>VWPW01027341.1:128629-349404 GCA_013389825.1 Crypturellus undulatus | reverse complement strand
CAAGCCCCTGTGAGGCACCCTGCATGCGGTGCCGCTACGGCCCGAGCAGCCGTCCCTCTCCAGGCGCTGGTTCTGGGAGCTCCAGGGTGCTGCTGGGTCTGGCCCTGTGCGGGGCAGAGCTCCAGGGCACCGAGCAGGAGAGGGGCCCCTCACTGCGCTCAGGGCTGAGGCTGCCCGGGGCCCCCCAGCGACGGGAGCGGCACCTCCTCTTGCAGGAACTGGGACAGCTCCAAGACGAGGTTACAAGAATTTTTGATATTAAATGCCAGGAGCTGTCAACAATACCTGCTGCCTCACTGCAACAGGGAGCTGCTGTGCCAGGGAGGAGGTGCTTTGTGCCCGCAGAGCAGAAGCCCTGCTGGAGCCACTGCCCGAGCTGCAGGCCAGGACGAGGCCTCAGCCCCGCCGGCGCTCGCCAGCCTTGGGGCTGAGGAGCAGGAGGGAAAGGCAGGCTCGGACGGGGATATTTTGCTTCTAGGTCTGAGCAGAAGATGGGAAGGAAGAAATAAAAATAGAAATATCGCACCATGGCACCTTCCTACTACAAACAGCACCAGGGAAAAAAAAACAGATACTGTTTCTTCCAGATTTTATAAAAAGAAAAGGGGGCTCTGTTACTTACGTTTTGAAATTAAGGTAGATCCTCCTTAAATGGAGTGATTTAAACTATGAAGAAAATGTATTTACACATAACTTATATTTCAGTGCTCACCAAAAGAGTACAGCAACAGCCCAGCGCCCAGCATGGTCACGTTGGCAGCCCAGCCGATGAGCAGGAAGGCCGGGATCAGTAGCAGTATGGCCTGCAAAGGACAGCGCTTCCTATCATATCAGTCACACTTGTAAACTCACCCCTGGGACCCGACAGTGCTGCTGCTCAAGGACGGGCTGGGGCTGCTCACACCAGCACAGCCCACGCTGCTGCGCTCCTGCCACGTCACCTCCTACACGAGCAGCAGCAGGAGCTGCTGGTTCAGGCTGGGGAACTGCTTTCTGCAGCTCATCCTGCATCACCCACTCTCTGTTTTTTCTCTTTCGGTGGTGAAGAGCAATTAAGAAGCTACCACCGGGTTCCTCCATCTCTTCAGCTAGTAAAAGGGACTGATAGTGGAAGGGCAGCAGAGCAGCCTCATCTGCTTTTCCTCCCAGCCTCAACTGGATTCCGAGGGCTACGTCAGCCCCTCTGGAGCTTTCCCAGGCTGTAGTTCTGGAGCCAAGAGGATAGAATGGAAGGGAGAGAGGGAGGAAGGGGAAGGGCATTTCAAATCCCCAGGCAAGAAGAAAAGAACAAAATTCTGTCTCTCATTCCGAGTGCCTGGACTCCAGTTGCCCTGGGAGCCCCTGGCACATGCAGCTTCCACAGGAAAGAACGGTCCTGCATCTCCCCTCCCCGCAGGGAAACCCCCTATCAAAGAACCGTCTGTGGCCGGGGTGCTGGGAGCTGCAGGGGAGCTCGTTTGTGAGGGGAACCTCCCGCCAAGGCCGCTCGTGCCACAGCATGTGCAGAGGGGCCCGGGGCGGCAGGGCTCCACGTTGAGCTCTGCAGGTCGGGGCTGCGGCTTTCCTCGCACCCGGGGGCGGCCGGGTGGGTCAGGGGATGCGGTGGAGCCTGTCCACGTTTCTGCTCTTGTGTGTTGAAATCACACATGCCTGAAACGTTCCTGCAATAAATTCCTGCTTTTGTTGTTTTTTTTTTTTTTAATAGTTTCAGTATCTGTATTGCAAGAGAAATCATTAGAACAAAAATACAATTTTTGCAGCATTTTGTACCCCTTTTACTTGCACAGACACATACCCTGCAGCACAGATACCTATGAAGAACCCTTAGAGTTTCAATAATATCTTGAAGCTATGTATGAGCTAGAAGTTTCTTTTGATTTGACAAGTACAGCTGTAGCCTCCAAGCACCCTTCATAACTCTTTGGGCTGAAAATTAACATGCCAGACTTAGGGGAAGAAAGAAAAGAAGAATGCAATTAATTTTTTTTTTTTTTTTTACCCTTTTTACAGCTCTGATTTCATTTCCTGGCTTGATGCGGCGAGCGTAGCCTCCCTGGACCAGAGCCATTGTTATCCCAATGAAGAAAAACATCTTGCCCTGCTGCATGCTAGAGGGGAGGCAAAAGCACGAATCAGTGTCACGCACAAAGCATTCCAGCCTGGATTTGTAGGTCCAGCCTAGACCCTTTCCTGAACAACAGAGATAAAATGCTCTTAAGTCCTCACAGGAGCAGTGCAAAATTCCCATGTGCAGACACTAGGTTCTGAGGCAGGCGGGCAGCGAGGAGACAGGCCCGGGCTCTGTGTCCCTGGTGGCAGCCCAGGGCTGAAGATGCTGCCTGGCCGCTCTATCTGCGCCCGAGGCGCTGGGCTGCCTCCGGGGCAGCCCAGGGGGCAGCTCTACCCCGTGCTGCAGCCGCCCCGCCGCGTGCGGGGTTGGTGGCTCCCGAGGAGCAAGTTCTTTGCATTATCAAAAAAAGAGAATTAAAAGCTAATTGCCACCACTCACGCAGAGCTGGATCAAGGGCAGCAAGGCCAAGCATGGCTGGTGGCCCTGGCTGGTGCTGATGGGGGCCCTGGGAAGCACCGTCACACAAATCCACCTTCCCCTCAGCATCTCTGCATGTCTCCCTCACCTCCAGTGTGTGGATATTCTCAGCTCAGACCCCTCACCTCCATGACCAGGCGGTTGGTCACAAAGTCTGCACGTCTCCCTGCCTGGCTCTACGGAATAGCTGCAGGGCAGTGGGCCCAACACGGATGCACACACATTAGTTAGGATGCTATTATGGCTTAACTCCCTGTAACCAAAGATAGGGAGAGAGTAGACAAAATCCCAAGAATTGCTCAAAGGGAAGAATACCCACAGCGAACTGAGCTGCAAGGCCATGTTCCCAGTTGGAAATCTGGCAGGAAAAATACCTCCAGCAGAGCCATTGCAGTGGCTGCTGTCCTGCTTCTCCCCTCGCGCTTGGCTAAAGGCAATGCAGCTGCAGGACGCGGGGCAGATGCAGCTGCACCGGCTCCCCCAGCCCTTTGCCTTTTTCCAGCTTCCAGATTTGTCCAGATACTGAAGGACTATTCTAGGGAAGAGGAGAGAAGGGTTTCTCTCTAACTCTCTAATTGGTACCACCAGCCCAGAAATACCATTTTCAGGTTTAATTTAATCCCCATGTAGTGATTTTCTCTCTAAATGCAATTAATTGTATATTCAATGGACAGCTCATTTTGTGATAGAAAGTGTGCATATTTTTTCTTAGATTCTTCCTATGAAGCCCATCTCTAATTGAATAAAATATTGTTTTCTTAGTTTTTTAGCTGATTATCACTAATCTCTTAAAGCTACTCTTGAAAATAAATGAAGAAGCCTTAAATTATTCTTTTGGAAAATATCTTAGAGAAAGGATAAAACATTTATCTTCTATGCACGCTGTACCTGCTGAACTGGAACCTCTGGTGAGTTAGAAAACTCAAGGTGTACTCCAGACCAGAAAACAAGAAGAGGTACAGGAAATAAGCCAGGCCCAGGATTTTGAGATTCTGAACATCTATTTAAAAAAAATAAAACAAATAAAAAAGTGATATTTTCCAAGCATCACTAAAATATGTAACAGCAAAGAAAAAAAATATATAGGGAAAAAGTCTTACTTGAGATACTCATTTTAAAAAACACACACACAAACCACAAAATAGGTTCTGATAGATTCCCTCTTACGGCAAGAGGAGGGCCAGAAACACTGATCTTTGTCCCTGTGACACCCTCCTCCCTCTAGGTCCTCTGCCTCCCACTGTCACCTGTCTCAGGATGCATGTGTATATATATTGGAAACATTTAAAATGAACATCGGGGGTTCTCTTTAATGCCTTGAAGCGTCACTTCAGAACTGTACCACACAGGGCCACATACAGTCTGTGACAGATGATTTTGCTCCGTTTTCTGCTAATGCAGAACTTACCAGGATTTATCCCAAGTGGGTAATATTCCTTTCCTTCCTTTCCTCTGATCCTTTCCTCAGAACACTACTGTCTAAAACCATCTTCTGGGAATAACAGGGCCAGTGTCTCAGGAATTTGTGGTAGGAACGTGGGTGTAAGAAGAGTGAACAGAGTGCTGCTTCTGAAGGGCTCACCCTGGAGACTGCACTTGGGAGACCACCCCCAGCTACAAGGCAGAGGTGCAGTACAAAACAAAAAGCCCAGCTGACACTTACTCTTTGCTGAAGGGGAATCCCTTTCTCGGGTGACTGCAGAGAACTGGAATAAAGCCAAAGGACTGAGCAAGTCAACGGCAGCCTGAAATCCGGACGTCATAGAAGAGACCTAATCACAGGAAGAAACGTGTGTGTTTCAAAGCTGGTGTAATAAATACTGCACAGAATTGGCAGTAGCAGCCAAAAACATTCTTGTACCTAAGCAAATTATCCGGGATGAAACGAGCTAACCAGTTCTGGAGTCTGAATTACTCCCAATAATATCCCAGGCTTTCTGAATACAGAACTAGTGCCAGCACTGTCCCTAGCAGCTTGCACTGCTTATTATTCTTATTCTTTCATCTATACTAAATTAATTTGTTTAATTTACTTCTTTTTTTCATCCAAAATAGGAAAAATAAAGAAAATACCGAAGCAGGAATAGTATCTAATGCCTTAAGGAACCATTTTGAGGCAGGAGAGTTTAGGCTGACCCTTCACATGACAATCACAGACATAAAATAAGACTCAAGAACCTTGAATAACAATAACTCAGTATTTCACATCTTCAAAGAGCTGCACAGATTTACTTGAGGAACTTCCCTCTCATCCCAGTGAGGAAGGCAGGGAGAGAGGGAGCGACCCCCATGCCCTTTAGGAAAGGCCTCCAGCTGCTGCTGCACAGATCAAAGGGATGTGGCAGGGAATTTATTCCCTCTTCTACCCCACCTACTGCAGAGAGTAGAGAGACTCTCGCCAGCCGTTTCCTCGTCTTTGGAGGAGGTCTACAGCAGGATGAAGGTGATTTCAGCCATTCCCAGCTCCTGGTGGTGCTTGCAGACATGGTAACACGCCAGTTTCTTCAGGAATGTTTGTCAGTAATAAAAATGTTATTGAGTGTGTATGTGTTTTGAACGACCCTCCATGTCAAGGGGCCAAGCTGCAGACAAAGCTGATTATAGGTTGGTCTGTAGAATTTGTCTTCCATCAATATTTATATTATCTTCTACTGCTATCTCTGCCCCAGAAAATGATCTAGAAGCAACTTCATCCACTGACTGCTAACTTTGTTTTTAAACTCATCAAAGCTTTTCAATACTCCCAAACAATAAAGTTACATGGCCAACTCCAACTTGTATTTAATCTCTATGCTTCTAATTTATTATTCAGAAGTTACTTTATGATCACTTTAAGCACCTCAAACAACAGTCCTGCCCTCACAGGACCTTTGAATACTGCTCCTCCCTTTACACAAGGGGCTTTTTCAGCCCCCTTGCACATAAAACCAGTGTTTCTCATAAAAGTACAGGTCTCCAGTCACTTTCCATCTGAGAAACTCTGGGAATTACTAAAAAGGGGGAACAAGACTAGCAAAGAACTCTCTCCTCTTCCGATGAAACCCCTGTCCTGCTACTCGTGCCCCCCTTCCCCTTTGTACAGGTTAACTCCAGCCCAAACAAACGTGAAATATTTCCCTACTGTGGAAAGAGAGGTATCATTGCAAGGATATCATGAGAACACAACATATTTCAGGGAAACAGATGTCTGATCCCACTAGCATGTCTTTCTACTGGTTATCATTACAATTTGCCCTCTTTTTACAGCTTTGTCCTTCCGCCACATCCATTCTCACTCTGGGAACACCTGCTCCAGCTCAGCCCAGCCAAGTTCCAGAAGGGCAGCCAACATATCTGCCTTTGTCCTGTCATCCAGGCACCATGAGAACTGCTCCCTGTCCCTCAGAAATGGTGGGGAAGCACCCAAGGAAAAAGTAGAGCAGCCTGGGATGCCTGGCAGCTGATTGCAAATACCTTAGAGCACATAAATCACAAGGGACGAGTCCCCAGATACAAAAGGGCAGGAAACAGCACACAGGCACTAAACACCGATACTAATCAGAGGAAGCTCTGAGGCCAGGAATAATTAAAAAAAAATAATAATAAAATAAATAAATAAAAACTGTCTCATCAGCAAATAAGCACCTTGTGTATTTTGCATGACTGCAACCTGTCTGCACGACTTTGAGAGTCATAAATCCATCCCATAAAACACCTACTGCTGTGCAGACAGAGTCCAAGACAGCAGGGGCAGAGCACTCACACTCTTATGAAAACCCAAACATCTTGAGTTACATGGACTGGTTCATCAGAAGAACTCTCAAGAGTTCCTTGCACATTCCCAAAAGATCCTGAAGCCTTCTCATTTTTCTAGGGCCTCTACAGCAAAGACAGAATTACTTGTAGAATATAAATCCACTCTGCAGTACCTCCTTACATCACCATCAGAGTGAGCAGCTCTAACCAAGAACAAGATTTAGTTTTATTTGGAATGTTTAGAAACAGCCAAATAGGAAAGGGGAGCAGATGGTGAGTGAAAGGGCTGTAAAAATAATTGTAGTGCCTGGGAAGAGACATGAGCAACCAGTTTCACAGGAGCCACTGGGAAACACTCAGGGCAGCTCTCGAGCTCTGCCTGAGCAGGCCACCACAGACAGAAGCTTCCTGAGCACTCAAGGAAAATAAAAACCAACCACAGTGCTAGTGAATGGATTTCCCCCAAATCCAGAAAGTCACTAAATCATAGCAGAAGTAGATATTTTGTATATTTGGACAACAGCACAATTTGGAGATTGGAGACATTTTCTACATTAGTGTTCAAACAATTCAAGTTAAAAAAAAAAAAAACAATGATTAAGAAAATCGCCAAGGTATACTGGCTAATTGGAAGAAAAATCCATCTCTCTGATGGAAGCACTTTTCGGATTGGCTAAAATTCCTCTCTAGGGAGCCATTATGATCATAGCTCACAATTTACTTTCTCCTCCCAGGTTCTCATTAGCTTTTGAGAAATTCAAATCCAATGCACCAAAAGCAGCAGTTAAGTAGCTGTGTTAAGTACACGTTTCTTAAGTGAAACTGGGCCAGAAGGTAGGATTGTCACAAAAGCACTGCATTTTATTGGCACCACCTTATAAAGTACTAAAGCCCAGCCCCAAGAATAAGCTAAATGTCTGGGATATTGGTCCAACCCCTTCCTTATTTCTTCCAGTTCTTCAACATTTCTCACATCCTGGCCCTGCTTGCAAGAAACACAGATCTCCAGATTGTTCCATTTACCCGTTTTTCTTTCGGGAGCGTCTCTGGAAGCAGGAAGAAGATGAAAATTAAGTCAGCCACAGCAAACGTGAGTGCCAACAGTGCTGAACGAAGGAAGAAAACTTCTCCTTTATCTGCCTCCATGGCGAGGTAAGCTCCAATCATGGGACCCAAGGTAAAACCGAGGGAGAAAGCCACACCGATCATTGCCTGCAGGGATGAAGGGAACATTGATGTGTAGTTTTAGATATTGGTTTGTTCAGGTTGCTCCGTTCTAAAACAATTTGGATTTGGATCTCCTGGTATTTGCCTATGGAAATGCAACCAAAGCAAAATATGTAGCCACCCTGAGGAAGCAAGGAGAGCACCACAAAGGGTTTTAAGTATAAAAAAAAATTTTATAACTATCCCATTGTAATTACTAACTAGGCAGGAAAGGGGCAGTGCCAAACTGAAACATAGTGAAGGGATATCCAAGGATCCTCCTTTAATCTGTGTGATTATGAGCAAAAGGAACTTGGGAGGGGAATAATGATTCTCTTACCTCAGGGATTACTCAGCCAGCAGTTCTAAAGATCCTTCAGCCATAGGATAAACTTTTACAGTGTAAAGCTGTTTGGAAAAGGGTGGACAGGACCACAGAAGGAATTCACAGCGATGTCTATAGCTCCAAAAATGCTTTAGCAATTTCAATATCTAAGAATATGCGTCTGACAGAAGAGACAGCCTGAAGCTAGTGCAGATGATGAAGAGAATTTATTAACTCACTCTTAAATCAGCATATATGAGGCAAAATTTGCACGCACTGGATGGGAATTAAAAAGAACATTGATTTTACTCATCCTCAGTAAGCTTGCTTAAGAATACAACAGTGCAGGATCTGGCTCATTTGTCTATGAGACATTCAGAGAAGTATATTCACCCATACAGGTCCCAAATGTGCCATCCCAGAATCATCCTGATTCTCAGAATCTATTTTACTAATCCTAGGATGCTCAACTAAACAAGAGCAGGGCATGCTCACCCCACAGTGTCCAGCCCTTTTTCTGCTTGCCTCAGTTAGCTCTCTCTGAAGCAATGCCCCAGCACAGTTTGGGAATAGCATCCGTTCAGGATTCTTCCCAGAAGGAGGAATGGACACGCTCATCCTGCTTTGCCAAGAGGTAAACGAAGTGAAAAAGGAGCTCAGCCATATGAATGCAAGCCAGGCTGTTCTAAGCTTCTTGTTCTCCAGCCCTAAAAATAGGCCATGACCCATTTTATTTACTAGCGTGGTATGTCTACCATAAACAAAAATCCAGGGCTATAATAAATTGCCTGGAAAATTCATTAATTATTACTGTAAAATCTAAACCTTTTCTCTCCCTAGAAGTAGCTGATCCACCAAATGGTGTATAACAATTTGGTAGTAGACGTATGGGCCGCAGAGGTTTTATAGAATAAAAATAAATAAATAAATAAAACCAAGCTGCACCCCGCAGGCCAAGCTCAGCCTGCGGGGTTCTTCGATCTGCCCCACTGCTCTTTGGAGGAGGCAAGGGCAGAGGCCCCTTCTGCTCACTGCTCCCTCAGCCATGTCGCTCATGCACCGGGCAGCATCCCAGGAAAGCAGCAGGCACCTTACAAACCTGCTGCACTTCCCAGCTTGGGAAGGTGCCTATAACTGGGTGCCAGTGAAAAATTGGGCCTTCCTGAGGTAAAAGATCTTTCAGTTTCCTCAGCTGTTATGATCAGGAACACAGTTATCATCAGGAGTAACAGGTATGACAGTTTTACAAGCAGTTTTCCACCTCTGGGGCATCTGCATTTTGTCTTTAAATAGAAGTCATAAGGATATGAAGTCTGAGAGTTGACCAGCAAAATGACTGGGCATCTTTGCAAAAGGAAGGTACTGCAGGAAGTCATGTTTTCACTGGATCAGCGATGACAACCTGAGCACTTGAAATCAATTAAAAGCTGGGCAGTAATCCAAGCACATACTTGTAGCGTGCACTCACCATGCCCTTGCTCCGCGCCTTCGGAGAGTGCAGGTCAGCAATGATAGCTGTGGAAAGGCTGACATTCCCTTTGCTTATTCCACCTATGATCCTGGAGAGAAGAAAAATGCCGAAAGTCCTAGAGGCAGCCCACAGTGCATACGATGCTATTAAACCCATCTGCAGAAGCAAGAAAGGGTTCTTTTATAAAGCATAGCAAATTTCATCTTATATTTCCACATTTCCCAGCTATACATTTGTGGGGGAGGATATTGTGTTTTTTTTCCACAGTAAGTTACAAGCACATGTCCTTATATAATTCATTCTGAAGAACTATACAGGATTTTTAGGTCTAATGTTGCCAAGATCCACCATGTATGTGCATACCTGACCTGCACTGCTTCTAGAACCCCATCTTCTGCCCAGTAACACAGAAAACTGCTTGAAAAATGCTCATTTTCATAACAAATGCTTGCACTGCTATATAGCTCTTTCTAAAAAACAATCATTAGGCACTTGAAGAACTAAAATATACAAGGATTAAGTTGAATATTTGCAAAAGGCATGTCTGAAGACAGGTTCCTGTATCTTGTGGTAAGGGCTTTGGGAAAAAAATAGAAATAGTGGTGCCTTCAAAATACGGACCTGGGGACTAAGTTTAAGCACTCAGAATTGGAAATGCAGTCAACTGACTTGTCAAGAAAAAGCCAGCAACCACCAGACCTAGAACTTTAAATTTCCTGATCCTTTTTGCTACTGATAGGGCCACAGTGAGATGATGCGACTAGAATCAGCACAAGACACGTACCACTGTTACCAAGATGACAGGTCTTCTCCCCAGGCAGTCTGACATAGCCCCAGTGAGAGGAGAGGAGAAAAACTGCAGGATGGAAAAGATGGAGCCAATCAGACCTTAAAAATAAATAAATAAATAAAATTAGACTTTTGATGCATATTTTAAAAGCAAAGAGAATCAAAATGTTCTAGATATATCTCTCTCATGTCCCTAAAACACACACACAATTAAAGAACTGCTACAAAGAACAGTTTTGCCTCTGAAACCACCTACCCTCAAAACACATCTTGTTATTTAACTGAGGGGACAAACACATGGACAGACCAGAATAATTTGGATAACCTGAATAATTCACTGCCAGCTTCGTTGGTAAGAAGGGATTTTCAAACTCACTGGTTATAATGGAGATTCTCCAATGTTTCCCTAACTGGCAACACTCTGTTGCATCTATTTAGCTATTCTTTCCTTCTTTTCATGGGAGGAAGGACATAAGGGCTGGCTGCTGTTACTAGGCACACTAAGAGGTAGGAGTAACTTAAAAGACTGCAGATTTTTTTGAAATCTGCCTCCTACTTCTCTGATCTTTAATTCTTTTCTCTTGCCATTTCCAGCTTCATGCATTTGCTAGTTTGCATTACATTGTCAAACAAGCCTTGCTGTGATTTTTTTTTTTTTTTTTTTAGGAAAATTGGGTTATACGATACAGATCACCCAGCAATCAGTACTAATTAAAGCAGACCAGAAGTTCTGCTCCCAGCAGCTTCAAGGGTGTCAGGATACTGATACTGAACACCTAAGGGTATCCAGTTGCTCAAAAGCCCAGAAAACTGTAAAAATTTCCAGATACAGTGGCAGTTCATGTCAGTGGGAGACAAAGTTTTCTTCCTTGCATTTCCAGTACTGCAACAACACCAGACATGCCAAACACTTCACTGTCAGGGAGCAGCAATAGGGATGTTGCTCCTCAAGGTCTGGACAGGGCAAGCAAAGGACTGCGCTGACAGCAGGGCTCCCTGGCAGTTCCAGCTAAAGCAAGGAGACAAATTGGTCCATGCAGGGTGACCAGCTAAGACCAGCAAGAGACAGGGCCAGAAAAAGGAAACAAGGCCACAACACAGGGCTGTCCAGGAGACAAGTCACCTGCAGTGTAGGTCTGCAGCTCACCCAGGAGACAGGGCCACAGACAGTACTGGAGACAAGACTATCTACAGTGCAGCTGAGGCAAAGCCCAGGCCTGAACTTACATGGAGCTCCTGGGCAGAAGGTGGGTGGGTAGAGGCTGGTCAGGGCAATTAAGGTGCCCTCAGGACCTTGACATTGACAGGGAATGTTTCTGTCTTGAAGAAGTTGCAATCTAAGTAGAAGATGAAAGAAAGAGAACAGATCCCACAGTGGGGAAAACAACAATATGAACTTGCAAGTACCTTTCTGATCATGTTCTATCCTCCACACTGCCAACAAAAGCAACAAGGGAACACAGACAAGAAGACAACAGTGGCAGCCTCTGCTTAACCTCACAAGTATAACAAAACTCTTCTACTATAATAATTTAAGGTGCAATCAGACAAGATGGGCTGAGACAACAGTTGACTATCTCTAAAACGGTTAGTCCATTTCCCCCAGCTTCTGCAGTCTTGTATAGCTCTCAGGCCAGCTAATTCAGCTCAGTCTGGTAGGAATCTTCAGAAGTCAAACAGAGTATTATTATATCAGCTCACCAATTCTGTTTGCACCCTTGTTGCCTGGCAATTAATGATCCTTCCCATCATTGCTCAATGCTTCTGCCTCCTGAAAAAAAGCAGCAAGGAATACTGGCTTCTCTTCTGAGGCAAACAGTATGTGTTTTATTTGTATGTTCTCAGGTACATACTGTATTTTCTTTAAGCAGCAACAGGGACAGTTAGACCTGTTGGGGAGGAGCAAACAGATTTCTCCTTCTCCTTGAAAGCAACCAAGCCAGGTCAATGGATACACAGTTCCCAAGGGTAGAGGACACAGCAGGAGAAAGGACAGGCAGCAAGCTGGACACAGCTACCAGCTCCTTCCTTAAACAGTCTGCGAGAAGGGGCAAGGAGGAGGCATCCAGGCCTCAGAGGAGACAAAGTCACTCCTTAAGCACTAAGGACAACTATTCTCCTACCATTCAAAGCAAGTAAATTCACTGAAAATGAGCACAGAAACAAAAACCACACAGTAGGGAAATAGAAAAATAATTGAGAAGCTTTTTAATATTTGTTATACCCAAAGATATGACTTAAATAGTTAAAATATACTCACAATTATATGTCACAGAAATACAATAATCTATAATAATAAAGATTTCGTATTTTTAATTAAATGCCTTTTGCTCATATTGGGGGAATCCTCAGCTCACTAGCAGAAGATCTAGACTGTTCCAGATAAAACTAACCCTGACACCTTCATATCATAAACTGGAATCCCAGAGTTTCTTCTTACAAATTTCTAGAGCACAGGAAACCAAAAGGGCCTTTCTGATGTGTAACATGCTATACATTCTGCACTGGCTTAAAATGGCATGTTCTTCTTACGGTCTACTTAAAAGTCCACCCTAACACAAGCCTCTTATCCTTCCCCAAAGGCTTAAAATTAGTTATCCTTTCCAGTGACCTGGATTTTCTGCATTACTCCTGGTGGAGCTCAGCCACATCAGCAGTACTGGCAAATGCTACTGGACACTGCAAGACAGAAGCTGTGCCCCTTTTAGCTGATAACATTTATAACCGGTGTTGCACTATAGCTGCCTAGTGGGAAAGTGGGACTTGACCTCACAAGCTTCTAACTCTGGTGTTTCCTACTGATTGATCTCCAATCACATAAGGATCATTTGTGAAAGGACGGTAACTTCTGGGGCTGCGCATGGTCTAGCAGGCTCCCAAACCTGACAGTTGGATAGCAGGCCTATATTTCTGAGGCAATCTAAAGAATAAGTTAGTGCAAGACCATAGGGTAATTCTGGTTGAACAGCACCTCTGGAAGTCATCTGCTCCAACCTGCTGTTCAGAGGGTCAGCAACGCAGGGAGACCAGCGGTGAGGTCTGAGCTTTGCTCGGTTGGGTTCCAAAACCTCCTATGATGGAATTGCAAAAGCTCTCTGGGAAGTCCCTTCCACTGACTGTCCTTGCCATGAAAAGTTTCTCTTTATCTCTTCTTACTTGAACCTCTCATTTCAACTTTGCTACCTTTTATTCATCCACCACAAACCCTGGTGTAGAGTCTTGCCCTCCCTATAGGCACTAGAAATCTGCTTTTAGGTTCAGGCTGAACAAGTCTCATCTCAAAGAGCAGGTGTTTCAGCACCCTTCTTCTTTTTGGTGGCCCTCCTGAACTCAGTCCAGTTTATCAAGGTCTTTCTTGTACTGGGGGGAGGCAGGGGGGGGGCGGGTAAAACTGGATGCAGTTGCCCTGGATGTGGTCTAAAGGTCTAACAAGGAGGATGATCGCTTCCCTTGCCCTAGTGACTGCTCACACAGGCCAGGGTGCTGCTGGCCACCCCCGCTAGCAGAGCACACTGCTGTCTTGTGCTGCTCACCAGGGCCTTTATGGCAGAGCTGCTCCTCCCTCAGCCACGGGCCCAGGCTGCATCACTGCAAAGGGTTATTCCTTCCCAAAGGCAAGATTTGCTCCTGTTGAACTTTACAACATTCCTGTGGGCCTGTTCCTTCTAGACCATTTAGACACTTTTATATTTGTCAAATTCCTCCTAGTCTTATTCCTCATGATAGAACATCATTCCTCATATCAACATAGCAAACAACCTGAAAACAACAGAATTTGAGGATTTTTTCTCCCATCAGTTTGTTTCTTTGTTTACACTCCATACCTCCAAACAAGACACTGTTGTATTTCCGCTCTGGAGGCATCCCAACCATCACTGCAAACCAATCCACACCACGTTGCAATGACAAATAGAATCCATCCTGCAAAAGAGATAGCTGCTAAATAGAAGTAGGAGGACAATTTTGCTATGCTTTTGTAAATAAACCAGAATTAGACTCTAGCAAACTAGACACTGTGTCTAGGTGACCCTAATTGAGCAGGGGGGTTGGACTAGATGATCTCCAGAGGTCCCTTCCAACCTCAACCATTCTGTGATTCTTTGGAGTAGGTGGAGAACTGTGGAGTAGGACTAAAAAAGGGTATGAGGGAGGTGCGGCCCGCAAAAATAATTTCCTCCTGACAAATTAATCTTCTCCAGTAGCACCCAAGAGGCTGGTAGCTGTGAGCAGCTGCACAGCAGGAAACCAGCATGAATTTCTGCAGAACCTCCCCAGATCTGCAGCCATTCTCTATGCTGGGAAGGCTAGACTTAGTAAATGAGATGCTGGGGATGAGAGTAAGTTAGTGAGTAGGTGAAATAATCAAGAAAGATTAAAATTTTTGTCTTACTAGTTCTTAAATAAACCCCAGTATTCGGATCTACTATGGACTGTTGTTTACTCCATCTTGCCCACAACATCAGCCCCAGTCACCAAGATGCTGGCTTTACTCCTGCCCTTCCCTCTGCATCGCAGCAACTCACATGTAGCTGCAACGGTGGAGAAACCCACAAGGAACTAAATTGTACTTGGCTCAATGAGTGTGGGGGAATCTACTTCCTTCAGCCAGAACTCCTCTATCCCACTTTTCAGAATTAAAACTCAGCTTCGCAACAGCAATTCACCTTAGTTATATGGAAGTATCCATCTTTACAAGACAAAGGTGACTGCAACATATGACCAAATGCAAAGAAAGAGACAGGATCCATAATTATTACAAGGACTATGAAATCCTATTTCTCCCCTTCCCCCAAATTCCTCATTTTAATGAAGCAGCAAGACATAAGAGTCTCATGTAAGTTCTCAAACAAATTAAGCCCTTGAACAATTTAAATGTGCTGGGTATTGTTATTCTGCCTACACCTATTTGGTTTGCCCATGAAAAGGGATTTTCTCCCATCTTTCCCTATATGCCCAGCATTTCCAGCAGGTTTTCTCTTTTACTTACCTCAGTCTTGCTGTAATAATCAAGGATGGAAGGAAACAGTGGCAAGATGAGAGCGAATCCCAATAAGTCAATGAGGAGAGCCAGGAAGACAATTGTAATAACACGATTGCTGCTCTGTTCTTGCTTGTCATTGATAGAGCTCCCGCTGGTTTCTCTTTCTCTCTGGGCCATTTTCCCAGGTGTTCTGTTTCTAAAATGTTACATTTTTATCCAGTTAATATGATGCTCTTTGCAGGTCTTTATCATAGTATCATGCTGACCCACTCTTACTTAAAAGATAACTGATGCAACATTTTTATTTGTCAGAAATACCAAGACTATCAGCAGAGACAAAGATTCTTTGTCAATATTCTAAGATGCCCCGAAGAGCTAAACAAGGATGGAGGTCATATTACATTCAGCACTCAACAAATAAGGAAGTTCCTATTCAATTCCCATCCGGAAAAAACTGATTTCAACAGATAACAAAAACAAGGAAGCTGCAAATAAAAAGATTTATCAAATTCTACATTATTGCTTTATATTGCCATGAAACAGCAAAATTCCTCCCCTAGAAACAAAATAAAACGTGAATGCTCATTGCACTAAAACAGCAAAACAAAACAAAAAAATGGAAGCCAAAACATCCATTGACTTTGATGTGTCAAGGTTGAAAATACTGAGCAATATTTTAACATAAATTCTATATATGAGACAAGACTGGTTGTATTACATAGAAGGCACTGTAGACATAACATAACTACACTAACTGAGGAACACAGTGCTTTGTTATGTTCACCACTTAATTCTTTTTTTGCGACATTTCTGTAGTTTCAGTTTACTAGAGTCAAATCATTACTAAAGTTCAGAAATCTTGAGGTAAACTTGGAAGGGGGCCACCTGCAATCCATTCAGTGAATTGTTGGCATAATGCTCTTACATCTGCTAGTGACCACAACAGTTTGGTTATGGACAGGATCCTTTTATCTGGTCATCACCACTACAAATATTTAGCATTTTTTGTTTATTCAGGTGACATGGAAGTAGCTGGAGCTCCAAAAACTATTCGTTTAGACAAGAAGTCCCTCGAGCCAACAGTTGACAGATGTGTTCTTTATGGCTGTTCCTACCTTGGTTTTCCCACAATCTGTTTATTCATCCAGTGAACTGCATCCCTGAGCTGAACTCTCAGACCATTTGGGAATTCTGTATACAATGTTACATCCTTTATACTTTATTCCCATCGCCCTTCCAACTAGTGTGTGGCTTGAACCAATTGATGCTAGCACTGACCTTTTCCTTGGCACAAAATTTGCCCATGTGCAACTTCCCTGACGCAATATCCCAAGCACCACATGCTCCTGCCTTTGTGCTCCAGCGCTTTTGTTGTCCAAACCTCCCTGTATTTTCTGCTGGTAAGGATGATACTGTGCATTTTGAAAACACTGGCAATCCGGTGGTAAAAACAGAACACTTCAGCTCTACCGTGACGTTTGATTTCTGCGAGAAGTGCTCTTAACCGGGGGCAGATTTTCCGCTTAGGGAAGTTGCTTCTTCAGATGCTAAGTGTTCGTGACCCGTGACACTTTTCTCCCCCTCCCTTTCCCTAGGGATCCCCTTGAGTTCCTTCCCCGCACGCTCCATGCTCGTGGGGTTGGCCTGGCAGTGACTCCCGGGGAAGCTGCCCAGGTGCATCCATCACCAGGGACAACTTCCTCCTCCTGTCATCTCCCTGCCACCCTCCCAAGTCTCCCAGGTCTGGCTTTACCTGCCAAGCCGCGGGAAGGCTGCTCTGGCTCCTTAGCAAAGTCCTGATTCGGGCCGAAAGCAGGAGTTTCGATTAAAAAGGATAACAGATAAAAAAAAAAAAAAGCAACGGTGATTTCCCGAGGAAAGCGGGGCGGAGGCGCTCGGCCTCGGCGGAAGCTCCCGGGAAGCCCCAGCCCCGGGCACCCGCCGACGCTCGGAGCGGCCGGGCCCGCGGGGAGCACCGGCCGGGCGCCGTCCCCGGGGATGCTGCGGGCGGCCGGGCGGGCAGCGGCTCCTCCCCGCGCGCCCTTCCTCTTCCGGCAGGGAAGGAGCGGCTCCCGCCCTCGCTCCCCGCGCCGAGCGGTGCCGAGGAGACGGCGGCGGCCGAACCGGGAGGAACCGCCGCGCGCCCAACGGCCCCCGCCGCCAGGGCCACCTCAGGGCGAGTGTCGCGGGCGCCCGCGTGGGGCCGCCGCGCGGTGCTGAGGACCTGAGTTCGAGACCCGACGGGGCCGCTTCACCGCGGACTGGGCTGCAGCCGAGTTAGTGCCGGCCTCGGTTTTCCCTGTGTTTGGGCTTTTGCACGCCCCGAGGTGCAGCTTCCTGAGGGGAAGAAGCCGCTCTGACTTTTTGGGTGCTGCTTTTGCCACACAGGCTGGAAGATGCCTTAACGAAGCGCTCGGCAGCTGAGGAGTGTCACGGGGGCTGGCTCGGGGCGGGCAGACACATAGTAACGGGCAGCCCCTGCCCTCGGGGATTAACAATTTAGCCGTTAATCCTGTCTTCCCTCGAGCTGCAGCCGTTCCTCCCCGGGTTCACAGCGAAGAATTTCTCAACGATAACTTACTTGTGGCACAAATAAAGGCACCGCTGCTGTTGGTTGCAACATCATGTTAACAGTAGCTGTTAGCAGTGGCTTTGGTAACTCAAAACATCCTGGAACCTGGCTAACAAAGAGGTACTTGCAGAAGGGTAACTCTGGGCATAGCCCAAACTGCTCTTTGGGAGAGCCTGTCTGAACACAGAACCAGGGAATCAATTTGGTGCCACCGCTGCTGGCCCACGGGGCTCTGCAGCCCTGCCAAGACAGCTCCTCAGCCCGCGCAATTCTATCAGGAGTGCGTGGCTGCAAGGGCACTAAAAGCACCTCCTCACCGTCTTAAAAACGTTACAATCTACAAAAAACAAAACAAACAAACAAGAGTTCAATGCAAATTATTACCTTTCAAAACCTGTACTGCAGTTCTGTCAGTGGTCTGGATTTAAGCTTGTGGATACTCCGACCAGGCCCTCATACTCTCAGCAAGGGTAGATTCCCTCAATCAGACGTGTAGGAGCTCATTGAGACCGCAGGGCAGCCCGCCAAGGGGGCCCAGTGCTCGGCGGCTGCGCTCTGGTTCAGCTGAGCATCTGTGCACACAGCGCAGCGGAGAGGAGCACTACAGTCACATTACGTACCGACGTGGCACGCACTGGGAACAGGGGGTTATATATATTAACCACACACACTTCTCCATTCTCTCCTACTCAACAAATCAGAACTCCACGGCACAAGAGCCCGAACAAGATACAGAAAACATAGACCTGAGAGGAAGGTATCAGCTCCTGAGAATTTGCAACTTGGCTTGAATAGGCCCGTCCAGCCAACTGACTTTGCACAGAAGTCTATCAGAGATCAAACCCCTTGATACAATCTCTACCAATCCCTTTATATTTGTGATAGCTGAGGAGATAAGAAGTCTGCCCATCATCTCCACTTCTCCATTTATGAATTTCCAAATCCAATCTCATTTCCAGATGTTTAATGTCCTTTTTGACTTAGTCCAGTAACAACATCTTGTAACTCCCGAGACCCATCTAGCCACCAAGCAACTTCTGGGGAAGTTGCCCTCCTTAAAATCCGTCTTGTAGTGGAAGAAGTCTGAAGAGCCCCCGAGACTTGAAACTTTCACTTGAAGCTTAACTGTGATGAAGAAAATCAAATTGTGCTTATAGAGGAAAATCTCAAGTAGGTATCAAATCAAATAGAAGATTCTTAGAAGTGAACAGATATAAAACTACAGGCAAGGCTGCACTGGAAGCAAGTCAACCAGCTATGAAATTTCAGAAAAGCAAAGACTTACCATGCTAGGAGCTCTCTTAGTAATTGGGCCTAACTCCGAACACATATTAGATTTGCGTAAAATACTCCTGCAAAACGTTTTCTGAGAACTGAATGGTTATGTAAGGACCACTGCTAACCTGGGGAGAAGAATCTGTTGGAAGGTGCTCCAGGACAAAGTCCACGAATAAACATCTAGCACCTGTAAAACCCATGCAGATGGGCACCTCTGGCCCTGAATCATTGTATATAAGTGATTAAGCACCAGGTCAATTAAACCTTTTAGCATTTCAGAGAAAGCCAGGTGTTCCTGTTATTAAACCTGCCAACCGAAAACTTGTGTACGTCATTGAGTCCTGTTGCGCTACTGCTGTCAGACACATCATAGAATCCCACATGTAAACACAATCTCTTCTTAGAACTACATAAGTCACTGCCTACCCTGTTCCAGCAGAAATCTAGTTCTCAATCTTCTGATAATTATCTTCTGTTACTTAAAAATTTAAAGTTGGGTTCTGGATTGCATTTATTAATGTTCATTTTTTCCTCACATCACTGATTTTTTTCTTAAGTAATGCCATTCTCTGGATTTTTCTTTCCTGTTCTGTGTCAAAAGAGCAATGGTATTCCATATAGATCCAAACATTAATAAATTGAGAAATTTAATGACACAAAAATATTAGTCTTTCAAAAATTTGGTCTTCATCTTAGTCAGTATTTTATACCCACTCAGTATTCAGATTACATAGAAAATTCTGGTATTCCTTCTCATCACTAAGTTACTGAAAAAAAAATGAAAACAAAAAGTAACCAAACAGCAGCTGCAAGTGGTATCAAAAATCACTGTCCCAAGATTAAAGTGCAGCTGCTAACCTTTCTGTGATTCTAATACCCTGTTGGGTTGATCTTCTGAAGCTACTTGCTGTTGGAAAAACAGAGACAGATAAATAAAAAACAGTGCTTTTTGACAGTTTAATTGTACAAAGGAGAAATAAACTGGAATTAATCCTCTAGTTCAGTTCCTCTGAAAATACTGACATATCACAAAATGGGAAGTTATTTCTTTCCTCATTGCTTCAGTTATAACCGTTTGACTTGAACTGCATAAAAGGTTTTGTTTTTAAAGATCAAATTAATCACATTTCTTTGCAAAGGGGGAAAAAAAAAAGTCCTATGCGGTGCCAAATGGAAATAAAACAGCAGGTACACTAATCTTCTGAAATCTCTTTGAAGGCTCTGAAGATAGTTCACTGACTTCGGAAAGGTTAAGTAGAAACCTTTGTATTTTGTTTTCAGAAGGATTTAAATAGAATAATAGAATGGATTTAAAACATGGAAAAAATGCTAATTTTCACGTGACCAAAGTATCTCTCCTACTAGTACTTCTAATGTATTCTAAATGTTTTTAAAAACAAAAAGGGCTGATGACGTCCATGAATTACAGGCATTACAGTGTTACTCAGTAACACTGAGACTCAATAAAAGCATATTTTCTCCAAATAAAGATTTTTTTTAAAGAAACATACAGAGGTAAGCCTTTAATATGTCTATCTTACCCCCCCCAAAAAAAAGGCATTGGAGTTTAAATGTAAATACCAATTCTTTAAAATCCTGCTGTTCTAGTTTTCTTCATGCTTTCATTATAAATCTCTTCTGATGGGAAAAAACAGCACAAAGGAAACATTCCTGGTCAGTCTAAAACAACAGACACCAACAGTTAAATTGTTACTGCCAGGGTTCTAACAGTACTAAGAATTTCAGACCTCAGATGAATCCAACAATTACTGAAGAGATGAACAAATAATAAACCAGTTCCCTTAGTCCACTGATCATGCCTCAGACTGCCCCAATGCTACAAACTAATTAAAATGTGACTGCCTACTGCGCAAGTAGGCTGTGATTGAGAGCTGCTTGCAGTTATTAAAAGATACTAAATGCTGTACAGTCTCATTCGTGTATTTCAAGATGGACTAAAGCCTGGTCACACATTCTCTGTTACTAAAATAAATGGAATATACCACATACAAAAATGTTATTTTTATTTTTCCTATGAAAGCAAGGATTTTTCTAACAAACAGGTTACCTTCTTTAGACAGATTTGATGGTATTTCCTCAAAAGGCTGCAAAAAATACACCAAAAAAGATGTAGGTAAGTCTATTCAAAAGTCAGATTATCAAGATATTTTTATGGCAGCAAAACCAAGGTTTCCTTTTGCAGACAGTCCCAGTTAATTTTTAATTTTTCCTTTTTTTCCTTTTCATTGCCTTCCATTCACCTTCCTGTGTAGCAAGGCTACCAAGAAGCTCTTTCACTTTTCTCTTTCTGGCTGCATCTCTGTAAAACAAACAAGTAAACAAACAAATCAACATATTTAAGCATTTTGAAAAGATTGTAATGGGGAAAATAATTCTTAAATTTAAATTCTTGAGTTTCATTCACACAGACTTAAAAGTATAAATCTTCTGAATATTCTTAGACTAGAGAAATGAAACTGCAAAGTTGAGATTAAAAGGTCCTCTATTGAATATATTTGTTTTCTCCAATTGTCAAAATACATATTTTTAAAGCTTAGTATGGTTGATCATCATTGTTAATCTTTATATGGAGCAAAGAAATGAACAACAGGATAACCCCTAAACCGGGGCATAGAAGAAGACTATATCACCTCTCCATGATTTCTTCGAGTTGCAGTCTAGCCAGAAATTGGTTGTCTTTCCGAATCTCCCGAATAGCTCCTTTAAATTCCCGCTTATGCTTGTGAATCAACCGCTTTCTTTCTTGCTCTTTCTTGCTGCCTCCCAGCTTTCTTCCAAACTCTAAACTGAAATGAAAAAGTATTTATGGGCACAAAACACTTTATCACTTAAAGACTTTAACAAAAACAACTTTTTATGCTCCATAGTAGCGAGTTTTTGCATGAATACTAACTCAGTATTTTACTTCCTGCATACTATGTGGTCAGCTTGCAAAACAAGGGGCCACCCCAGGGCACATACTGGAAAACCAGAACTTCTAACGGCATTTCATTATCACGTGAATGACAAGCAGATAACATTTTCTAGAAAACAACTGAACTGCAAATCCCCAAATATTGCCTACATTTTTTGGAACAGACTGAGAAATTTAAGAGCAGAAGACTAAAATGCAAAATTGCCAATGCTAGTAGAAGATATTTCTGAAGGAATACAATATTTTGAGTTTCTGCAGCTTCCTCAGCAGACGATTTCTACAGAAAAGGTCTGGTTTGCAATTTCATCAATTCACCTGGGGAGGAATAACCCCAAGCACCAGTACAGGTTGACCTGCTGGAAAGCAGCTCCGCAGAGGGGGATTCAGGAGTCCCGTTTGACAACAAGGTAACCATGAAGCAGCAATGTGCCCTCATGGCCAAGAAGGCCAATGGGATCCTGACCTGCATCAGGAAGAGCATTGCCAGCAGGTCGAAAGAGGGGATCCTGCCCCTCTACTCAGCTTTGGTGCAACCGCACCTGGAGTATTGGGTGCAGTTCTGGGCTCCCCAGTAAAAGGACATTGAGCTTCTAGAGAGGGTCCTGCAGAGAGCGATGAAGATGATTAAGGGACTGGAGCATCTATCTTATGAGGAAAGACTAAGTGAGCTGGGCTTATTTAGTCTGGAGAAGAGAAGGATGTAGAAATGTTAGCCTCTTAGTATTACTTAGAATAAGGAAGACTATTTATATTGTAACATGTCTAAATGAATCATGAGCTAATATAAGGCAGAAAGGTCATAAGCCATTGTCAGCATGAGAATACATTTCTATTAAGTAAAACAAATAATGGTCTCTCCTATATATCCTACTTCCCAAACACTTTTAGCTTACTGACAATCTTAAGGTTTAAAGGCACTTCTTTTGCACCAGGCATTGCTTTACTTACACTTTCACAATTTTAGGTGTATACTGCTTCAAAGGCTCTGGTTTCTTCTTCTCGCACACCAGTGGGGGATAGTGCTTTACTTTATTCTGTAGCTCTCTCAAAGCGCTGTTATAGCATTCCTAAAAACAAAACAAAACAAACAAACAAAAAATCAAATTGCCAAAAAACCATTACACTTTAAAAGTTTATCAAATATATCATAATTCACACAAACTACTGCAAATGAAATCACCAGTAATGTTATCCCCTGGCTGAAGCATCCTCCTAAGTAAATATATAAAGTTCTTCTGCTTGGTAAAATCACTGCTACTCATTATGATACTGCTGTTCTGTAAGCCTTACAGACTGGGTAATTTTAAAGTGCTTTCAGAAGTTTATTAAGATGGTATCTGAATAGAGAACACTAAGAAAGATCTGCAGATAATTTCACGTAACAGAGGATGAATTAATGCTAGAGCCAACTTAACTCCGAGACTCCGTACAGAGTCATTATAAGGATGACTGTTTTGTTAATTTTTAAAAATATGCTACTTTGTATAATCTATGCTACAAAATCTTACTCTAGGGATATTTCATGATGCCTCTTGGGAAGACAATTCTGCCTTAGAAAAAAGACAGATGAAAAAGCCGATTTGAACCTCAACTCTGAAAAAAATAAGCCTCTGACCTGTTTTAAGCAACTAAGTTGACAAGGCATAAGACAGTTCTAAATACTACTCCATCAATTTGGTACACGGAGTTGATCGCAAAAAAATGTAACAGCCTCATTAAGAAAGTACAGGAGCAATTGGATGCCCAAACTACTATTGCTATGAATTAAGTCACTTTTGGCACCTCAGGTTTAGCAGTTAGCTGCCATTCTCTTCAATTAGAGGGGCAGGATAAGACACACAATGAAAACATTTTTTTTCTAAACATTTTCCACTCCTCTTTGGTTTCTCCCTAGCAACATCAGAGTAATTTTTGAAGAGCACAAAAGGTAAATGGGTTATATTTGCTTTTTGTTTCCTTAAGCACAGATGAAAACAACATTGTTTTAAATAAAACATTTGTACCAATTATTTTATTCTTGAGGAAAACATACCTGCATTTGTTCAGGATATTGACTCACTGGTAAGTGTTGTGTGAGAAGTATTCTGACAGAATGCATTATTTCATGAAATGATGGTAGAGATTCATATAGAGCTGCACATTTCTTAATTAGATCAAAACACAGGGCTAGACATGATAACCTGTGAATGTATGAAAGCATTTAACAACTGTTTGCAAAAATTATAGTAGATCTTTATTAAAATTATTCAAAATAATTAAGTTGGGGAGTAGTAGAAGTGTCTATAACTAAGATTGCCTAACACAATCACTTATGAAGCTGTTTTAGTGTTAATTCAGATGAAATAATTCACTCTCTTCTATAAGCAAACACCAAGAAATCCATTTGGAACAAAGCTATGCTTTATACCCAAGCACAGAACCTAAACTAGTACCATGCCTTTGCCTCTTAGGGAGATTAAGAAGTTTCTAAAGGTATCACGTGTCTTCCAATCAGGAGTAGTAATATATTTTCTTTTAAACTCTGCAATAAAAAACTTGCTCATCCCTGAACTAAACTGTACCACAGAACATACTCAGGGTGAGAAATAAGGTTGAAGAGCCAGGCTTACTTCTGGTGTTTCCAGCTTTGAGCGTTTCATCACCTCAGTCACACTCTTCTACCATAGCATTTGCTTGTAAATGCAGTATTTGCTACTGAGGAGCCTGGCAGTGCAAAACACTGAGCACTTTCTCTGGTTCTGCATTATCCTCATCAGTCCACAGCTATATTCCAGAGGACTGGAGCTCTCCAACAAGTGCTTTGCACAAGGTTCTGACAGTAGATTCTTAATTTTATATGCTAGAGTAGTATCATGAAAGTAAAGCAGAACAAAACACTGTTTTTATTCTTACTCCTAATTTTTATCATATCTGTCAAGAACATTGTCACTGAAATTACCCAAAATAACCTGAGATTTCTTCTCTACACCTTCTCTACATACCTGATATGATTCATTTCTGTTCTGCTAATTTCCTTTAATCTTGTCAAAATACTCAATGGCAGATTTTGCTTTTGCCAGCTTTCCAGATCTTTCTTATCACTGACCAAAAGCAATTCTAAATTCTTCCCCACTGGTGTAAAGGGATGCACTACAGTATAGCCTGAAAGATAGGAACAGTATTTGTAAACAGGTTATTTCTCAACATTATTTCTAAAGAAAACAACCAACCAAACACACACACACACAAAAAAAAAAACCCAAAAAAACAACAAAAAAAAATATTAATCTTTTTAATCATATTGCTCTGGAAAAACACTTTATCAGAATTAGGCTTTTCTGAAATAATGGAAAACAGTGGACAATGGGTACAGTCAACAATATATATGATATATATGGAGAAAAGGGAAAAAAGAGCTGAAGGAGGGCCAGCACCGGCTCCTGCAGCAGGTACACATCTGTCCTGCAGCAAACAGGATGCTTAGTTAAACTATTAGTGAAATGAAGTCCTGCATATGAGGAGGAAAGGACAGAAAAAGATATCAGATTTAGGGGTAGAAGGCTTACCCTTTTTGCCTACCAGCAAGGGGGCAAAGAGCAAAGCAGTTTGGAGCAGGGAGAGCCCACAACTGCTGTGCACGACTGAGCCTCTGCAGCAGTCTCCAGCAGAGACCCTCAGGTGCACTCTGCAAATCCTCTCCTGCTCCAGCTACGCAGTTTTAAAGCAAGACGAGCAGGAAACACAAAATACAGGCCAGGGCAGGGCATACAGAAAACACGTGAGGACCACTGGGTTAAATAAGCAGAGAGGTCTCGGAAAAAGGACTTGCAGAAGCAGGAATCAGAGCATCAGAAGAATTTCATGGCTAAGGAAGAAAATAATTTATAATCTGTGTGCCGGAGTCCTCTTTTTTGTTACATAACCTAGAACTTATACATGGCTCTGTACAAATAGGCCAGAAAACAGTATGTTCCAACAAAGACGCACAAGGTTTCAGTTTTAGGATGCAGTGCTGCAAGAGATTATGACATATGAAGACATATGCCAGACCAGAAACTAAGATGTAAGTTTTACTAACTGCTTTACTTCTGAGAGATTAGCAGAACTCGTTTCCAAATCTATCAACAAAGCCTATCAACAATGACAATCTCTTCCCACTCCCTCTGCCTCCATCTTTTCATCTTTTCTCTTTTTTAGTTTTTAAGGGAGCAATTCTTTTAAAGACTAAAGTCGATCAGAAGCTGCATTTTAGCATTTATGAGGATCTATTCCATATCATCTCTTGCTAAGAGAATTAACAGATCAAGCTCTTAAAATTAAAACAATGGAGCTCTATTAGCTGATGCCACTGATTGTCAAAATTGAACCCTAGAATTTTTTTGGTGTGAGAATGCATCAAAATACCACAGAACTAGGTGTGAGCTCATTTAAAAATATTCTGTGTTAACAGCTGAACCACCTCATTTCTCAGCAACACTTTCATTGTGAACATTTTAAAACATGACTAGGTATTTTGATACACAATTCAAATTATCAATATTGACTAAAAAAAGTTCTCAGGTAGAATTTCTGATTTGACTAGTGATGCCACACCTCTAAACTATCTTTTATCAAGCTTCAAACTGTGAAACTAACACCATGCTAATTTAGTTAGTGCAAACAAAAGTTCAAGAGAAGTTTAAAAATGGTTAAAATATGTTTTTCTGATACCAATCAATACTGCAAAATAGTTTCTTATCTAGTTTTGCAAAAGCCTGTATTTTAACTGAACCAAAACCCTTTGTAGATTGTATATTCTTAAAGGAGTACACAAAGGATAAAATACTTCTAAGTGTTGCTTAACCCAACCTACTCTGTAATCTCTGCTCAGATCCTCCTTCGATTTTTTTAGAAAAATCAAAGGCTTAGCTCTGATGCAGTCCAGCTGTGCAACCATGTCTCACACCTCAGCGGAAGCTGCTCAGCTATGAGAAGTTGGAGGAAGGTCTGTAGGGTAGAGCTATACAAAGTAAGAACAATGAAACGGCACTGCTATGGTAGCTGAAAAAGGGATTGTTAGGAGCTCAGGGATTAAAAAGGAATCCTCTAATTCTGGCCTCTTCTGACCTGCGATGAGTCCAGGCAAGCAAATAAAAAGGAAAAAAAAATCACCTTAACGGCAAAGTTCTTTTATCTTCATCCTACAGAAATTCCTCCAAGACTGAGCAGTAAGGTTACTAGGTGAGAAGCAAAGTGATTCGCAGCATCAACAGCTGCCTCACTGTGGAGAAACATGGTAGCCATCAGAAATCCCTTAGGAACTGTGAATTTCTGAGTGTAGTCCAATTAGGTCTACTTGGAACAAAACTGCAAAAAGATACTGCACTGCAACATTATTCCATTCCCCTTTATTGCGTAAGTTCTTTCTTTCCTGCCAAAGCCATTAGAGGATCTAGTTCATAAAAAGATGTTAAAAAATCATATTTGGAGATGGTCAGCCTACTGGATGATCTAGCTTTTTGTTCAAAACAGAAAATTCAAGGTGAAAGCTTATTTTACAGAAACATAAAAAAAAAATAAGAAAGACCCCAAAAATCTTTATTACTCATTCACTTGGAAGAAACTCACCCTGGGCTTGCTTTTTCGGTAGAGATATGTGAAGTATTCCAAGAAGAAAATTGATGAGTTCTGGTACAAATCTTCTAGAAAGAGATACATATTCCAGGAACAAACAGCATATGAATAATCCTTTAACAACATCTTGTAATGTTGTGATGCGACACTTAAAAAAAAAAAAAAAAAAAAAAGAAAAAAAAAAAGAAATAGAACAAATCGATAAATAAATGTCTATTTATCACAAACTGTAGCATCTCCCCCAAAGCAGAAATCTTTAATAAGCTGTAAACCTTTAAAATACGTATAAATGATACCTGCAGGGTTTATGTGAAAAATATACCAGCTTTCCCTGCTTAATTTGATACTTCACTAAAGAGAATATGCAGAATTGAACAAAAAGTCTGCAAAGCCCGTGGCCACCAGAAGGCACTGAATCACCCACACATTTTTTTTTTCCCGCGTGCTTGCTCCATCTAGCCTGCTCTTAAATTTCAGTGTTCTTCCCCTGAAGTGCCCCATGTCTACTTTCAGAAATGAAACAAGGAAACACCAAACTCAAAGCAACTTGGATCTCTGACAATAACAAAATAATCAGCTCAGGACTTTCCAAATACATAAACATTTTCTACATTTTCTATCATTTAGATAGAAAAATACATATGAATTTTTACTGTAGAGCAATGCACCACACGAGGCAAATTTTCAAGGAAAAAAGAATGCCAATCTTTAAATAAATATCTTTTTAAAATAGGAATAAGTGCAATATATGGAGGAGAAATTACTAACGATTTACTTTATACTTTCTTCAGTCTGTTCCATTAGTCCTATGTAATTTTTAGTATTAAAAAAAAAAAATGGTATGACTGCTTAAAAATTGATCACATATGATTTTGCTTTATTCTGAGAGAAGTTTGTCTTCACTTTTCCTCCCAATGACTAATTATTACTACCGGAAACCTACCTTTTCAGTACATTTCCAATATACATACTAACATCTACAAGGATGGAGTCCTGGAAAGGAACAAAGAAGGGAAGTTTTGTGCTGAGATACAACTTCACAGACATACCTTTGTAAGTAACTGGCTCATGTATACAAAAGCGGGTGTTACAACTGGATGCCAGAAGTCAGAAGTTGGAAATAGTAGAGATGTAATCTTCAAATAAATAAGCTGGATAAAGCAGAGTAAGAAAGCAAATATACTAAGACACTATTCCCAAGTTCTTGATAGATTTTATACATACATGACTATAATGGATGAGTAATTGTCATGCAGTAGTCTAAAAATACTAAGACATAAATCTTTTTCAGAAATTTGATGACATATTTATTGAGATGACTGATTAAGTAGCTTTAGGGGACGAAATATCCATCATTTGTCTGCATCACTTGAATTCAAAGAGACAGATGGATGACCAAACATGAAGGCAAAACAAAATCTCATGTTCTGCATAAGAACCTGGTACAAACCTGGAAGACCTTGTAGGGGTGAAAAAAGCCCCTGCATTTCCTGCAAAATCCTAAACCTCCTGAAAAAAGACTTTTCAAAAGAACTCAACAGAAATATTTTCTAAGCTGTAAGATGCAAATCTTGTGAGCAAATAATTCAGTCTCTTTTCCTTCAATACCCTAGTTATTCCACTAGGTAGCACTACTTTGTTAAGCTGCAAGACAAAGAGCAAGTAGCTTCCTTTGTATGACCTGCTTAAAGTTTGTCTGTGAAACAATTTTCTATATGGCCCCTTTTTGAATTCCCCAATAGCCATTTACCTAGACATCTGAAGAGAAATCTGTTCAGATTTAGTACAGCCAAATAATATTTGAAATATTGGTAATACAAGGAAAAATAATTCCTTTCACTGTGAGCCATTAATCCCATACCTACAGTAAAATTTTGGGGTATTCTTACACCCATAATATCATAATGATATTTTTGTTGCCTTCTGACATACTGCATTTCTACCATTTCAATGTTTGCAGTTAATGCAGTTAAAGAAATCAATACTTAACCATCAGCATCCTTTTTTCCTAGAACCACCATTTTAAATTTTGTCAGAAAAAAACGACAGACTGTGTAAGGTGGGGTGGTAATTTTAAACTCTTTTTCTCTGTATTAATATTGCAGTGTCACAGTTCTATTCTGAGGATTGTTCTCCAGACAGGCAAATTAAAGTGTAAGGAAACTACAAAAGTCAGCGGGACTAATAATTCATTATATCCTTTCCATTATCCTTTGAAATGCAAATACAAGGTTATTGTCATCCTGGCATTTCTGTACTAATGTAAAGAGCACGAGATTTTCTTAGCAGTATGTATTTGTTACCGTGTCTAAACCTGGAAATGTTGCACGGCCTTTGACTTCAATCATTTCTTCCATGTCATGTGCAGCGTCTCGAAGGACAAACTTCATACTGTCACTAGCTGACTCGGGAAACATCTGGCAGAGATTGTACAATGGCCTATTAACAAGAAATGTAAGTCATGATCAAGTTACACTATTGATGTTAACAAAAAAAATGACATTTAAGCACCTGTAAGAAGATATCTGGTGTTCCATCTATACTACCATAACATATTTCCTGATATAAATCACTCTTTTTTTAAGAGCCACCCAGTATATAAAATACACCTAATAAAATATTACTGTAATATTTTTGTTTAACTGAGACGTGTGTAAAAAATGGCCTTTTCATTATGTTTTGTGAAAGGATCTTTAATTTGGTGGTTTCTAAATCCTTAAAACAAACAAACAAACAAAAACCTTTAAAATATATTATCAAATAATCTGAATCTCGTAACTCTTCATTTTACTCTATTAAGGCATTCTGGTACATACTAGCTAAACCACTACTCAAATTATTTCTAGGTGATGTTAAACAACATGTGAAACAGGAATGTAGTTAGTGAAATTAATATTTGAGAAAAAAAATGTCCCCCATGTTAGGCCAGTTCTTGCCCTATGTGTTCTAAGAGAAGAGATGCAGTCAGGAGCTAAGTCATATTTTTTCAATTATTTTCAGTTAAAATGCTTTGTAATTATATTAATAAAAGCCAGCTTTGCAAAATGATCAAAATGCATTTAAACATTTTTATAAAGTTCCAGCATATCTTGCAATACAGGAGCAGATCAATGCTCCTGTTGATAAATGCAAAACAGAGATGAAAGTTAAAGTTGCAGAAACAGATTTTTAAAAATTACTTTCTATTCTCATGAAATAAAAAAAGACTGAAAAAAACTACATACAAATAATTCACTGAAAGTTGCCTAACTTGCAAAAATCAAAATGGGAATCACAGACTAATTTAGCTTGGAAGAGATCTTTGGGTATCATCTGGTGCAACCAACTGCTCCAAGCCTGACTAACTTTAAAGTTACAACAGGTTGCTCAGTTTGCTTTGTGAAGTTTTGAAGACAGAGATTCAATTCCAGCCTTCAACTACCCCATCGTGATGAATTTTTCCTTGAAACTTCCCTTGTTACAACATGTGTCCTTAGCTCCTCAAACTTTGTTTTGCTCCTCTTGAACCAAGTGTCTCTGTCATCCTTGTAACTGTCCGTTTGAAGACAGAAATGCCAAACTGACAGTTCCCTGCAAACACTTTATTTGGAACTTTTGTATGAGATATTTGTAACAGCCTTTAAATCCTATTTCACCTAATTCCCTAAGAGAATTCATAGAACAGCAACACATGAGAAAAAAATTAAGGTTGAAGAGATAACTACACACCTGTCATTGCATAGCTTAAGGCCTCCATCAGCAATATGAACACCTTCACGGATGGAAGTTTGCATGCACACATGATATTATTTATCCATTAGCAATGGAAACTATTTTGCAGATCAAACTTACATTCCGAAGTTCCAAAAAATTCTGGTATGATTTACAGTTCGAGTAACATATGAAACAATGTTAAAACAGCACAAAGCTGGAAAACACCAGTTGTTTACAATCTGCTCAGAAATGATTCAGAACAAATAGCACGCTTTTCTCTTAAGACCATAAAGGAGCCACAGTCAGTACGTTTTATTACTTACAGAACCAGTCTGTCGATCGTTTTGAGTTCTGGTAAATCCAGCGTTGCCAATTCCCCAATATACTCCAAAAGGAAGCCAAAAAGTTTCTATGAGAAGCATAAATGATTAAGTTTTTTTTTTCTGTACTTTTAACCAGCACAGAAGAACAATGATATAGAAGTTTGCAAATGGACAGTGGTATGTTAAGTCTATTGTTCTTTAATAACATGGAAGCATGTATATTTTATGCTGCTTCCTGAATACTTGCTAAAACTTACTCACCAATTCAAAGTTAATTTTAAACCTTTAGAGAAAAAAAAAGAAAGAAAGAAAAAACACAAAAAAACATACTTCCAACTTTGCTTTGTTTCCCACTGCAAGGCTTGGATGATTGCATTTCTGAATCCTCTCCAGTATAATAAGCTGCTGTTCTATTGTTCTTCCAGTCAATAAAGATTTAAATTTCTCATAGGACTCGGGAACTACAAATTAAAAACAACGATCGTTCCACACATATATAAAACTTTACACATTTAATTCAAGTGACATCTAACAAATTTCCAGTTTGAAAGTGCTGTCTTTCAGGAAAAAAAACAAGAGGATACCTTGTGGCCTTCACCTTATCATCTTCTAAGCACTAATAAAATGCTGTATTACATGAGCACATATTTAAGAAAAAAAAAATATATAAAAACACATAGGTCTGAAACATAAGGTAAATGTTTTTGAAAAATTAAGATTCATCCTATGTTTTTGTCTGTGCTGAGCATAACTACATTGACACATACATAAGAGGCAAAATTAAACTTAACTAACTTCTGAATTAAACTTACTTCAATCACAGCTTTACCACGACACAATGAACTCTGTTTAATTCACACTTGAACTCTAATTTTAATTCATCCTTCACTACCTTCCATATGAATGACTTAAGTAAAAATCTTGCAACTAATGAAAAATAATTTTGCAAAAATAAAGCCTTGCATATATTTACTCTTATGCACAAATCAATAGCTTATATAACACCCTAACTTGTTCCATTTCTTAAGACTTACTTCAGTGACATCATCTTCTGATTAAAACAAAACCTCAATGCACCTTGAAGAGCCTTGTGCCAAGTACATTATTTTCTTTCAAACTAAAACTGCAAGTGCTCAAGTAAACTCACTGGAAAGTTGTTTCATCTTGGAACTGCACATTTTGTCAAAAAAAACCCTATACTAGGCCTCTAATATAGAGTCCATTATGTATTTAATATCAATAAACACTTTGTGAATTTCTTGAAAGATACATCCTCTTTCATCATAGGCACAGATCTGAAAAGATTCATCCTTTGAGTGTTTCTTTATGTAAAACACTGAGATATTACATTATGGGGATTAGACCTCAGAATCTTTCCTCTAAGCATCTTTCCTGACAAAAATATCAGTCGGAGGAGCAGAGAAAGCAATCTCTTCTCACTTAAGTACAGATAATAAAATATTATTCTGGCTTCCCTTATGTAAAGCACTAGCACCCTGGATTGGATGTGCTGGTGGTCTTCAGAAAGCAGAGACCTACAATCATTTTTCATTTTCTCCTCAGGGTGGTTAGACGCAGCAGAAACAGCTCTGTGGTAGAACAGAGGAACCTCAAAGCATGATCAAAGATGATCACTATGGTCAGTGGTTACTAGCTACTCTAGGAACAGCAGAGGATACAAAGAAGCAGTAAACTTCATGGATGAGCAGGAATACATAAGATTCTACAGCAGAGAGAAACAGACAGATTATAAATCATCTGAAGACACAAGGAACTCTGGATCAGTCCTTTGCTTACCTGCAAATGTATATGGAAGCTCTGATCTGGCAGCTTCCATTTTTAGATCTTGTTCCTCCATATTCTGTGATTTATCTTCATTACTCTCTTGATTCTGTTCTTTATCCCCTATGCCTTCCTCTTCACTTCCAAGGTCAGATTCAAGATCAGAGTGATTATCTTCAGCAACACCTTCCTCATCTTCATCAGCAGATTCTTCGTCACTGTCGTCTTCACGCTCATTATCTTCTTCCTCATCTTCTTCGTTTCTTTCTTCGTTACTTTCTTCATTTCCACCTTCTTCCTCTTCCTCCTCTTCTTCGTTCTCAATATTAATTTTTCCATCCTGCCAATAATAAACCAGTTAAAACAGAGATAAGAAAGTTGTAGTATCTTACCAGAACCATCATGCAAAGCTGTTGTTAAAGGCGCATGAAGAGGATTCAAGCCCTGATACCACAACAAGCAGGAAAGGGCAGCAAGACCAGCCAATTGACTTTAAGGAGAGAACACACATACAGATATAAAAATAGTGGGGTCCTTCTACGGGATTGCAAGAAACTGGAAGAGTAAGAGGTACTATATGAAGACCAAAAGGATCAGGAGGAAAGTAGTGAATACTAGCAGATGATGCTGAGAATATTCAACCACAATTTCAAATCATTTGGAGAAGCATCTTGATTAAACTTTTTTTTAGTTCATTTTATATATTAAAATAGTATATCAGATAAATAACTGTTCCTACCCTTAATGTATTAAGCACACATTTATATAAGATCTGGAAAATTAGACTTTTTTTTTCATGTATCAGCATGAAGATTGCTAAACTGCTACCAGAATTAGTATTATTGGTGATCACAATTTGCCATGTGCTCTGCTGACTTTGCAGCAATGGCAGTGTTAAAATTTCTTACTCTGTTTTTGTTTTATGCTGTATAAACTATCACACAATTCAACAATAATGTTTTATAGTAACACTTTTCAGAAATACTAGCTATTTTTCTAACATAAAGTTGTTAAAAAATGAGAAATTCTTTCATTTAATGTTATCAGAGAGCAAACTCATAACAGCTCTTATCCTTTACTGCAGCTGAAGTTTTACAGCCCTTTTGCATTATGCCCTCTGAGGACAACAGCAATTCCCCCACTGCCTACAGGCAGGAGGATGACAGAATCAGTATTGACATATATCACAGTCAGGCTGACTCACTGCATTAACTTTAAGTTTGTATTACTGTGTCATGTTAACCAAAGGTACTTCACAGGGGAAAAATTTTCTCAGGAACCTCACACATCCCCAGGCTGAAAGTGGAAACTGCAGCAAATATAGCACAAATAATAAAAAATAAAGTGACCAGAAGGGCTGAAGAGAGAGTTTAAGCCAGAAGGCCAAAGGCATACCAGACTACATTAGCAGCGAGTAGATCAAGGAAGGCAACTAATTCATTTTTCTAAGTTCTTCTTACACTACATAGAACTATCCATTTCTTAGGCCATGCAATATTGCGTTTCTCAATACAAGAGACACATCAGTAAGCAAGTTCAGCTGATGGTCATCAAAAGAGCCAAGAGCAGGAGGAGCAGCCCTGTGAGGACAGGCTGAGGCAGCTAAGAGAAGACAGAGCAAGCATCTTTGCAGAGGTGGATAACAGAAAAACAGGAGGCAACAAGCATACGTTGAAACAAGAAAGATTCAGGCTGGATATAAAGAGAAACTTTTCATGGTAAGGGCACTCAGTAGAAAAGGCTCTCCAGAAAGACACCCAAGTGCTGCCTCTGATCTTGGAGGTATTTGAGCCCAGGCTGGGTAAAGCCCCGAGTGATCTGCTGAGCTCTCTCTGAGCAGGAAGTTATACCAAAGGTCTCCAGAGGTCACTCGTTTGCCCTGGACCCTATTTTCTTTTCAGAACTCTGAAAGTTCTGAAAATTTTAACCTTACCTTGTAAGACAGCATACGTCTGTCATCTTTATCTAGGATAAAGCCATCAGCCAGATCATCAGCTGATATATGCTTGGGTTTCTTTTTAGTCTCCTCCTTTTCATCTATTCCACGCATTCGCCGCAGACGATCTGCCTGCGTTTTGAAAGAAAAACCATACACGGTGTGAGCAATTTGGATGTATTAGGGAACTATAGCAAAACCAAATCTCCTACAAATACTGCCAAATAATTCAAAGTAGGAAAAAAAAAAAAAAAGTTAACGATTATTGAACCAGTAAGTGAAAAAGAATAAACACTGACTTGACAAATTGCAGCCAAAGTTGATCATACCTTATTTTGGATGAGGAGTGCCATCTGATACGCTAATCCAATTGTTTAAGTGCTAAATTTTAGCATTGCCCATACAGTGGAAAGAACATGAAATTTTTCCAAAATAAAACCCATTCCCAAATAACAGCTACCCCAAATAAAACTTTCTGCAAGACAAATCTGTGTGCACACACTGCTGAAGGATTCTTGCATCACCAGAAGAAAACAGGAAAGAACTTGCCTGTACAAGCCTCTCCTACACTGTATTTGAAATACATCTTAACTCTGAGTAATTTAAAACATTTAAAGACACATCAAAGTTATACTATATTTTTAATAAAAAACAACAACAAAAACTAGCAACTAATTTCATAAACCTCACCAGCCATGTACTAAGCCTGTGACTTTTTAGTTTATATCACACTGCAAATGAAACACAAACAGAAGATTTCCTGAATTCACCCTACGAAGAACTGTAGTTTACTATAGTCACTTTCAGTTTGAGTCAAGCACGGAATGTAAACAATCACTCCCAAAAGACAGGCCACAAAACAAACTATAAAATGGTACCTCCAGCTTCTGGAGTCGTGCCTGTTCCTCTTTTGCCAGTTCTTCTTCAGTCTTCATCCTATCTGAAGGTTTTGCTTTCATCTCAAATCCAAGTTCTCGAACAATCATATCATACTCATCGGGCTAAAGAAATATTTATTAAAATGATTATTATCTTAGGTCATTATTCTGCATTGCAGCCACCCCTGTGCCAGGTATAGTAGAAGAAGAAATGCAATTGCTAAGAAATACAGTGAAGACCGTTTCAAGAGAAAACTGAATGTTCAACATAATTGCATAATTGCATTGCAAATTCATCCTGAGAATGCATTTCTCTTCCCTGAGAATTTTCAAATTGAGATCCACATGAAGCGGGGGAATCAATCTTCTTTTTCAAAGTAAAATGACATATTCCCGAACTAAGACATTGCAATAACAACACACAAATACTCAACAGTTAACTCTGGACTTCAGAACAGAAACCCATATATCAAAATAAGAACCTGTGATAAAATACTGTCTGCTCTCTCTTCATTCAACCTATAGCATTGCTTCAGGGTGAATGGGAGGCAACATTCTATTTTACACAGTGAGGAACTTTGCCTTGTGCTTCAGGCACCGAGACAGTGAAAATGATGAGGTTTTAGTACAAGAAAGTAGTGTAACCAAAACATTACCTTTGGTTTTTCTTCTTTGTCCTTTTTCTCCGATTTGGGAGTTTTGCGGACCATAAGGGATTGGATTTCCTTCCAGTCGTTGTCAAGCTTTTCTGTGAGTTCTAATGCACTTTCTCTCTGAGTTTGTCTCTCTTGCTAAGAAAATGAAACACAAATGCAGTAGTTATGTTCAACTGAACAAGACAGAGAATTTATATCACAGCAACCAAATGCACTCTTTAACAAATGAATAAATTATTTAACATTTTACAAGTTTAAACTTTCTTTGTGAAAGAAGCAGTACAGAGTTATCTGAAAAGGCATACATAAGAGCTGCATAGGCAAAACAAGTTTTAAAGAAAACAGAAAAGGAGACACGCGGATACAAAAGAATGGTAGATCCTCTGTGCATTTCTTAATACCAACAAGACCAAAAGGACTCTTTATTTAAGGATCTTGGGATCCTTTATTTAAGGACCTTGGGATCCTTTATTTACAGAGCCATACCCATTGCTCTATATGCCACTATTATATTTTAAGAAGCTAAAACAATTTCTGCCTTTGCAATCCTGCTCATTCACAGTTCAGTACCTCAAACATACCTTTTCCTGCTTAGATTTGGCTATCAATTCTTCTATGAGTTCCTTCCTAGATTTAGGTTTTTCCTCCTCTTCAGCTTCCTGCTCACTTGACACTTTTTTACGAAGGAGGCCTCCACCCCCTCCAAAGTGAGCTGCAGTTAACTCAGCTACAAGAGAAAACAAGAGATTGGGAACTCTTTTCAAATTCATACACTAGTGATGTTGTTGGAGAATACCTCCTTATTACTTGAAAATGGGAGTACCTAAAACATTTAATCGATCTTTTCTATTGCAAAGCTAGAAGAAAAAAATATTGTAAAAAAGCTGCCAGGGAAGTAATCCCAGCTTAACATTTGATGAGATCCAGACAGTTTTTCTGTGTATAGGTAAGAGATAATCAAAAACGGATTAAACACCCCTTTTCAGTGAAAGACAGTGCAGAATAAATGGTATGAATATACCAATAATAAAAGCAACCGTGAATAAAAATACCAATAATAAAAGCAACCATGAATAAAAGCAAAACAGAGTAGTGGGATATTAGCTATGAGTCTTACCTGACAATGTTCCTCCTTCCTCTGCATCACTATCACTATCAACAATATCATTTAGTTTTTCAATTTCTGCCAAAGACTGGCCATAATGAGTCAATTCTTCATCTTCATTGAGATTATAAATATTATTCTTTCCAAAATTTTGCTGAGAAGAATAGGAAAATTTGCCAATTAAATAACAGAAGATTTTTAGTTCCCAAACAACAAGTTAAAAAAGGAAGTTTTTTTACCACTAGTTGAGATTCTTTTTCTCTGCCATTTTTACAGCACTATCAGACCAATCCTTTCATTCACCTTTGTTACTCCATTTCTCCGTTTAACATAGCAGTAACTCAGAAAACCTAAGGAAGCTTTCCTTGTATTTGTATACCAGTAGCAGCAATTGTTAATTATCACACTTTCTGCCAGCTATACTTATAGTTTGACTAAACAAAATATAAACTCTGCTTATAATTATACTTCCACTTAACTGCAGTGACTTAATAAATTGAGGTAGAAAGAATCATACTGCACATACATTTCATATTATTTCACATTGCAGAATGACAGTGTGTCGTGAAATTCCCCTAACCATCAAATTACATATTTGTTCTCCAACAGGTGCAGTGCAATTGCAAATTGTACTGGTGATGGTTTCATTAACTTTCCATTCAAATACTCTACCTGTCTTTCCAAAGTGAATCGTTTTATCATCTTTTCCTCTGGACTTAGTTTGGTGTTATATTCACCAAAACGTTTATCTTTAAATACATTTGACTTTTCCTTTTCTTTATATTCTTTCAGTAATGTTTGGGTGCGCTAGAAGAAAAGAAAGTGAGATAAAATTTAAAAAATAGAGAATTAACTTGTAGATGCCACCAAAACGAACACCAAAAGTCAGGCTTCATCTACTACTGTTGCAGTTCTACCTTCTATTTACTTCTTGCACACAGTATGCAAAGGGTCATGCAACTTAAGCCATCACGCAAGAATTTTACACAAATCTTAATACTTCAGATAGGTAACAACACTTTTGCTTACCGATTATTATCTCTCATTGATTATTTTACTTAGACAATTTTAATATGTGGCATATCATAATACATGCAAAATGATAAACGATCCTTTTATTTTTGCTATATTATTTCTTTAAAAAAAGACTTGCTCTTTTCAGTAAATGCTACAAATTCTGTTTGATGACAGATTGCATTGTCAGTGAGAATCTCAGGGACAAACACTTCAGTTGTACCTTTTCTGCTTTTACAGTATCTTAAGTTTTTACTGCTTTTTTTTTTTTTCCTATTGCTTACAGAGGCAGCTTAGAAATGAAACTCCAGTGCTTCAGTGAAGGATGAGGTTGGCTGCTGGAATCCCAAAGGCACAGCACGGGACAACATTTTCCTTGATACAATAGTTTTGGGTCAGCTCACTTGTGAAGCTAGTTGCCATTTTGATGGTATATTCTGCACTCTATTGCAGTGGCAACAATGTGCTCAATTAAGGAAAAAAAGCAACAAATATTGAAACAACAATACAAAGTCGCTTCCACAAAAATTTGCAACCTAGGATATCTGCAAAGTGATTAAGCAGTGAGCGAGAGGCTTTCACGGAACAGATTCATATTCTCAAGACAGAAATGGGTGAATGGAATTAAAAAAAAAGGAGTATCAGGACTTTGGACAGATACAGTAACAAAAGAAGGCTGAGAGCTTAACAGAAAAAAAAGTTTTTACTTGCTATTGCCTAACCATTTCTAGTATGATCACGTATCTGCAAACACTGCAAACATTTAAGCATATGTCAGAGTTATAAGAAAAATGATGTCATAAATGTTGATAAAATTAAGTAGTTCAGACCTATTCCTAAGAATATCTGTTTAAATTTGTGGCTTCAGATGAGGGCTGTATCTCCCTCACAGACCATGAGTAACCCTGCAAGAGCATAATTATTAGCTTTTCTCTATTTAACAAGTGTTGGCTTAAAAGGATAAAAAAAGGCAAGGCACACATATTGTTATCATTCATCTCATATAAATAAGATATCACTGGCCAGAGAGCATAAAAATGTAAAGAGAGCTCTGACTCTAATATCAGTACAGAAATTAATGACTGGATAAGAAAGTCACTCCTCATAATTTGTATGAATATTCTTAACAAGAAAAAGGAGGAACCATTTTGCCTTCCAATATACTTCTACAAACAACTATTTAACAAGTGCAACAGAAGTTATCTTCAAGTTTTCCAAAACAATGAATAGTTCTATCTTTGCTTTGCAGCAACCTATGTGTTGTTGTGCTCTGAGTATGTGTTGTTGTGCCTTGGATAACATGAGAATAGAAACTTTCCTACTGAAATTTACACGAGTGAGTCCTTTGGATAGCCCTGGAGACACTGCAGCAGGCTCCCCACCATCGTCTGCACAATGTGAAGTCCACAGCAGTTTCTCCCACACGTGACAGAGAAAACCTCGAATCCCACCCAAGTTGGCTCCAGCCTCATCACCTCTCCACCCCCAAATGTACATTTACTGCCTCTGCATTCGGAAGGCCTCTTACCTTTTTGATGGCTTTGGAGCGTGAGACACCAGGCAAGCCCACGTCATTCTTGGTTTTCCTCCCCAAGATGTTAAACTTCTGCTTGTTGACCTTCACCTCGAAAGGGTTGCTCTTGATCACATCCACGGCGGATTTTGCGGGGCCCTTTGATCCGCCGGGGGCCGAGGCCTTTCGCCTCCGCTTGCCTGCCTTGCCCATGCTGGGCCTCGCGCGTAGGGAAGCGCAATGTCAGCGCTCGCTCATCAGCGCGTGGCCACCGCCGGGGCCACGAGCACAACAAAATGGCGCCCAGGGCCCCACGACCCCGCACGAGCTCCCGGGCCTGCCCGCCGCCGCGAGCTGCCAGATCGCGCGAGATTTCCACCCCCAAAGCTCGCGAGAGCGGAAGGCGTGCAAGGAAAGCGGGGAACGTCCCGCGTGGCCCCACTGCCCACGAGCAACTACCGCACGCGCACCGGCACCACTCACGCCTCTCGCGAGAGTTGCCCTCCCCTCTCGCGAGACATTGTGCCGCCCCAGGGCCCAAAGCACTACATATCCCAGCGCGCACAGCGCGGACGCTCCCTGCCCCTAGGGGCGTTGCTGTAGTGGGGGCGCTGCTGGGAGTTGTAGTCCCATAGGGAGGGGCGCTAGGCGGGGCAGGCGCTCTGAGGCGGTGCCAGCTACCGTGGGCGGAGGAGGGCGGCTGAGCCATGGCCGGGGCGGGCGGTCGCCGCCTGCTGCTTGCCTCCGCCCTCGGGGAGGGGGCGGCCGGTGCCGGGGCGAGCAGCGGGTGATGGGGAAGCGGCGAGCGCGGCGCTGAGCTCCTGCGGGGCCGGATGAGCGGAGGCTCGGCGCCAGCGGGGCCCGACGAGGGGGCGAAGGAGGCGGTAAGAGCCGCCCTGCGGCGGCGGCGGCCTCGGCGCCGGCTGCCCTGAGGGAAAGGAGCCCCCTCGCCATGGAGATCGAGAACATCGTGGCCAACACGGTGCTGCTGAAAGCCCGTGAGGGTGAGAGCGGGAAGGCGAGGCGGGAGCGGGGGTCGGCCCTGAGGTGAGGGGCGAGAGGAAATGGCGGAGGGGGAGAAGGAGGGAGGCGAGAGGAGCCGGGCGGGCTGCCGCTTCCCGCTCCGCTGGCGGCTCTGCTCCGAGGCACCTGCCCCGCTGCCGCCGCGGGCCGGGACCACAGAGGAGCCCCTCGCTCCTGCCCCCTCGGGCATTCAGTCCAAACCGGGTTTTCTTTCCGTGTTTTGAGGCGATCGTTAGTCTTAAATTGTCCTATTTATTTATTTATTTAATATGTGTTTATCAATATATACGTGTATATATGCTACATATATGTGTATGCATGCATATATGCATATATATGAGAGGCTGAGTAATAGCAGGAAGAAAGGACCTCAATCTTCTCTGAAAGAAACTTGCGCTCTATCTTGCCAAAATTCCTGCCTGTGTTTTTTTTTTTTTTTTTTTTTCCCTGAAGCTGATGAACGCCCCCAGCGTCCTGCAGTTGAGTGTTTTGCATTAACCTAATATTAAGTGTTCTTTTTTCTACTAGGTCAATACTGACTGATGCACTAGCATCTTGAGTTGGAAATTCAACCCCCCCTCCCCAATTCACAAACACATCTCGGCAGTTACGAATTTTAGTCTGAAGTGTGATCACTGCTTAAAGCAAACTCAGATTTAAGACCGTACTGTTGCTTTCTGACTTGCATAACTGTACATTAAATGATTGCTTGGAAGCCTGGATTCTAACTGCAAAATGTGTGTATTTTCTCTTCTTGGATTGGATCCTGTTTTTCTTAATTGTGTCGAGAAGTCCCACTAGTTTAGTTGGAGTTATTTAAAGTGAGTAAGAACAACAGAATCTACCCGTATATGTTTTGCAAGTTTCTCCGACTCTAAATGGGCTTGGCGCTTACGCCATTTGTGTATCCAGTTAAATTTGCCTTAAGCAGCAAGAGAGGAAAATCAGCTTTTTGACTTTGAAGTGGGGTTTAAAAAACAGAACAGTGATTGCAGTTTTGGGCCCTTTCCCAAAGTTTGCTGAAAAGACCACCTCAGACTAAAGGACAAGTTTTGGCTGGTTTCACTGGCAATACACATCTGTGGTGGTACAGCCTGGATTTGGAGTTTATATTGAAGCGATCTGAGAAATGAAGGGAAAGTGGAGTCTGGCTCCAAACTTTATGGTACCCAAATCCTCACCGCAAAGAGTGCAGTGGTAATCTGGAAAGGCTTTTAAGTGGCTGCTTAATGTCAGTTTGCCCCTTCAGTTAAGGTTTCACTGTATTTAAAATAAATATAGTGGTAGGACTGACCAAACAAGATATTTTAATGAACCAAACAAAAGTCTGACAGCAGCTAATGTGAATATGATCAGTTATACTTAATGAGAAATATATAGAAGCTACAATAAGCTGCTGTTCTTTTGGACCTTTTTGTTGACCTGAACTCCTTTTTTTTTTTTTTTTTTTTTTTTTTTAAGTTTACACACATGCACTCACAAAAAGGAGAGGAAAAAAAAAGTGATTGATGGCTTTAAAATAACTTTGGTGAACTTTTAACTTTTCAGGATGTCTGAGCCCTCATACTTGGGTTATTCACATATCGCATTTATCAAAATGCTCCCTGAAATGAAAAGATTTTCTGTCTGATGCGTAGTCTGGGATTGCCTTGCCACTTCTGTCAGGGCCTTTTCATAAAAACTCTGACCCATCTCTGTTCTTATGTCTCTACTTGCACAGATGCTACTTAGGATGTAGCTATTTTACTAAATGTATTGTTGGCAAAAAAGGCCTCAAAACTGACAAAAAAAAAGTCTTTAAAGTGTCTTTTTTCTTTTTCAACTTTCTCATTTCTCAGATTATGGAGAGGTGAGAGTGAGATCCCCAAAAAAGTTAAGAACTACTGTTTCTTATGAAAAAGGTGAAATCCTTATATAAGTATCAAAGAGTTTAGTTGAGTGATTTTTTTCCCTTCCTTCTCTTTCCCCCTCCCCTCCTCAATTTAGCTCAAGCTAAATTAATAGTACCTTTTCTAATTTCTTTGAGTGAAGTTTTGTAAGCAAAAGTAATAAAACAGAAACTAGTGTGCTCTCATTTTATAGTTTTCAGGGTGTATTGAAAGACAGATTAATGTTAACTTAATCATGGGTTGCATGTGTCTCAGTCTGACCTAAGATTCTTTCATGATGGAAGTAGAAGTAGGAAAAAATCATAGTCTTGAAAACACCTCATCAACACTAATTCTTTCAACCTTAGAGATATGTTATCTTCATTTTACAAACATGAAAACTAGATTTCAGATGTTGCGTACTTGCTCTTGTATGGAGAAAGTGTATGGCAGAGGCATAATTAGAATTGAGAAATTCCTAGCATATAGGACCAGGTTGAAACAAATGAAACTTGAGCACTTACAACAGACCTGAAATTCAAATTATTAGCCCAAATTTGTACCCAGTAGTGTTTTTCTAATTTGGGGCATCCTCTTCTGCTGGTTGCATTAATTTTGGACGTGAATATCATTTGGGTTTTACATTTGTAGGGATGCAGATAGGCAGGATTAGTGTAGCTTGAGCATCTAGGTGTATATGTATTGTGTAAATCTGATTCAATATCTATTGATATCTAGAGTTATTCAGGATCTATGTTGTGTGCTTGGAGAGAGTAGAGCCTATTTATTTATTTATTTATTCCTCCTAATATGGAATGTGAATGAAAAGCTTCTATCTACCTTTGAACTGATAACCTTGCAGTTAATTCATTTCGTTAGAGACTTTAAGCCCTTTTTCAATTAGAGTTCAAAACCCCATTTCCTGTGCAGATACCTTAGTCATCAGGTAATAGCTTTGGCAGAACAATGTAAACTTGAAAATTCCTCTTTTGCAAGTCTTGCTCCTATAGTGCTTTTGGCCCTTATTTTGAGAAATTTAGGTACAGATCTATATATAAACTTACTTGAATCTTCTAATTCAGTTTGCATGTGGATAATACCGATTTACTAGACTTCGCTGGTCTGCTTTTTCAGGCCAATTCAAATCTTGCCTCTCACCCTTGAAACTTTCAATTTTGTTTTATGCTGTTATTTTTAAGAGGATTTTTTTCAAACCTTTCCATATACCTTTTTTTAAATAAAAACCTGTCTCTTTCCAATAATGACTTGTAGTATCTCTGTAGTAACTACAGCAGTTTGCGTGTGTGAAGAAGGACAGCTATGAGGATTCCTTATCCTTCTAATGTGTCTTTGGAAATAATCAAATGTCAATTCTTCATGCATGTGAGGGTTTTGTGTTGGCTCCTACTATGACTCTTGTATGTGCCTAATATTATAAAATATTGTGTTATCACAAAATACTCTGTTTTACTTTATGGACCAAAGTCAAAGAATTTAGGAGTTGTTTTTCCCTCCTCCCCTCTTTTTCTTTTTTTTTGTTGACCTGCCCATGCAGAGATCTAACCTTGCTAACCTATCTTTGGGCCTTGGGATGCCTGCAGGTTAAAGTTGTTAAGAAAAGTATTCTGGGATCCTCATTCCTAGTTTACTGGGATATGTGGCTTTCTGGGCCAATTTAGCTCTCTTGTGTATCCCTGTCCTTCTACGGTAAATCTGTATGTGTGAAAGAATAGCTAATAGAAGGCTTTATTGATGCATGTCTTTTCTAACAGAGAGGGCTTATTAACCTGAACTCTGTGGTATTACAGCATGAATAGCTGAGCGGTAAACCAGGAGATTATATATAAAGCAAAATGGAAGTTGGTCTTGTTATGAGCATGGCAGTGTAGCAATTGAGATAGAAAACCTGTAGAAATGCTGAGTTAGTGGTTTGTGAACTGGCCTGTGAGATAGATGCATAAAAGTTTGCAATTTCATCATCTCTTTACTTAGATTTTCATGTATAGGGCTTTTTATGTGTTAATAATGTATACTGTTATAACTTCTAACTTTGTATAAGAGCAGAGAAATTAAAATATTTTTCCCTAGCAGAACTATCTGTGAAATTAGTTTATCTTCAAAGAAGTTGAAACCATTCTTCTATAAATGGGGACAAATGTAAACTAGGATATTCTGAAATAAACCTAAAAGTTCAGAAAAAATGTATTTTTATATGTTCTTTTCTTTATATTGGTAGCTTTTCATAGTGATTTCAGTCATTTCCAATAAATCCATGGAGCGTATGTAGTAATCCCCAAATTCATTTCAACATCCCACACATAGTCTGTGATGTTTTGAAGGAAATAAATTCTTCAGTATATGTTTTAAATTGCTTAATAGTTTATTTTATTTTATTTTATTTTATTTTATTTTATTTTATTTTATTTTATTTTATTTTATTTTATTTTATTTTATTTTATTTTATTTTATTTTATTTTATTTTATTTTATTTTATTTTATTTCTTAAAATAATAGGTCCTCAAAATACTTCTGAAGGATAGGTCCATGGTTCTTTTGAAGTCAATAGCTGTTTTCCCCCTGTTGAGGAGCTATGCCAAGAGTACATTTTAAACATCCCTGGTCCATTTGCATCCACTTTAAAAAAGTATTTATACTACTCTGGCATGAGCAATTTGTAAATGGGACCTACTGTTAGGAATATAATATATTTATCAGAATCACCCTAAGTTGAATTAAGATCAAGGCTCTGTCAAAAGCTGGGGGTGCCTTCAAGCTCTTGCTTGTACTGGCTTTAGCCCATAGCTGCATAATGGATCACATTGATTCATGAATTCAACTGGAAACAATTTAGAGTTTGATTGTTTGAATTGTTTGTTTTAAAAATCAGTTTTCAGGTGGATCAGCAAGTCCGTACTGATTTGGTGGTTCCTGTGTGCAACCTTAGCATGGAGTTGGTGGGAACCTTTCAGTAACAAGTGTATTACCCTTGTCTGCTTTAACATAATCTGAAACATCAGTGCTGGTGTACAAAGATACTTCTTTAAGAACTGAAACTGGACTGGTTTAGCACTTCCCCCGGAAAATAACCAGACCACCTAGATTATATGTTTGATGTGTTTGTGTTTTAAAACAATCGAAATAATCTTCAAGAGAAGAAAAAGATCCCAATTTTACCTGCAACATAAGGTAATAATCCAAAATAGTTGGGGCAGATAATCTATGTGTATCTGTAACTCAAAGGAAAATTTTAAGGCTATTACTTAGAATACTGCAATTTGACTATTAAATTAAACTGAAATCTCTAATTATTTCTGGACAAGTGTAACACCAAGGCACAGTCCTTTCATCAGCAGCAAATATGAATTTTGTTGTATACAAGTGAAATGAGTCCTTGCTCATTGCTGTTATAACTGCTGTTATTTTTGTCTATTCTTCCCTTATTTGCCTATGTTCTATTGCACTCCTATTGCATTGTGTTTTAAATTAATGTAAACTCATTTTGGCAGGAAACGTGTCTTCCTGTGTTTGTACAGAATTATGGACAATGTCTGCTTTTTCGTCCTTTATTTAACAAACTGTAATAAGAATGCATGTGGGCATGCTGGAATCTAAATAATTAGCTTTAATAAATAAACACAGCATGAGAGGTCTAGTTATTGATACAAGCTGCTGCTTCAGTTACCTCAAATGTGGCAATTATAACTGAAGGTTTCACAATCTATTAAAGGAACTTTACTTCTACTTGCTGCAGTTCTGAGGTCAGTGCATACCATTATAATATAACAACCTTTACTCATCAAAGAATTGGCTGTAAAATTGGAGTTTTCTTGCTGTTTTGTTCTAGTAAACCATATTCTAGTAAAACCAAGTTGTGATTATGACCATATCAAAGCAAAATGCACACATATGTTATCTTGTTTGACTGCAAGACTTGAGTAATAAATTCTGCTTCAGATTAGTTACATTTCCTTTAGTGAAACAAAATTTTCATACTTAATTTCTGAAGAAATGCAGAAGCTGCAGCATGTATTCACAATGAAAATGTGCAAATGATTACTTGAGTGTAGTATTGTATAGAACTCATGTGAAGAACCAGTTGTTCAAGTGGTTCTAGCTGTGGAAACACTAAATGTTTGTGCATGTAAACAGTCTGCCCAAATGTGCACATAAATATGTGGAGTCTTCAACTCTGCTTACAGTATCACTGCTGTAACAGTCATATGAGTCAAGAGAACTCAAGCATTACTCTGCCTCAGTCTCACTTCAGGCACTATCAGAATATAAGGAATACTCTCTTAAAAATGTCATAAAGCTCTAGCTGTCCTAGTTTTATTGGTTTTTACCTACTGAACTACTTGCATTTTTATTTCTGTTTGTGGTCAGAAGTGCCTTGGCCTTTATAACACTGAAAAATCAGGTATCTACCTCACACTGAAACCTGAATTTTCAGCTAGGTAATTCCAGTAGGTTGCTGAGAGCTAGCCAACATGTATGAAATTTCTGGGAAAAAGGTTATTTTATGTAATACTTAAAAGAGATGCCACTTTGCTTAAACACAGTTGTTAAGCTGTGCTTATGGATGCTTTTCAGGGAACCATGGTGTTAAAAAACGCATTGGTCTGTCAAATGGAGAAGGGTGCAGAGATGCCAAAAGCAAAAGCCTATAAGCTGTGTCTAGGACTGGAAACAAGGCAGCCTTCCTAAAGTAATGTTATGTGTGAATTTGTCTTCTAGCCCGAAATTAGCCCTGGGTTGTTGTTGCCTTTCTGATTTGAGGAGCTGAGGTATTAATTCTGTAGCATGTTGTATCTTGAAGGTGCATCTTGCACAGTGAAGGCATACCAGGAAAGCTTGTTACTCAGTGGAGAATATTTCTAAATATCTTTCTAGCAGAAAACCACAGTTCAGTGGGTGTTAATCCTTACCATGAATGGCATGAAGGGAAGTGTGACGGTGCGTAGAAGGAAGAGATTTTAATTCATATGCATTTAAAAACCTATAGGAAGCTCACTTGCAACTTTTCCAGGTTTATGAGGACAGATATGTTATGAGATGGAGTTTATACCTGGATTATTCTTGCAGAGCTCAGTGCAGATGATAGTGCATTTGGGTCAATTCTTTAAGGTTTTTTCGTTGAACCTCTTAACTGATTGTTAAGCCTACAGCCTGCCTTTACCAGCAGGCTGTAGGTTCTCTTGATGTGGCCGAGTGCTTTCAGAGCTCCTCTGGGTGGGGTCTAGTGTGAATTTCTCGGCTGGTATCTGACAGTCTGGTTTGTGGAATCAGTTTTGCAAGAGTGATGTAGCAATCCAGTGCTCCTAGTGCTACACAATTGTTTACTTCTGAAGCATGACGATAGATGCTGCAGTTTTAGCAGTTGACGGGCAGGAAAGCTGAAGCATGGAAGCCCGCAAGTGCCTCGTTGGCATTTTATATCCATTGAATCTTAGCACCTACAGTATGTGTACTTTTATTAGCAAAGAAAAGCAAGATATTTTCAGTGAAATGACTTTCATTGTGTAGGACAGAATCCAATTTTTCAATCTCTGAGGGAAGACTGAGTAGTAATGTTCAAATGCTGCTTATAAGGAAGATGATTGTTGGTGGTGGATTGTCCATATGATGCTTTGAAAAATATTCTTAGCTGTCTAAATCTGTTTCTTTTCTTACCTAAGCTGTTCAAACACTGCTTTTAAACTTAAAAAGATGAAGAAAAATTATTTAAACTTTTGCATACGGTATTCCAATGAATGATCTTTTTTTTCTTAAGGAAAAACATATCCAGAGGTAAATGCCTCCAAGGCATATTTTGGGTAAGAGAAGAAGGTAACATTCTTTCTTGTATGTGCTCAAGAAAGTTATTACAGCATTCCCTTATAATCCACTCTTCTTTTTAGAAAAGATGAGTCTCTTCAAATTGGACCTTGTTCTGGCCAATTGCATCTGAAAATGGCAAAAGTGGTAATTAATCTGAAACACATAGGGCATCCACAAAGCAGACTCACCTAATGGCTTTGCTGCTGTTGTGCTGGAAAGGGAGCTATTGGTGTCTCTGGAAGAATTTTATCTGAGGTGTTTTACAAGGAGATCCAGAGCAGAAGCGCCAAGATCAATATCAAGACACTCTTACAAACCACACTTAACTGTAATTTGATTTGTTACTTGTTTTGAACTACCTCAGAAATGGAAAAGAATTTTGCAATTAGGGAATAATTTGAAAAACAATTTGTCTTCCTCAGTAACTTTTACCAGAAACGGGAAATTTATCTGTAAATGAAGTGGTCATTCGTTTGCTTTACATTACTGGGATAAATGGACCTGTGTATGTGTGTGTTGTGTTTTTTTTTGTGTTTCCTTCCCCCTCCCCCCGTAAATCTAAACAGTCAATCTGGAGAAAAAAAAAATATATATGATTTGTTGTTTGATTCTTGTGTAGTGTTTATTGAATTTCTATAAAATAGTGAATTCAACTGTGTTATGGTATGTGAAAAGTATCCTTTGTAAAATTAAGTTTATAATAGTGACGTAGCAAGTAACTTGTGAGTTATTTGGAGCAAAATACAGCAATCTATCTTGCATAGGAGTTAAAGTATTACTGAGCCTCTTAGTATTTCGTTCTTTGACTCCAGAAGGTGACAAAGACTCTATGTTACAGTTCACTTTTATTTCTTCCCTCCAAAAAGTGATATCAACTTGGACTGATTTATCATTATTGGTGAATATTGTACTGTGTCATACAGAAATAAATCTTTTATGAGCAATTTCAAACAATGAAATTTACCTTCTGTGGCCCTTGTAGCTTAGCATGATTTTTTCAGTTGCACAGTTTAGGGACCAAAATAAAAGTGGAGGCTTCTTTCCAGTATTTTTCTTAGTCATATAACAATCTATATCTGGTCTTTTTTCCATTTAAAATGTTTCCAGGTTATGTATGGAAAGTGTTGTCAATTGCTGTCAATTCTGTTGGAAGAATCAAAGCATTTTGTTAAACTGGGAGGAGTTGGTTTTAATGGTGCTGGAAGTATTGGGACCTCATGATAAATTTTGAGACTAAGTAAGGGAGGAAGTAAATTAAAGTATCTGTAATCTAAAACACTTTGGAAGGCAAATGATTTATCAAGTAACATTAGGAAGCAAAAGTGAAGTACAGCATTTTCAGAGAGCAAGTGATGGTTCAAATAACCTGCAAACCAAAGTGTTAAGGATTTTATATTCTGTACTTGTTTACTTTTCTAGTTATAGCTGAGCTGAGTGTGTTTTTGCAGCAGCACAGTAAGACATCAATGTTCCTGTTAGAAAAAAGCATGTAAATTTTCATATGAGCTAAGGTACACGCAGCTGGAAGCTGAAAGTGCTCTGACTGCAGTGGTGCTGCTCCTAAAGGGGCTGTATGCCTAAGAGAAAATATATGTGTTTTATAATTCTGACCCTGTTAGTTCATTTCCCCCTTACGATTTAATTCTGAAAGAGATGAGAATAAAGGTTGCTGCGTAGTTTCTATTCAGGTTACTTAGGGTAACTCCCTTCCTTTCTCCCCCATTGTGGTTAACAGTAGGTAGTGCTGGGCTATGCTTAGAAGTCTCTGTGTGCTCTGTTACTGTTCTGTCAGGTGGAAACACATCTGGCTATATCATGTAGTAATATTGTCTTTTAAAATATTTTGTGGCACCAAATTACTTTTCGGCTAACATGTTTTGTAGTGTAAAATAAAAAAACAATGCTGTGCCATATCTGTCCTTCTTTTCTCATAAGGGTGCATGTCCTGTGCTAAGAGAATTGGCTTCTTTAGGTCTAAGTAAATGTAATAAAATTTTAATTTTAACATAGAAAATGGAGCACAAATATATTTTTGAGAGAATCAGTGGGGAAAATACTGTAGTAGTTTCTTTTAATAAGTTTAGTACTACTGCTGTGAAATCTCAAACAATGAAAATATCTGGATTCTGCATCAATTAAATTTTGTTCAATTTTATGTATGCCTTCTATGGTCTAGAATAAATGATATATATTTGTGTACTGCCCACTGATTCATCTGTGGTGATCTATTGTTATTACCTCTGACTTTAAAAAACAAACAAACAAAACCCTTGATTACTCAAAAATGCCTTAAAAGCTTTGTTCTGTGTGTTTTGTTTTTCAGCTTCAGTGTCTTCTGTACTTGACCATGGTTGAGTTATGACTCTTTTGGTTTCTCATATTGTTGGTATTAGTTATTGTACATAATTTGCAGAATAACTAGATATTTGTGTGCACAGCAGAAGTCCAAAATATTTGTTTTGCAAAAGGTTTTCAGCATATTTTTCATAAAGTTTCATATGAGAATAGAATTCTTCTTTATCGCTATTTGTTACTGGTTGGGATATACTTGTAGCTACATTTCTTTGTGGTCAGGATAAGCGATCTGACAAATCTGTGCAGAAGTGACCTAATTTTATGCAGTTCAGAATATATTCTGACACGGTATATTAAATTACATTGCAGTTATATTTTTCTTCTAGGAAAGCGGAGCGGACGTAGTAAAAAATGGAAAGAGATGCTGAAGTTGCCACCTGTTAGTTATTGTGAAGATATCAGGCAATCGATCGGTAGGTGTGCTATAAATAATCCATGCGGGGAAAAGTTTGGTGGTGTTAGCCAAAATTCTTTTATCTTGATTCTCAGTGCTAATTAACAAAAAACTATTAAACCTTTAATGTAATACAAAATTTATGAAAAGATAAAAGTTGCATTACAGCTCCTTTGGTGTGAAATTAATCCTAAAAGAAAAATTCACAAAGCCATGAATTACAAAAAGGAATCATGCCTTGATTAAGAGAGAAATATATTTTACTTTCTTCCTTTACTACTTTTAATGTCTTCTATTCTTATTTTATAGTCCTTCCTTCCAAACCTATCTTGTTTGCTTTGGGATTGCTATTTCATAGCCTTCTTGATTTGACTTCCTGTCTTTCCTCCTGCTGCCTTTCTCCCCTCACCACCTGGAACTTAAATATTCAGAAAACATTTTATTTTTATAATAAATGTGATAAGATATGAGGCGACTGTGGTTGAAAGTTCTTTGTTGTTCTTTGTGATCACTGCATCCATTGTTTATGTCATTATTAGATATGTTAACATGAAATCTTGTGTTGTGACTGATGTTTTCTGACCATTTCTCAAATGGGAGTAATACAAATAATAAAAATAATTAAAAATATATAATAAAAATATTTATTTCTTCTGATCTCTTACTCAGAGAAAGATTATAACCAACTTTGTGACAAACAGCCTATAGGAAGACTTCTCTTCAGGCAGTTCTGTGATTCCAGACCAGACCTGAAAAGGTGCATTGAATTCCTCGATGCAGTGGTAAGCAGTGAGAAATTAGGGATGAATATCAGGAGGCAATAGTTTTCCTGAAGTTAGAAAAAAACCTCATTTTATAAAATACATTTGTACATGAAAATACAGTGAAGTTGACTCTTTGCCAACTGTAAAGCTGTAACATTTTCATGAGTGTCAACAAACTCTGACTCTGTTAATTAAAGGAATATGTTTAGTGTTTACTATAAAATCTCTGCCATCTTGGTGTGGTCAAAACTACAAAAATGGTCGTGATGGGAATGAAAGAAAGAATTTTGGAAAGACCATGCTGTGTTTGACTTTGAGCCTAATAAGATGTGTGTGCAGTGAGTGTTAGTTATGATGTGAACACAGACTTGAAAATGTTGCAACTTGCAAGGAAGCCCTAGGCTAGACAGAATGTGCTAATTAAAAAAAACACAATGGAGATGGAAAATTTAAAGAACCTCCTGGGGAAAGGAGAGAAACCAGATTTCAGAGAACAAGGGAAAAGGAAGTGTTTGTCCTCATATGTTTACATCTTGGTATCTCACTCATTTATTTTTTAAATTACATATGAGGCGGAAGCGTACGCACAGCTACATTTTGTAAAAATCCAAAGCCAAAACTCTTATGGGGAAGGGAAGAGCAGTGAGAGGAAGAGGACGGGTATGACGGATGAATTTTTCCTTACTTGAGAAAATGGTAGCTTGGAGCTTCTTCCTCCGTCATTTTCTCTCATAGCTCATCAAAGAGTGCTAAGATGTAGTTTTAGGCTGAGACTGCTGCCAAAAGAACATTTTTCTGTCCCACCCACTCTCATTATTATTTATAAGCAAGGAACAAATGATCAGAGAATGTAAGTAGGGTAGTACATCTGTTTACATGCTTACGTAAAGCCTCAGAATGCAAAATGGCCCTGAAAGGTGCAGGATATAAACTGATTTATTGCTCTGTCCTTTCCCCTCACCTTTTCTCTGCAAGAGGATAAAGAGACATTTGATCAGGTAAAAAGGAGTTGTTCTGTGTGAAATAAACATCAGTGTTGCCTGTTGTTTGTGTGTTGTTGCCTTTTTTTTTTCCCATTATTAGAATCAAGAACAAAACTCTGCTGAAATACATGTCTCATCTTAAGATATTCATCACTGCACAGAATGAAAAAGAATCTTAGCAGCAATGAGCTGCTGTTGTTAATGAATCTTTGTGCAGTTAGGCTTGTTCTCCTGGTGCCTTTCACTTGGGCACATTTTTTTTTTTTTTTTTGACTCTCGAGCTGTTTCTATCACCAAATTCCAAAGGCCAGTTGGAGAGACAGAATAGACTCAATGGAAATCCGAATAGCTAAGATAAATAGCTTGGGTTGAATGTACATCCAGGCCTTTGAGCAGCATGCAGTGAAGAGGCCACTGACAAATCTGGACGTACCCTTCACGGTCACAACTCTTGTATGCATATTCAATCCTTAAAAGTTTAGATAAGAAAAAGCGTACTCTTAGCACAAAGGGGGAAAATCTTAGGTATAACTCTAAGGCGTGTGTCTGCTCTGCAGATGTCCTTTTCCTACGGAATTGTCTCTAGTTAAGAATTAACTGTTTTACACTAACTGCATATTTTTGATTGTTTTGAAATACACAACCTACAGTGTTATGTGGTTTGCAACAAATTTTTTCATAGGTGTGATAGTTGATATAAGGGAGAATTTCACAATTTACTTTTTTAATCTTGCATTTGAGAAATTGTGATTAAAGGAAATCATGGAAACAAGAAGTCTCTTAAAAGCTAACATAACCTCTAATCTGAGTCTCTCCTGATCTGCAGGCTAGTATGTTCTCATGATGAAGGAAGTGAGTTATAATACCTAGTGTGTTTCAGATGATCCATTAGTTAGTCTGCTTCTCCCTTCTTCTTCAGCAAGCCTGTCATGTTTTCTTTTTTGTTTGTGAGGGACTATTCATGACATTAATGAAAAGGGGAAGGTTGTGTGTTTCTTTATCTTTGATTATTTGTCAGATTTCTTAAAATTAATTTTAGACTTAATGTTTCTGTGAATAAACTTTCTGGCATAAAATTACTATATGAAGTCTTAAGAACTTGGCTTAATTTAAAGTGTTCTGGTTTACCTGTGAACCAGTACAATTATTTCAGAAGGGCAAACTGACGCATACAGGGCATTGTAATGCTACGTTATCTTCATATTTTGAGTACTAAGTCTGATAAGGTTAAATTCTTGAGAAGATGTGGCCTTGCAGTCTGCATACTCAGCTTGTGGCTTACAAAAAAAAGGAGCTGTGAAATGAGGGTCAGAAATTTAAAGGAAAGAGTTAATTTAGTCCAACTACTGTCTACTGACTCATTTCAGTAGATGGGGAGAAGGTTACTCAAGAATGAAAGAGAATGGGTGGCAACTCAAACTTCTTTCTTAAACTTCATGAGTAATAAAAATTAGTTGAAAAAAAATGACAAACTTCCTTTTAAATTGCAATATCTGCTTAAAACAGAATGCCTAACTTAAGTTAGTGACAGCTTTGGCATAGTCAAAACTCTTAAAGATAATGGCATTGCTATGGTCGATTTATGTTCTGACCTGCTGAGGTTGCACACAAGGTGCTGATGAATTGCTTAATATTGGACTGATTGCTTTCAATTACTGATGAGTTTGAGTGCTGCTTTGAAGTGGCTGATACTATAATATTTCACCAGAAGTCAGTGTAGATGAGTTGAGAATGAGATAGTGTGTGTTAGTTTATAAGTCATAGAAATTCTGGAATTTTGTGTTTCCAAAATGGGGTGTGTGTTTTGTTTTTGGAGTGTTTTTAGTTGTGTAGTTTTCTTTACATAACTTTTGCTGATTAGAACAGTCAAGTGGAACTTCTATTGAGGTTCTTACTGTTTTTTGTCCCAAGATGCCAAAATGTTGTTTTATATCAAGTAGTCCTCCATTCTGGAGGTCTTCCCTATATTCCTTGTTCCTAGATGCATGCATGTACATTTTGAGATACCAAATGAAAGTTTTGGTTGACTTGGCCCAGCTTAAGAAACCACTATCGATTACTCTTTGAGGTTGGTCTTTTCTAGTTCATCCTTCTCCCAGATTCTGCTTTTTCCTGTAAGAGTCATAACTTCTGAAATGAGCATCTGGAGTATTCCTTAAAATTGTTATGGGTAACCAGTCCTTGGAGTTTTTTTAATATCAATTTGCCTGTTGTTTGTTTTATTTTTTATTTTTAAGTATTTACTTCTGAAGCTCTATCAAACTTTTTAGCATACTTTATTTCACAGTGGTTTCTGTGTTGTATAATTGTCATAAATCACCAAGTCAAAAACTTTACAAAATGTTGTAATTAATCAGTTTTATTTTCTCAAGAAATGAAGTAGGAAAATTGAGATATCAATTTTCAATCAACATGGCCTTGTAGGAAATAATAATAATTAAAGAATGAGGATATAATAACCATCTTTACTTCATGGTTACCAGGTCTACCAAGGTGATAGTAAAGAAAAAACTGTCTGTATCATTCTACCCTACAAAGCTACGTAAATATTCCACTGTCATTTTTGTGTCTACTTTAATCTCTAAGATGTAGATTCTACAACTGAAAATACTCAAATTGCTAGGATCAATGCATTTGCTGATTCCGTGTGTGTGTATGTGGTTTTTTTTTTTTTTTTTTTGTAGCCTAAAAAGATTTCAAACAATGACAACATTCAGTTCTTTTTTTCTTAGGAGTATCTTGGTATTTGTTGTTTTAAATTTGGCTAGCATCACATTAAATGTTAAAATGTCAAATAACACTATAATATACAAAATAATACTAATCTATTTTTCAACTTCATTCCACTAGGCAGAATATGAGGTATCTTCAGATGAAAAGCGTATAGACTGTGGCCTGAAAGTTTTAGAGACCTACTTCACTAATGGGGTAAATATATTGCAAGATATTTTGTCAAATTTGGTGCGAATGTCAGGCAAGAAGAGACCTAAAGAATAAGTGGTTGCATCATCTTTAGTATATGGACTTTCAAAGCTTTAGTTACATTTTTGACTTTCTAGAAACATTTACTACCTTCTAAAATTTTGAAACTGTAACAGCTTCAGCAGAAACATTGCTTGCTTTCTGATTTGAAAACTAATATTTTGACAACTTATTCATTTTTTTTTAATTAAAGTACTGGTTGAAAGTAAAAGCTATTCATCATTTTGCATCTGAAGAAGGCTTAATAAGAAAGTGTTTTGCAGTCTCTGTACCTGAGAATGAGGAATTCCTGAAAGTCAGACTAGGTTTTTTTGTTTACTCCTATGTGACCTTGATGAGTTAGCTGTAAATCTAACATTGCTACCTGTGTTCACAAAATGAACTGATGTTTTGTTTTGTTCTGGATTGTGTTGTTTTTCTGCCTTTTGCATGGAGGTCAATAACAGCTGCTCTTTTTGTGTATATTAGATCTCCCTGATTGACTTTTTAAGAATCTGTTCTTTGGTATCTGATAGCAGCTCCTGTGTGTATGTATGATTACATGCTCTCTATGCATCAATATCCTCAGCTTCTCTTACTGAGGTCAAATTCATAAAGCTTTACTTCAAATGAATACCTTCCAGATGCCATAAAAGGCGATATACTCTAAGTTGGTCACATCTCCTCTGGTATTTTCTTTGGGACTCACAAAAGTAAAACAGTTTTGGTGAAGAGCAGATTTCTTTGAACTGGTTGGAGACAGTTTTCCCAAATGCACTCCCTGCACATGCACACACTTCCTTCCCTTCCTGCCAAGCCAGATAGATACTTGCATTTGTGGTGGCAGGCCTATCGAAAGAAGAAGAGTCAAGTTGTTGCCAAATTTATTCCCTAGAATACTATAGATGAAATGCAAAAATTTTCAATGCAGTTCTGTGTAATGGGGAACAAACATAAGTTTGGCCTAAATTTGACTTTTCTGGTGTTATCTTTTCCTTAGATAAATCTTTTCATTTTCCCATATTAGCAGATTTTATTTTACTTTAAAAGACTCAGCAAAATTGCCTTTATTGTTGCTTTTTTTCTTTTTTCTGCTTCATTATAAAAAGTCTGCAGCGCACTTGCCAGAAATACCTCAGGAAACAGTAAATGAATGTAAAGCAAGACTGGAGAAGAACCCGTCTAAAGATCTTTTTATGGACTGTACCAGGTATGTTAACAATGCATAATACTACAATATTGCTGGAGAGCTTCATGTGAGTCTGAGACAAGTGAAAGAAAGTTATTGCAAGCAACAGTGTTTGACCTTTGACTTGATAGCTAAGAAACTAGGAAAGATTAGGTTCCCTTTAAGTTTAAATGCCTGACTTCTGCAGAGGTGTGTGCGTGGGTTTTTTTTTTTTTTTTTTTTCAAATGCTAAGATATGTAATCATTACAGAATGTCATCTTATTTTTGCATAAGATGATCCTATTGTCTGAAAATGGTTTATCTGTTATCAGATAATGTAAAATACTATTTCTCTTTAGTATATTTTTTTTACTTTTGGATAGTGCGTGCTCTTCCCTGATGATGGTGCTTGGAAAATATGAAGTTATATATGGAAGCCTGAAAATAGAAATATTATAATCTTTGTCTCTTGAAAATGGGTGGCATGCAGCCCAACAGTTATGTTGTTAGGATGGATGATTCAAGGATTGTTTGATTAAAGAATTGGTTGAAGTATTTAACAGAAACTGCAAGTAGCACAATTTGATTTTGCTATGAAGTCGTGATATTTCACAAAGCTGCAGCAGAGAAGGCTTTCTTGGAGGAACTGTGCATGTTTACTGATGTTCCAAGTCTTTGTAGAGCAATATTACTGGTTCTTCAAGGCATGCTTGATCATGTTCATCTGTAGGTTTGCAACTTGCCTTCTCACTGCTTGGGTCATCTCCCAGGCAACACAAAGTACAACAACCAGTGATTAGAAGATCAAAAGGGACGCATGAAAGAGTCAAAACTTATCTTAAATGGGTATTCTGCCTTGTAGATCATCCCCTTCCCTCTGTCCGGTAAATGTTTGAATACCTTTTGAGTGGTGATATTTTCTCGATTTCTTTTTCACCTTGCTGTTCAGCTTAGGGGGAATGATACATGGCACTCAGATTTGAATGTGCCAGGACCAGGAAGTACCTTTGCATGGTAAAAATGCTGATAGCATCTGCTTTATCAGAATGTCTGCATATGACTTTTATTTTCATATCCCTAGAGTTGTCCATGAATATCTAAGCAGAAGACCTTTTGAAGCTTACCAAGAAAGTGTGTATTTTTCCCGTTTTTTACAGTGGAAATGGCTGGAAAAGTAAGTTCATTTATAATTTTTATATTTTGTTTTGTGGACAACTGTGTTTGTTGTGCCATAAGCACCGTAATGCCACAATGAATGACACTTTCTGATCTTAAAGGCATGATGTAAAGGATGATATTGACAGAACAGTTAAAAAGCTCATACTTTGGCTGAAGGAGTCCTTTAAGCGGTAAATTTGTTTTAAATGCCCGTCTATTATAATACCCATATGTTTAGCTGTCAAGTGTGTAGTGGGATATCAGGCCTTTTGGAATTTCCATCAGCATTTGGTTTCTAACATGGTCGAATTAGTGAGCAGGGAGCAGGTTAATGGGTTTTGTAACCCATTATGTGATTAGGAAACTAATCAGTTTTTCAGGGTGGCTGAGACAGATTCCCATAATTGAAAGTCAGCAAGAGCTTTATATCAGCATCTGTTTGGGGACTTCTAAACCAACATGGAACCAATGTCCAAACTTTTTCAGAAGTATGAAGTTGATACAAGATATTTATTCAGTATTTCCTGGTATCATACAACATGAAGGTGTTTGAATGTTAATTTTACGGTAAATTCCTATTACCCATTGCCTTTGCTTGACTGAATTGGGAGAAAAAGAATTGGGAGAAGAGAACAAAGTATGTAACTCAAATTAAATTCTTTACCAAATGAACCTAGTAAAAGTTCCATTCGTGTCCATGAAAACTTTACTGTATTAGCACTGAACACTCTTAAAAAAACCCATAATTCTGCTGTCATGTGCATAAAATGGCTGGGAACCTTCATCAGGTACATCAGAACCTGAACAGTTTGGTCAGTCAGCTCTGAACTGCTCTTGTACCCCACAACATTCTTTTTTAAGCCAAGCAAAAACAGAAATTGCTTACTTTTCAAACAGCGCATTGTAAACGGGATCTGATTGAAAAGCAGCCTAAGTGTCAGCATAGCACAGCTGAGGGAAGCAACTAGAAGTGGTAACCTGAGCATCCCTGCATCATTTACAGCCTTATTGCTTTAATCTTTAAACAGCATAGGACCTAATTGGTGTGTGTGTGTTTGAGTGCTGAGTGGTTTTTTTTGTTTGTTTTTTAATGACCAAATGAGGGAAGGAGTGTTTCCACTCATTCTCCCTTTTATTTGACCCCTTTTAATTTGTTATAATGGTCAAGGCAACATTTGTTCAGATGCCATATGTTGTTCAGAACAAGGAAGGAGAAGATCAAGATTCAGTTTGGGGTGGAAGGGAATTACAGACTTCTGTAACTCCTGTTACAGTAACTGTTTCTTTTTGTTAATCAGGCAACCAGTAACCAAACACACATTTAGGCATTACCGAGTGCTAGGAAAAGGTGGATTTGGAGAGGTGAGTACTGAGCCATCTTTGTATGAGACAGTCCTTATATGTTAATACAAGGAAAATGACAATTTTTATCCCGTAATGATCTACTTCTGCCATATCAACTGGCAAAATGTCATCAGTCCAAACCATTTTCTCTTTTTATGCTAGTCTCAATATTGGAGGAGTCTCAATATTCATGAACTTGATACAAAAATCTTTGATTTATTTCATTGTGCTTATAGTTCACTGTTTAAATAAGCAAACCAAGTATTTTAATTGCATGCCTGTACTGAAGCGGTATAAGGGTTAAAACATTATCTTTCTCCCACTTCATTATGATATGGATGCTTGCCCTCTGCCTTGTTGTTTAGACATATATGATGCAGGTGTTTCAGCAATACAAGATGCACGATTTTACTAAAACCATTCAACGCTAGCAAAAATGGTTTCCCTCCTGTATAACCATTTTTTTCTATTTTAGCTTTTGTGGCCCTCTTAAGTTATTTTGGGATGAATGTTGTGTATTGATTCTTCTAGACTCATTTTTCTGAGATCATTTAAGAGTTTGAAGAAGAAAAAAAAGGCAAATAAGATTTTATCTTAATTAAAAAAATGCCTCTGACACGCCTTTCCTTTTCTAGGTGTGTGCCTGTCAAGTGCGGGCAACAGGAAAAATGTATGCTTGTAAAAAGCTAGAAAAAAAGAGAATAAAGAAGAGGAAAGGAGAGTCAATGGCTTTAAATGAAAAAAGAATTCTAGAAAAAGTGAATAGTAGGTTTGTAGTAAGTATCTCCTAATCTTGTTTGCTGGTTTGTTCCCCATTGTTTGCTTCATTTAAGTTTATTCCAGGAGTTCATGGGCAAAAGACACTTTGTAGGTGAATTAAGTGTGACTTCTAGGAGAAATGATGAATATAAAGAATTCTGTATGTGAATTCAAGTAGCTCTTGGCAGAGGGTTACATCCCCTGTTGAATTCGTTTTAGTCCAGATCCCTGTTATGTCCCCTGTTGCACTGATATAGTTTTTCTTTCTTTCTTTTAACCAATTGTTAGCTTCTATTTCAGGATGCAGATGCCACTGAATCTTTGTCAACTTTTTAAAGTTGGATAGATTATTTTATACTACTCAGACTTGAATAATAACTTCTGCTGTAGCCTATGAATGAGTATGTAAGCTTAAGCTTAATAAAGAGGGTATTCTGTCTATCTTATTCTATCCTATTTTTTTCTTCCTCTGTATTTCTTTCTCTTCTTCTAGTCCGTTACTTTGTGTTTTCTCCTCTTCTTACTCCACTCCAATGCACTTATTTTCTCACAGTAGACGCTGATTTTGAACTTCATCTTTGAAAGTACTCATAAATGCACTTCTAAAGGGCTGACTTCATGGGAGGTCTGCAATAATTGCCATTAGAAATTACTATCCTGAGTTTCTTTGACTTTTTCTAATATTAAGTCTTATCTCTTTAGGTATTTTGATAGCATTCATTGCTGTAGTGCTTATACATTTCAAGATAAACATGAAAGGTGACTCTGTTTCAATTTAGGTTAGTTATACTGCTTTGCTGTGAACTAGGCCTGAAAGAGGTATATTGGATAAACAATTACTATACCTTTTAACAGAAATCCCACAGACTTAAAAATTTTAGTCTTAACAGTTTTGTCTGATACTATCACATATTTTAGGGTCTGTTAGTAACTCTAACTGCTAAGCAGCAAATGTAATAGCTTAGAAAGATCAAAGAGTATATATACCACATAGACATTACCTGGGGAAAAGTTTATCTCCTTCACTGGATTGTTGTCATTTAAAAGTCAATTGTAAATGAATTTTTAAAATTTATCTGAATGGTAACAGGAAACCTAAAGTACATGGTTTGGAGGTTATTATAGGCTAGTTTAAAAAATAAAATCTGTTGAACTTTCATATATTAAAAAAAAGGTACAAAAACTTCACAATGCCGCCAGCTAAAAAGAAGAATGAAATACCTGTTGTCCAGATGCATTAATATATTAAACAGGCATAAATAACATTTTTGTACAAATATGCTACTGTTCTTTATTCACAAAGCTTGAATTCCTCTCCAGAAATTGCTAGCTGTTGAGAGATATGAGATACTAAGAATTGAACTTCCACTTATGTTTTAACTTATATAAGTACTATAAATTAATAATTCAGCAAACTTTAATTCCCCGTCACTTTATAGTGGTGTACATAAGTCTTTTCCTTAGTTGTTCAGTATTATATCAATGCAGCAGAAGATCTAGATCTAAGATCTGCAGTAGAACTGCTTTGGAAAGGGTAGATGATTTTTCATATGTGGCACAGCTTAAGTCATTAATAGCTGGGCAGGTCCGTATGAAGGCCAGCTGGTTTGAATCATTCAATGAGAAACCTTGCTAAAAGTAACTGTTTGTTTATTATTGCATTTATACTTCTGAAGGAAAAGCTTGCCATTATTAATGAGTTATGGCCTCTATGTGCTTGTGCTGCATTTAAAAAGACATCTGTTGAGTCATAAGAAAAAATGGTGGTTTGGTTCTTACTTAACAAATTGAAGTGTATGTTTAAACTCCATTGCTTTTGATACAAGTTAGACTGTTTAGGTAATTTTTAAGATGCTAGTAGATATTCAACAGCATAACTTTTTAATTTAAAAATGAATTTATAAATTAGTCAGTGTGTTACATTTTGCATTTTACTATACTGTTGTATACAGTACAACTTGTACTACAACTTGTAAAACTTATTTTGCTTTGAGTTCACAGTTCTCCTTTGTGAGGCAGGTAATTCAAAGCAAGATCTCAGTGCACAGCAGTGATTCTTTACCGGCTTTATAAGAAAGTTAATATATTGCTGTACTGGCTAAGGAACTTTGAATTGTATTGCGATTTGAGTGTTGCATTTTATCTGGTGTGTGAATGAAAAATGGCTGTCTTTCCCCCTGGCCCCTTTTAGGTTAGTTTATCCTATACCTATGAGACAAAAGATGCCCTGTGTTTAGTATTAACCATAATGAATGGAGGAGATCTGAAGTTTCACATATATAACATGGGAAATCCTGGATTTGATGAAGAAAGGGCTATTTTCTATGCTGCGGAGTTGTGCTGTGGTCTGGAGGATTTGCAGAGGGAGAGAATTGTTTACAGGTGAGTAGCATCTGCAGTAACATGCTTTGAAATTTCTATGTCTTTTCAACCTATTAAGTGTGAATTATCTTCTATTTAATATAAATAGACTTATCTGATGGACTTTGTTTTAAAATGCACAAAACCTTTCAGTATTCCTCTTCTTGACATCTCTTTTGGAAACACTGGTCTTACATGTATTATAGTTAATTTAGGTATAGATACTTTCCTTATTTTAAAATATTATTGAGATGATTCAAAGTTTGTTTGAAAAGCAATAGAAAAATATGCATTACAAAGCAAACTAATTAGCAGAGCAAATAAATGAGCACATAGGATTCCACTCCTTTCTGTCTGAAGAAGTTCACAGAAGGCTATGGACATCCCTTGCTGCATTGCTTGTTACCCTTAGGAGACTAAAATATTTCTGTTAATCCTTATTGCTCTCTATTGTTGTTATATATTTTTTGGTCATGCACTGTTTAAAATATTAAATATTAAAAACAAGTAAAACAAACTTAGTGGTAGATCAGGAATACTGTGTCTCTGTGCAAAGCAACAGTATTTAAAATATTTAATTGTATTTAAAGCAGATGTAAAATAAAATTTTGCAAAACTTTAATGAGTCTTAGCCCTCTATATTGGTGAGAGAGAAGGCTGAGATACACATTAGTCTTGCAGAAAGTCAGAGACATGAACTAGATATCTCTAGCTTATCTAAAAGAAATCATCCTATTAGTAATCACCTGGACTTGTCCTGTTTTCTAATATCTTTCTTTTCTGAGGCTGCCTATGCCAATTCTAATTCTTATATTGCTTATATTGTATTTCATTTCACTTTGGCCCAAGCAAAAGAAATACTGATTGCAGAAAACAGCCCTTGTGTTTAACGCAGCTTGTTAGATATTTGCATCCTAGAAGACATGCAAATGTATGTATTGAATCCTAGCAGTTTCTGACCAGAATTCCACAGTCTGGGGTAGTGTTGGTATCTTCTGGGGTGTCACTTTGTTATTGTGTTGTCTAATTTATGTGGTCCTCTCTTTATTAGGATTTTTTAATAGGTCTTCAGCTCCTGGGTGGCCTTAAACAGGTAGTGTAGGAGCAAGTAAACTACAATAAGTAGTTTCACAGGTAACCTTGAATAAATAGAATTTATGGAATATATTGGAATATATTGGAATATTCCAATATTTATTGGAAATAAATGGAAATTATAGTTTCTGTTTATAATGAAATGCAGGAGGGAGAGACAGTTACATGTACTAGTAATTGAATAATTTGCGTGCTTAGAGAGGAAAAGGAAAGGCTTGAATTTAATTGTAATACCTGAAGGAATTACATCAATATTTAAATAGTACAAAAGAAGACTTATTAAAACTGCCTAATATGTAAATAGATGAAAAATTAGACTTCTAATCATAATGACAGATCATCTACACTTTGGGAATAAAACTAGAATATGTTTTGATAATTTTGTCCTCTATAGAATCACTTTTGATCTTGCTCTCTTTTTAATATAGAATGAGCAACTTTTTGTAAAGCAATCTTCTACTGTCTCTTGCTTTGCTGATACTGTTTTTCTGTGAGATTTGTTGTTTCCATATTCATGTTTTCTGTATAACACCTTTAGTAACGTACTTGTCAAACTGTAGAGTTCTACAATCAGGAAGCCTAAGCAGGTGGTTATAGAAGTCTTTGGAATATCGCTAATAACAGTTATGTTACACAATCAAAATTCTATATCAAGTGGCTTAATTGCCTTAATGCAGGTGCACTTAGCAAGCAACGGAGCGCATATGTAAACCAGAAAACTTGAGAAATTGACCATAATCCTTTTTAGGCATACTAATAAAGTTATGGTAATCCTAGATCATTAATGCTGGTGATTGTCTGAGCGGGAGAAATCTGAAGTACCTTTCCTGTTATTAGAGAGATATTTTTGTTTGTTTTTCCCCTAACTGTACTAAGATTCATTTTTCATTCCTTTTGTATTTTTGTCCTCCATGGAGTGTTTTTCTCCTGTTGCTGTCAGCTTGAACATACTTAGTTCTTGCAGACTCCCAGAATTTCTGAAATTGAAGCTAGCTCTTGTTGCCATTGCTCAAGAATTGTTTACATTCTCTTTACTTAAATGACTTTGCTTTTATAAGCAAAACATTTATAAGCAAATAATTTATAAAATTATAAATTTTCCTTATACAACATGTTCTGTGACTGTCCATGTACGCATTCACGGTGTAAGCGTATTCTAAGGGCAGTGGAGGAAGGGGCGCAGGGGACCTCTGCAGCAGAAGCCCTCAGTGCAGGGGGTGGTGGGAGCCAGAGGTTCTGGAAGGGCGGTGCGAGTCAGTCATGTTAATGGATGTGCTTAGGACGAGAAAAAAGAGTCGCTCAAAGAGGAAAAGCTAGGTCTAGCTTTCCTCACCTTTAAGTCCAGTTTTTATTGTGTGTTCCAAGTGTCAGTGTTTCTGCTATTGCTGTATTTTGAGGAGGCCATTTTGAGGGTGGGATTTGAGGGGAGCTGGCCGCGGGGGGCCGGATGCGGAGCAGGGCGAAGAGCCCCATGCTGCCACTGTGAACAAGGAGCTGGTTCACGTGGCCAGGTCACCTTGTGAAATGATCTGTTGTTTTCCACGTGCTGCTGGGAGCCGCATGCACAGGCAGCCGGGAGCAGAGGGTGGTAGAGCGGTCCATCATAGAATCATAGAATGCCTAAGGTTGGAAGGGACCTCTAGAGGTCATCTAGTCCAGCCCCCCTGCACACACAGGGCCACTTAGAGCACGTGGCACAGGGCTGCATCCAAGCGGGTCTTGAAGATCTCCAGAGAAGGAGACTCCACAACCTCTCTGGGCAGCCTGTGCCAGTGCTCTGTCACCCTCACTGTCAAGAAGTTTTTCCTGAAGTTCCCGTGGAACTTTTTATGCTTCAGTTTGTGGGCATATCCTCTGGTTCTGTCAGTGACCACCAGTGAGAAGAGGCCAGCCCCATCCTCCTCATTGCCTCCCTTGAGGCACTTATAGACACAGATCAGATCCCCTCTCAGCCTTCTCTTCTCCAGGCTGAACAAGCCCAGCTCCCTCAGCCTCTCCTCATAGGGCAGATGTTCCAGGCCCCTGAGCATCGTCATGGCCCTGCGCTGGACTCTCTCCAGCAGCTCCACATCCCTCTTGTACTGTGGCGCCCAGAACTGGACACAGTACTCCAGATGTGGCTTCACCAGGGCATCATCTGCTGCGTGCCAAGTCTGCTCACTTGTAGAGCAAAAGCAAGATTTGGATGGGAGGGACAGAGCAGGGAACAGATGCCTAGCTTCAAGAAACACCTGTAATGCCAAAGCTTTTCCACTGGAGTTTAGAGGCTTGATTCCTGAAGGATGACGGCATTTTTATCAGTTAAGCTATTTAGAGAGAGAGGTTTTTCCCTCCCCACCGGTGGCCTTTGACGTGGCTGTGGATGAACCAGACAGCTGCTTGCCTGCCCGCTGCCAGTGCTCAGCGTGCATGTCTGTGCCCTGAAGTGTATGACAGTATTGGGTGCCAGCCTGCATCAGCAATGCCTTAAATGCATGTCTAAACCACGCTAATACTTCTAGGTAAACCAGAAGCTATTGCTTATTGCAGAACTTTTTATCCAGAAGCTTTCTGTGTAGAATAGCTGATGTAAGCTCTAGGAAAACAATGAACTAAAGTCTGTTTAAATAAAGTATACATATATAAATTATTTATTTTAATGTAAATATTTAAATCTGTTTATTTTAATGAAGCTCTTAGTTTTGTGCCCTCTGTAATCCTTTCCTGTTCTCCCCTTCAAGAAGGAAAACCAAACCGCCCTGGCTAGGACTAGGTTAGTAGTGGTAGCTGGTTGCCTGTTGCAGAGCCCAGGGCTGGAGCGCACATGTCCCAGTAGGAATTCTGCCTACGGCCATGGCATGGTGGCAGATGGGGAGAAGGCTGATATGTCAAATCACCGTCCAAAAGCTCAGCTAGAGCCAGACTCTTGCCTGTTACCAAAGCTGACATCTTGCGAACTATTAGACCTCAAAATTAATTACATTCAACAGCTGAAGTTTTGGCTACAACATATCTTTAACAGACAGATTATGACAGATTATTGATTGCCTAAAATCTTGCCAGAATTGAATTTGGCTTCTGTTAAGGAGCAGTTATTGTATGAAGTGTCATGATAGACTTCAGTCAGTTATGCTGGAGTTGGCAGTCTGCTTCTTGAACAGTTTTTTTTTTTGCTTGATTTAACCTGAGTATATAAATTTCTGCCTAAGCTTTCAGTAAATTCAGTTAAATTTTCTTAACTTTCTCTTTGATATTTTTAAAATTTTAATTTCCCTTATCTTTCATGATATTGTAATCTTACATCTAATGTTAAGCAATTAATAATATGCAGACTTCTTAGACTCTAAAAATATTTGGAGGAAAGCATTTTCTTGACTTCTTTGTGCAGTTAATCTCATGAAGTAATGAAACTCCCACATGCTTACTCATAGTTCAATATATGGATTTATCATTTTCATTTGGGGGGAGGCGAACATACACATGCATATGTTTGTGAGCAAAAATTCTCTATGTATCGGTAATATGGTATGTATTAACAATATGTATATATTTCCTTCCCATTGTGAATGTGTAAACGTTAGAGTCATTCTTCCTAAAACCGCTGCTTCTGCTTGCTTAGTGTTTTCTACTTTTATGTGAAATACTGCTTTTTAAAAGTTTTCTACATATGAAATATGAATTGCTTAGGAAATATAATGTAAATAAGACAAAGAGATGAGAAAAGTATGGTTTGTCTGACCTCATGTTATAAGTGGTAGAAAAATCTTAGAGACTGTAATTGCAGCCCACATACTGTAATGCATGTCACAGTTTCCTAAAACATATAAAAATTATTTATTCTGTCTTCTGAATAAAGTCTGATTGAGGGTAAATCCTAGAAGTGACTTATGAAGAGTTTCTTGGTCCGCTTTAGTGATTCCCCAAATTACCCTGGTGAGGAGGATTCTGATCCTGTAATAACATATTTGTGCTTTTTTTCTTTTTTTTTTTAATAATCTCAAATATTTTTAATTTATAAAGTTCAGCACTGCAGTATTGAATTTTGACTGAGTCTTGCTATTTTTTAATAACCAAACAATATTCCACTGAAAAGACTGAAAGCAAGAAAATTCTACGTGTTCTTAACTGAAAGTTGACTGCAAAGAATCCTAACTAGAAACAATGGCTTAATAAGCATTAGAAGCTCAATGCTCAAGGCAGGGGCTAGATTTGAATAAATGATACCTCAGCATATGCTTAGTCTTAATATATCTTATCAGTACAAATAGGAAATATTCATACTTGGGTACACTGCAGGGGGTCATCATCAAACTGCAGCAAGTGCTGACTGATGTGGACTTTCATGTCCTCTCTCTGCACGTGTAGGACACATGTGAGCATAAGTTGGCTGTTCTTCCCATCAAATTTCCATGTTGTGTAGAGGAGGTTTATTATCTATGGAATACGAATTGCCATTCTAAACATAATGTGAATAGGATAGAGAGTTGGGAAAATTACATTTGGAGTTTTACAGATCAACTGTAGATAGATCCTTGATTTTACAAATGTTGCACCTCTTATTGATGCAAGATGAATGATGGCTGGTAATTTGGCCTTGGGATAATTGGTCTTTTTGGTTCTTTTTCATTTGTAGAGACTTGAAGCCTGAGAATATACTCCTTGATGATTGTGGTAAGTATTTGCTATAAAATTCAAGTTTACCAACATTTTAGTGTACTTGAATGAGGAAAGGGGAAAATCTCTTGCTGCTTAAAGAGAGTAGTAGAAAACTTTTTTGGGGGGAGGGAGAAAGGAGAGAGTGAGAAGGATGAAGGAAGGAGAAAGAGGTACTGAGGGGATTGATTTCGATCCTTTAAAAGGCTACTTCCTTCCCCCTTCTACCTCTCCCCTGATTTAATATGGCTAGAACTTTTATACAATGTGTTAGACATCAAATGCAATCTTTATTTTTCCAGTAATGTCTCAAAAAAAGTTGAAGGCTTATTTTGAGGAAGAAATGTAGACTTACACGAGTGCACTAGATGTCCCTGCCAGGGACATTCTGATCTTGTTCCAGAGAGCAAAGGGGGCTAATTGGAAAATTGCTTCAGGAGCTCAGGTCCTGCACTTGAGAGGGGTTCATCAGATGTCAGAGAATAGAAGAGCATCCAAATGCATTTAAAATAGCATTTGGCACTCGAGTATTTAGTTATTTCCAAACAGCATACAGAGTGGCACTTAGCTTTATCCAGCTCTCCCTGCCTCCCAGCCCTATGGTTCTGGAACCCCGTAAAGTAGGAATCAATGTACTGTTACCCTGCAGCATCCTCTAAAGCCTTCTGAAAGAAAGAGGCAGTATGTGCAAAGGACAGTCCAGCAGTGGAACAGGCTGCCCATAGCTCTGCAGTTTCCATCCTTGAATGCTTCCTAGGCCTAAAAGGAGAAAAAAAGACAAACAACAACAAAAAAAACTCCTAAGCACTTTGGATTGCTCTCATAGCTGACCCTGCTTGATCAGGAGGTTTGACTGAGCCCTCCTGACGTCCCTCCCAGCCTAAACTATTCTGTTTCTTATGAGGATTCTGTAAACACCAGTGCCCCTGTTCTCATACCCATTATTAGAAGTATGCATTTTTTTCCCTGAGTCTTGCTGCTACTACTGATTGGTATGTTTTCAATTTTAAAATTCAGTAGTAGGTTTAAGTATTTTTACATTAGAATCATGTAAAATAAAATTGCTGCCTTAAATTCTTTTGTTTTGAGGCTGTTAAGCAATAAACTGTATCTGTGTATGGCAATATAAGTGTTGTTGGGAAGCCATAGCTCCTGTTGTCATTGTTCTTCATGGGCTCTTCCTGTGTCACCATTAACGTTCACACTGAACCATGGTCACTCTTCTACCAGACTGCTCCTGCATTACAGGAGCTACTGAAAATGTGTGTTTCATAGGAGAAGTAGTCAAGTTGGGAAGTTACCACTTAGAAAGTGAAATAAAAGTTGAGGTTATCAACCTCTGAGTGGTTTGTGAGAAGGGAAAATCCTAATTTGCAACTGATAGCTCACAAATAAATAAATAAATCTAGATAGGTTCTTTTTGAGGGGCTTGGCAATAGTTCTAACTTGCACTCATCATTACTAGAGATTCTCCAAAAAGAGACTTGGAACAGACTCCAGTTTTCTCCTGTGATGAATACATGGAGTGACTGCTGATGTTCTTTTAGGATGTCAGAAAGCTGAACATTTGGGTTTAGAGGAATACAGAATGAAAAAAACACAACTGTCTGGTCCTTAAATACAGAACTTGAAATGAACAGTCATAATTCCTATACAACCTAGAATCACAGCCTATGCCACAGCTAGGAATAGAATATTTGACAGTGAATTTTTCTCTGTGACCTTTAGAAAATCAGTTGCTAGATTTGTTCTTGTCTTCCCTTCCTTCTTAAAAAAAAAAAAAAAAAAAAAAAAAAAAAAGGAAGTACTGTTAAATCTCTCCTTTCTAGTTAAGTTAATTTAGTTGTATGTGGTATGTGAATGTTTTAATGCATTGGGTTATTTTTGATGAGGTGTGCTAGAGAAATTGTTTTAAAAGTGATGATATTTTATTATTTGCTGACTATCTATAGTTTGTTTTAACATAAACAGGACATATCAGAATTTCAGATCTTGGATTAGCTGTGCAGATTCCAGAAGGAGAAACGGTCCGAGGGCGCGTTGGGACTGTTGGTTACATGGGTATGTAAAATAACTTCAATTGTGTTTCACCAGCAAACTGCTGTAAATGTATGAATGACTTCTCCAAAGAACTCTGTTGGATCTGGATTAGTTGTTAGGCCCTCTGTGTGAAGAAAAGTTATGCTATGTGCTGATAGCTGTGATTTGACAATGTTCTGTTTAAACTCTAAATTAACTTTGGAAAAGTTCACTTTAGTTAGAAGTTTAAGAAAGAACTTAATTTCTGTTGGAGTTCAGGGAAACTTGTTGTCACAGATAAGCAGCATATTTCTTATGATGCTGACACTTGGATTTTTCTTGATACTTTGAAAAGTTCCATTCTCAGTTTGTAAGCAATATGGATCTTGAGCCCTGAAGAACTTCATTGCTTCTGCTGTACTACTACAGTACATTGCACTGTAGAAATTAGCACTTATACAGGATACAAAAATTCCTTGCACAATGCCAGAAGAGTAGGTGGGAGTTTTGCAACATTAATGAATTGAAAATAAATCATCATGGGATTTTTGTTTGTTTGTTTTTAGCTCCAGAAGTGCTCAAAAATGAAAAGTACACCTTCAGCCCTGATTGGTGGGGTCTTGGGTGCTTGATTTATGAAATGATTGAAGGACAGTCTCCATTCAGGAAGCATAAGGAAAGGGTCAAACGGGATGAGATTGACCGGAGAGTAAAGGAAGACCAGGAAACATATTCAGACAAGTTCTCAGAAGAGGCAAAATCCATCTGCAGGATGGTGGGTGAAGAGCCGTAGAGGTTTGAAAATTAAATTTCTAGTCCTTTCTAAGAGCTGAACTGCTTTATTTTAACATCTGTTGAAAAAGCTGGGGCGATGCAGAGTTCATAAATACTTCCCTGGTTCAGATGGGAATTTGTGAGAACCCATTAATTTTTCAGTTATGTTAACAAACTTGGGGAATCTGGACCTTTTTTCAAGTTGAAGAAAGGCTATATATTTTCATTCATGTGAAAAATGTTGTGTTTTACATGTGATAATGGTTTGTATCACACAAGATCATAACAGTAGAACTCAACTTTGATACTGCATGAGGAGACACGGCAGAGTAGTCTACTAGTTCTCTTGTCTTAAAGACTGTACAAGACAGCAGCTTGTTATAGGTAACACACCTGTACAGAAAAAAAGAGTATATATTTTTACTATTATTTATGAAAAATATGTAGATTATTTAAACCCGTTAAAATAAACATAAATCTGTATTTCATGAAAGCAAAGTTTAATATACTGCAAAATCTATTCAGGCTGGTATTTATAAAATGTTCTCACATATCTTTGGATATAATCTTTAATTCCTGAATAAGTAATGGTCTGATGCTCAGTGGGGATATTTCTCCCCTGCCTCGTACCAGGTTTTTGTTTGTGTTGATACTGAAAATCCTTATGCTCCTAAACTGTTATAGTTTGGATTTTTCAGTTCATTTTGATGGCATGATAAAATTAATCTTACAAGAGACCAAGTGATGACATAAACTTTTTTTATATTGAAAGAGTCTGTATATAGATTTGTTTTTTGGGCTGTGGGATGATATAATTGCCTCAGCCTTTTTATTCTCATCTTTGCAGTTACTTGCCAAAAATCCAGGGGATAGGCTGGGTTGCACTGAAGGTGGAGCTGCTATTGTAAAACAACATCCTATTTTCAAGAATATTAACTTCAAGAGGCTGGAAGCTAACATGTTAGAACCTCCGTTCTTGCCAGATGTAAGTAGGTGAGACAGATTTGATTAGTATCTACAATGGCGTGAACTGTCAGAATTCTGCATTAGTAATCTCAGGAACTCCAGAAAAACCTTAAAAGATAGTTAAACTGGCAGCAGAATGCCATTTAAGCTCATGAAGGCTAGGTGATTTGTGCCCTTTTGTCTGAGAAAGCAAAATAGAAACAGTTTACAGTAGTGATATAGCTCTATGGAGCATTTTAGGTGTTTTCTTAGCCTTTAGAACCCTACTTCCCCAGCTCAGATGCTGATGAAGATTAGCTTTGAACAAGTCACTGTGAAGTTGAAAAAAGGGTGATAAAGGGCAAATGAACTTGGAAATTCACTAAGATGTCTGGAGAGTAAACCTTATGCTCTTTCTGCATCTGCAGGATGGGCTGAATTTCTCAGGTGCCTTACCCCAAGATACTTCAAGCTTTTGCGTTAATGCTCTGTACAATCGTTTAATTTAGTGATCAGCAAGCAATGTGAGATATAAAATAGCAGGATCTCACCCATCTGGATGAATGCTCATCTGAGGGTTTGCAGGGTGGGGACTTAATGAAGCCGTCTTGTATCGTACTGCAGCCACGTGCGGTGTATTGTAAAGATGTGTTGGACATAGAACAGTTCTCAACAGTAAAAGGAGTGAACCTGGATACTACAGATGATGACTTCTACTCCAAATTTGTTACGGGTTGTGTCTCAATCCCTTGGCAAAATGAGGTATTGTGTATTTCAAACATTATTCATTTTTTACACAACAATAAGAGTTAATGAGGGATATAATTACAGTGCTCTCTTTCTCAGAAAGACACCTGAAGAAGTTTCTGCTTTAGATGTCTATGCCAAGGAACTTGAGAGGAAAAAAATAAAAAAAAAAAAAGCCAGGGAAGGGAACAAAAGTATTAACAGCTAGCTAAAAAATAGGACTACCCTGAAAATGCACAAAATGGAACGTGGCAGCCAGATACAGATGCATTCTGTATTCTGTATGACCATATTTTCCTTGTGTCATGATACTGAGTATTGTTCATAGGAGGGGGGGGATAAATACAAAAGCAAATAGCTAGCTGCTGCTTTGGTGTTTAATCCTGGGGTACTAATAGAATATCTGCATGGTATGTAGTACAGAACTGAAGATTCACCTTTTCTAAGGTTGCAAGACTATTCTATTCAAACTCTGTCTTAAGACTTTTTCATGTGAATAATCAATGAGCAATCTAGGATTCTGCATAGATGATCATTCCTTTTATTCAATGTCATATTTATTAATAAAGTTCACTCCAGTTTATAAATAACCATGTTCATATTTATTATATGAGATTGTTCTGAAATCAGCAGAATATGAGAGAGGAAGATCTAATATTTATAAGGGCACAGACTAAATTGAATTCTGGTCCTAAAAAGCTTCTGCTTATTGCACCATGAGCTGTAGAAATGCCTTACTAAAGTGAAGGGCCATCTTAGTGCTTGTTTTCATGATAGTGCCCTTCAGTTTTTTGAAGGTGCATGAGAAGGTTTAGTATAGACTTTGGCCCTTCCTCAATGTAGGTCTGAGGGGTGTAGTTCGAGAAGTATAAAGGTGTAACATATATATTTGTAACTTGTTAGGAGTACCCAGCCAGAGTAAATGGATGATAAATGGAATGTTATCCGAGGGGCTTATGTTTTCTTTCACTTATGTTTTATATCTTTTCACAGATGATTGAAACAGGATGCTTTGAAGATATCAATGCATATGAAACTGATGGTACTGTGTCACTAGACAGGGAGAGATCTCCTAAACCCAAGAGAGGCTTCTTTCACAGACTTTTCAGCGGAGAGGTAAGGATACATCTCTTCCAAGAAAATTGCCAATAAAAGTTTAATATCAATTTTAACATTTAAAAAAGAATTATCATAGGGAGGAAGGTTGTTTTCTGAATACTGAAACTAATGATATCTGATTTATTTTGCCGTTGCCTTTTCAGAAAGTGCCAGTTCCTACATTTGCAGGAGTCTGTAGCCCACTTGTACATTCCCATAGCCACTTTCTCCTTACTCAGCATCCTATTTTGCTTTTGTGTCACCTAGTTGTCATTTGGGGGCAAATACATAGTGTTTTTTTTTGTTGTTTTGTTACCGCACAGCCATTTCATACGTGCATAGCTTGTATTTATTATACAATAGGCAATGAGAAATATGCAATTTGTTAGGGTTCTTTTTTGTTCCAGCTGAAGATGTCATACACAGTTGTGCTTGCTCAGAATGCCAGCACTTAGTGGAATTATCTTAAGATGCGTGGTTATATTCCAGTAAAGAAATTACTTTTGCTTAGAAGTAGAAATATAATTATTTAAAAATGCTAAGAGTGTATCCTTAAGTAGCCAAGCAGAGCCATGTATTAAAATTGCATGATGGTAATTCTTATTATCAGCTGCTAATTCCTCCATGAAAAATGTTAACGTTGCTAATGGAATGAATAACAATACTGCCATTTTTAGTTTGCCTTTTTGAGTTCACTTTTCTCCATTTAGAGAAATGGAATAGATACTAATAACGTGCACAGCTACAGTTAAAACTGTCTTATTGTAGTCCTGTCATGCTGTATCATCAGAGTTTGGTCCAATACTGTTCTGAGATGTAGTTTTTTTTATTCAGAAAATGCCTTTTAAAAGTTTAATATGGCTGAAGAGCCCTCAGCTGCTTTTGAAATATTAATATTGCAGTTAATTGCCCTGTGAAGTCATTAGGAGAAGGTAAGAACCAAAGGTTAAACGGAGTTTTAGGGATTTGAGGTTTGAGTTGAGGTGTGGTTTCCTTTGATATTCCTAAAGCTTTTAGTTGACATGGATCAAAAAGTACTGGAAAGGAGCCAAAACCCCAAACACCTCCCTGTCCCACAAAAAAAACCTAGACCAATAGAAGTGCCAGTTCTGAAGCTAAGTTGTCACTTTGTCTTCTCTTGCAGGTCTGTTTTAAATCTGATTGCAGTGATGATGACCAGGAGTCCTCCAGACTTTAAATCATTTTACTTCATCAGAAAGGATGAGCGAACTTTGAATGTTTTATATCTCTGTAGCAAAGTGTATTATATATATTTTTTATCTGAGTTTAAAGATTTTTGTACATTTGTACTTCATTTGTTTTAAGATGTATATTTTCACTAAAGCTTAACTGTACAAAAAGCAATGAGTGCCATTTGAGTGAATGTGTGTTTCTGTATGTGTTTGTATCTTGTGTTCTATTTTTTTTTTTTTTTTTTTTTTTACTTTTTTTTTCGCAGTTAAATGGAACTAGGAATACTTAAAAGGATTTTAAAGCACAGAGATAACTGTGACATAAATGTCACTTGGCTTTATAAGTTCCTGGTAAGTCTCTTCACAAGAACTGTTTCTTGTTTGTTAGGAACTTTATTTGCAGTGTTCTTAACAGCAGAACTGCTGTACTGATGAATTACATAACAGTACTGCTGTGGTGCCAGATAATAGCAGAAATATCTAACATCTCTCATATTGCTAAGTGGGGAGGGAGGAAAAGGGAATTAAATGCACTGTGACCTGTTATAGTAAAATGTTCTTTGTTTTTATCTGAAGACTGTCTTGCATCTGTATCTACTCATATATAGAATTCTGGACATTTAGCTTGATCTTGTGACAGACTGTATTGCTTCATTCTTCTCATATATCCGTCCACACATCTCCATACAGTTTCTGGGAATAGACCGTGCAAATAGTCATGCCAATTTTATAAGTAACTATATTTTGAATATTTTGCTGCTTTTACTAAAACGGTTTATTCTATATGTGAGTACTTCCCTTTATTTTTTTTTTTCTGTAAACAAAATTGTTTACAGTTTCATGCTGTTAGAGGTAACAGTTTTATACTTTTAAAATTAGAAAGCATCGTCTCATCTTACTATTTACTACCTGCCTCTCCTTATAATGCTGTAATAGCTTCTGTTACAGGGTTGACAGTGATCATGGCCACTGAGAGAAGGACAAAGTAGAGCTAGGTTTCAAATTAATTTAGTAAATAGTCTTTCTTTATAACTTTTAAAAAAATCAAACATTAACCTGCTTTTAATGTTTCCTTAATACAGATGTGGAGCTGATATCGATGGTTTAGTTACAATTACTTGATATTAATTGGTAAAAGACTGTTTCCAGTTGCTCAGAAACTTGTCAGACTTCCAGACTTCTGAGCTCAAAGTATGCCAAATACTTTCTTTGTTATTTTGTAAAACTTCCAGTAAAACTAATCTGCGTATGAGAAGAAATTTAGGAAACACCTTTCATTTGATGTTATATATAGCTGTTGCTGTTAAGAGCCTCTTCTGTTTTAAAAATTTTGAATTAGGGACTTCAGAACTACAGTGAGATGTTCTTGAGGTTGGAGACATGCCTTTTGTTTTAGATTTTGTTCTACATTCTGTAGATTGTCTCCTATGGGGATTTTTTTTTCTTGCAAATCTCCATGGCACCAACCAGACCACGTACGTATTATATGCATGGGAAAACCGAATATCCTTCTACCTCAGTAGCTTCCTGCTTGTGATGCACACAGTCCTTGGGAGAAACCTAACTTACTTTGGAGCATCTCAGAAGATAGTTGAGCTTACTGTCAGGTTTTATTTCACAATATTGTGTCTCTAGTGTTTTAAATTGGACTGGAAGGAGGGAAGGAGGTTGAAAAAAAAGAACTTTACAGAAGGCTCAGGGCCTGAGTTGTTTTTTCTCTGAGATTGCTCCTCTTGGCTACTACACCACAGCAAGGAGAAAAGAGACTGATTTCTCATATTTTTCTCAAGGTTGAAGGCAGCAGAGAGGACAGGACAGTGGCTATTGTAGAAAATACAAAGGGAGAAATAAGAAAATGCAAATTTCAATAAATTACTAGATTTTAAAGAGTCCGATGCAACAGTTAAGTCGTGGGAGATAAAATAGGAAAATACCTGGAGGAAGGATGTTGGTGTGAAGTGGCGTGACCTGACCTGACCATCTTTATTATGTACCACAACAATAGGAGGACTCTAAAACGATTGCAAGAAGGCATAGAAAAGGAGCAGAAGTGTTTTTAAATACTTCCTTGGAGAAGCAGTCATGTTTTTCAGTGCTGTATTTTTGTAAGACTTCTAGGTCTTCTGTCTAATCCAAAGATGATAGAACTAGACACAGGAACTGAGAGTTCCTGGATTTAATTTCTGCTCAGAGCAACTTGAAATTTGGACAAGAATACCATGGACACAAGCTGAGTATTTTATTGAAGAAAGTACATGAATGAATTACTGACAAATAAAGGACATTATTTAATGTTTATCATGTTTTTCAAAATATTCTTTCTACATTGGAGGTAGCAGGGATTAAAACTTAAAAAGGTAAAATTCACCCTCCCTCCACCTTATCTTCATTTTGCAGTGCTGCAACTTAACACTGTTTCTCCAGGGTCATGTGAAGAAAATGGACTCGATGGAGAGAAAGGGGCAGTTGCTCCTAAGAGGTTATTCTTTAGATTATTTTTATCTCTACTTATTTTGACAAGGAACTTGTACCATGCAAGACAGTTGGTTTGTTTTTTGATTGAGCTGAACCTAAGTTCAGTCCCCAGGTTGTTACTGATATTCTGGATTTTTTCTTTTTGTAACTAGATGTTTAGGAGGATTCGGATCTAAATTCTGGGGTGGATTGTTTGTTTGTTTTCAGGAGGTTTAAGTTGGAATTTTTCCCCTATAAATTTGTCCCTTTTGTCTCCATCTGATGAATATGACCTAATTCTTTGTACAATTTACTAACTGTATTGCACAGAGAGGAATAAATGCATTAAATCTGTTGCAACCAGTGCAGCTATCAGTATTACAGTACTGTTGGTAAGAAAAGAAATATAACCACAGAATCATGACTATAATGTATCTAATATAAATTCCCTAGTGATTTAGAAAAGGCAAGAAGCTGGAAGGATCAACATTACTCTGCTTATGGTACATGGAGATTAAAATGTTACGCTGTTTACTCTAGGGCACATGATACTGGTTAAGTATCTTTAATAGAGTAGTAGCATCTTGGAGGTGATTTTTTGAAATTAGAGGAAGGAGAGGGGAGAGCACCCGAAAGCAAAATACTGTGGTGCGATAAAATGAAAAAGAACTTTGCCCTTTATTTTTGGAGCATACGTAACTGAGGCAGAGAAGGCAGCAGTTAGGTTTACTGATTATAGCCTTTTATTTTCATGAAAAAAATGGCTTTTATTTTAATGCAAAAAAAAAAAAAAATCTTACCATGAAGTGTGACTTCATTATACTTCCATGAATTCGGATTCGAGACCCCCATCTTACAATAATGTAATAATAATGTGCCAATCGAACAGCCCAACTGCTTTTTTCTCCTGGTACAAGATAGGAAAAAAGTTAGAAATTCTGTGGAGTTGCTTGTATGAGATCCATTATTATTGTCTGTGATTTATATTTCCAAGCATTTTTGTGTGTAAATCTTAGTATTTGCTTGTGCATACCTCATGAGTCTATGTATTAGCTCAAAATTCAGAAACTGTGAAGCAGCACAACAGTGTCTTATTTACCTTTTAATGTTGTGACCAACAGAATTAAATTTTCATGCCTCAGAGCTGAAGGAAGAGCAATTAAATAATTGCTGCACAATAGAAATAGGAAAACCTGTGGTATTACGATAACAAGGAGATGGCTATTGTTAAATCTTAGATTATAATTTAAACATTGTCTTTTTAAAATTGATCTTAAAAAATAGATCTGAAGGCAAAATTCATTTTTAGAATGTGCTTCAATTATTTTTAAACAATATAAATGGAAGGTGTTTCTTACCATCATTTATAAAATCCAAAATATCGTTTACAAGTTACTGAAAATAAGTCAATAGAAGTAGTATTATTTCACTATGGTTTGCTGTTTAGTATTATAATAATTTAGCATTGGATTTATCACCTCAGTTTGTGTCTAGAAAATACTTCTAAGTAATCACAAATTGGAATTGATTTAAAAGTTTAAAGGAGATAATGGAGAACATCTTAAAGCTAAATTTATGTGCTTCTTTTTGTGTTTTGGGAGTGGGATGGGTGTTTTTGTCCTTTTTTTTTTTCTATCTTTCTTTTTAACTATCAGTGTTTGGTGTTGATGATGTCTTTTCTGCTGTATGTATTTTTTTTTTTTTTTTAAATTCTGTAATCATCCCTATGCTGTTACTTGTTTTGCACATGACACATAGGTAATTTCTCACACCTTTTTAAATGTGTTGAGAGCACCAAAATTCTTTCCAAGTATAACCATTTTGATGGCTAAATGTGATGTGTTGCTTTCAGTATTTCCAAACCACTGAATTGTTCTTGTATGAGCTGTTTTCCTGGATGTTCTAGCATTTGTTATTCCTGAAATAAAAGCAAAACACTGCCGCATGTCTAAATCACATGTATTATTGTCTAACATGATTTATTCACCATGTGTCTCATAGGTAACAGATTTTTTTTTAATGTACAATTGTTGAAATAGAAAATGTGTATTTTCTGTTTTAAGTTTTTTGCCAGTGTAAGGCTGTCAGATCCAGGAGACAGTACTCTAGCTCTGTCGTATTTGCTCAGTTACGTGAATTATTAGTCTGATTTCTAGTTTCTGCATACATTTTGATGTGAAAATAGAGAATGATGGTGATTGTCTAGTTTTCATCAATACATTTATTGTGCTAACGCTACGAATGTAAATGCAAAGCTAATCAAGGGTAGCTGTAGCTCTGATTTTGATTGGTCTTACGGATGCTGAGGTGTCCTCAATCAAAGGAAGTCACCCAGGTGACACTGAGATTTTATAGTTAGTGGGACTTTTCTTTGAATGCTTTTAGTATATCTAAATTTTTAAAACTTTTCTTTTTATGCAACAATTTTTGCTAGATTTTCATTAATTTACAAATTGAAGGGCTAAGCACTCTTACTATACAAAAGAACATTTATTTAAGTGACTTTAATAATGTAACCTTGCAACATACTTGTGCCAGTAATCTCAGGAAATCTATTTCCTGACTATTTTGCATGTGGATGTGGAACCCCAGAAATGGAGAAATGCAGAGTCAAGAGTGACTTCAGAAGAGGCATTTGTACTGTGATAGGGCCAGAAGTATTCCTGACATGCTTGTTTAACCTGTTCGTGAACACAATAGAGAAGGAGCCTGTTAAAAGTGTTCCACAAGCTTATGCTTGGGAAACTTTTCCACATTCATGACCTAAATCATGGGTCACAATCTAAAAGGTCTTCCTTTTAGATAGAGTAAAATCATGTTTCTTCTGCTTTTCCTTCTGGAGGTGGGTACCAATTTATTGTTGTTCACTAGATTATATATAGTGTTTTATATATGGTTTGTTACTGCATTAAGAGTGTGACTTTTTCCCCACTGCTTCACGGGATTTTTCCGCTCTCTCCTCTTGCCTGTCTCCTTCTCCTAGATTCCTTTATTTCTGTAGGCCCAGCTGTTTTGTGGAGCTGCTATTTGAACGGGTTCAATGTGACATAGTCCATGTCTTTGCCTGTCAGGAAATTTGAATTGGGAGAAACCTATTAATATCACACTTCGCCAAACAGAAAGCCCCAGTTCAANTTGGGAGAAACCTATTAATATCACACTTTGCCAAACAGAAAGCCCGAGTTCAAGATAACTGGAAGAAAAGCATCCATGGATATCCCTGCTCAGGGGGTTGATAGTGCCAAGACAGCCTGGGAAAGCGAGCGCGGAGCTGCTCTGGGGTGTGCGTCACCTTAGCGTTCTTGCGGGTGAGTCAGCAGCCCTTAAGGGCCTGGCGCAGATTTTGATCTAAAGCTTCAAAACAGTTGTGCAAAGCCCGACTTGAGAGGCAGCTTGTTTAGTCTTTGTAAGAGCTTATGCTCTTTTCAACATGCTTAAACTTATTTCAAAGTGTGCAGTGGTACATGAAATTACTGCCTTGTGAATGCAACCTTCTAGGCGCTTTTATTTTTTTCATGTGCCATTTGCTGAATAAGAAATTAATAATCATCCCCAGAGTCTGGAGAAACTGCAAGCTGTATCGTAAGGTAAAGTGAGAGATGTTTCCCAGTTATTTCTGCCTTAAAAGTTCTCAGTTTGAATGAGTATGCATATTCTGTCAACACTTTTATAATGAAACAGGAGCTTTGCTGCAATTCAGAGTGCTTTAGGCACTACAGACACAATTGGACATTTCAAATGGTGTTTATCTTATTAACATATTAATAAAACTGCCCGGGAGCTCCTTTATGGACTAGTTGGCAGCAATGCTCTTTCTTAGGCCGTTTATGGCTTTCCCAGCATTTACATCAAGGCCAGAACGCGAGGCTGCGTGGGGGTAGCTCAAATCCTCCTCTGCCGCAGCAGCGGGCAGGGCTCTGGGGGGTATTTTTTAACGTGTGCTTTTGTCTTCCCTTGCAGGCACGTTCCTGTAGCCCCAGCGCGGGCCCGCGCTCCCACGGCGCAGCCCTCCGGGACGCCACCTCGCTCTGCGCGCTGCAACGGCCCGCGCGGAGCTAGCGCCGCCCCCGCCTCCCCTCAGGCTGGCGCCCCCCGCGTTCCAGGGGTGGCGGGGCGGGGCTGCGGGCGGCCGCTGAGCCCGGGGGGCGGGGGCGCCTGAGCGCCATTGGTCGCCGCCGCGGGGCCTCGTGAGGAAGGGGGCGGGGTTCTCTTTTTGATTGGTCAGCGTTCTTGTCGCTCTTCCTCCTGCCCCGCCCCGCGCTGTTGTGCGCACGTGACTGCGGGCGGGGCGAGGGCGCGGGAGAGGCTGCGCACGCGCGCTGCGCCGTCCGCCGTTGGAGCCCCACGGCGCGGGGGGTGACGGGACGGGTGCAAGATGGCGGAGGGGCGGCTGGGTAGCGCTCGCGGCGTCCTGCGGCGCCGCCCTCATTCATTGCGGCGCTGAGCGGCGCCGCGGCTGCCCCGGACGCCCCGGAGCAGGGAGCAGGGCGCTGCGAGGGGGCGGGGAGGCGCGCGGGGCTGCCGGCGCGGACATGGCCACCATGGAGAAGCTCATGAAGGCCTTCGAGTCGCTGCGCTCCTTCCAGCAGCAGCAAGGCCCGCCCGCCATCCCCGAGGAGCCGCTGCAGAGACCGTGAGTGAGCGGCGCCGGGCACGGGCGGCTCCGCGCGACGTTCTCGCCGCGAGAGGAGCGTCCTCCCCGGCCCCTTCACTTCGGGGGCTGCTGTGGACCAAGCGGCAGCCGGTGACAGCTCTCCTGCCCGGGGGAGCCACCTCGGTGCTCCCCTGCGCCGGGCAGGGGCTGCGGCGCGGTCCGGTTCTCGTCTACAAAGTTTAGAGCAGGGATAACTTCTCGAGTATGTTTGACTGCATAGCGGCAGAGACAGGGGGCAGGAGCTGCAGCAGTGCCCTATCGCTTTCACAGACGCCTTTCTAGAAAGCAAAATGCTATTTTCTACCTAACGCAATGCTGAAAAACGTCTAAAAAAATAGCATGACTTGGAATCCAATCTCTGATGCATTTGGAGGTAGTTGATGTGGATGCCTCTTTCTGATAAAGTCTTGTCCTGTGGTGAGATCCAGAAAGAACTTAAAGTTTCTGCTATCTTTTCCTTTCTTAAATGTCAGGGGCACATGCACTGAGGAGACATCTTTTTGCATTCTTGTGATGTTTGGGCCGCTTTTCCTAGTTCCTCATTGGAGGACAAAGACAAGGAGCTCTGCAGTAGCAGATTGCTGCCCGTTGCATTAGCTTCTTCTGAAACTGTTGGACAGTGAAAAGGCATTGAGATTTTTACTAGATAAGTATGTGAGCCCCATTACTGCTTTTGCTCTAGATATCAGTGAAATAGGAGAAGCAGAAGGGCTGAGGAGCAGGTAACTTCTAAACTGGCAGTTTCCAAGTGTTTTGACAGCTGCAGAGCTAGGCTCTTGGCCACCTGCTCCCGCAGCACCTGCTGATATGTTTGCCAGCTGAATTATCATGGGTCATTCTGTTTGGAGAGTGTAGTCCCAAGCAATCATGATACATTTTTGTGCTTTCAGAGTATAATGGATGAAGAAGTCGACTCATCTCTCCTCCTCGAGACTGTTCATTTTAGATGTTTTCATGTTTTGCAGGGTCTTTCCGGTCTGTTACATGTTTTTTGTGCTAGTGCTTTGTATGGCTGGGTGCACGTCTGTGTCTAATCTCTCTTATATGATAAATAAAAAAATCTATCTAAAAAGTTATTGGTAAGACTATGTTCTTAAAAAAGCAAGGCTTTGTTAATGATTTGCGATGCTTGCGGAGGGATGTGATGCTTCTGCTTTGAGGGCCTGCTATGCCCAAGCTATTAAAAAGCGAGACTTGTTCTTGTTGACTTTGCTTTGTGTTTAAAAATAGGCTGTATGTTTTCAGAAAGCTGATAGCGTTGCCTGCCTCCTGGGGCTAGACTGCACATGGTTAGTAACAGCAGTAGCCTCAAAGCCTCACACAGGATCTTGTGGCAGTCTTTGCTGAAGAAGTTTCCCAAACTTTTACTTAAATACCAGGTGACATCCTCTTGTGCTTCTCTGTCTTTTTGATAACAGACTTGAAAGGTAAAATGCTGACAGACTTTCTTTGCATTTTCCTCTTAACTGTGTTTGTTTACAAGCTGCACTTAAAACTTTTGTTGTCCTTTATGGTAACTTCCTATCTTTTGTGCACCTTCTATTGTAGAAGGGGGTTGTTTGAGGATATACTCAAATAAAGGTACTGGTGAAGGACACAGGAACAGTGCCAATATTTTGTCCTCAGTTGTTTCATTTAATGTCTGTTTAACACTATTTGTTAGATCAGAGTGGTCTTGCTGCCTAAATAAGATGAGTGACAGGCTGTCATTCCCTCAGCTGTGAAGTAATCACATTATTAGAGATTTTCTTAGCCAGAGTTACTATGCGGTGCAGGTGAGTGGATGGATTCTTTTTTGTTTTTGAAGTTTAAATGGTAAAATGGATTGTAGTTGAAAAGATGCTGAGGAACCATGTGGAATTACACATTTTCAAGTGCTTAAGCTGCAATTGAAAAGACAACAAGAGGATAGAAATAACTTGTAAACTTGAGGACAGTCCATTTTTAAATAATGAGTATTTCAGTGAGTGTCCATGTGAAAGAGAAATGCTTGGAGTGTAAGTCCTCTTTTGCAGCAGCTATATTTTATTATTGTCACAAAAGTAACACAGATCTCTACTCTCTTTCTTACTTTAAAATAAGCTACTTTAAACTCTGTCGTTACAATATTAATCCTATAAGATTAAAACAATCAAGCAAACTTAACAAAACCTTATTAGAATAGGCAAAGCTGCCTTTAAAAGGTAGTTCTGGTAAAAATGGAGCACTCTGCATCTTGTTAGTGATTGAGTCCTGCTAAGGGCTGTTTCCTCTATTAAAATATTCTAAGATCAATCAGAGAAACTAGAACACAGTAAGACATAGTTATTTGCACAATGTATTGAAGTTTTTTTTTCTTTTTAAAAATTCTTTTAAGTGACTTTATTCTGATAAAGTGAACATTCAAGCTTTATTAAAATATTAATTGAATTCAAGTTTTTAAGCTTTTGCGGTGGAGGGAAGAGCTTTTTCTATTTTGAGAGGTTTTAATATGCAGAAGTATGTATGGTAGCCTTCTATGTGTTATAGACAAAAGCCAATTTATAGCTTCCTCTCTAGTTTCTGTTGTTCATCCTTATGAAAACAGGTTGAGCTCTCCCTACATTGGCCAAAGCACTTTACTTTCTCCTATATGTGTTTTGTCACTTTTTTCTGACTTTTTTTTTTTTTTTTTTTTTTTGGAAGGTGGTGAGACATAAAACTCCCACTGACTCACATTTTGATATGTTTGATGTAAAAATTCAGAGCTTTATCAGTAAAATTGAAGAGTAGATGAGCTGTTAGACCACGTGGTATTTGCTACACTCTATTCATTTTTACAACTTGTCAGTGAGTGGCCAGAATGATTGGCTCATGTTTCTTCTGGAAGATTATCTAGCTTTGATTTGATTTTTCCAAAGGTAAAGAATTCATCTTTTCTCTTGTTAAATCAATCTTACAGTTTGTTACTCTAATTACTCTAAACTGTTCTGTTTTCCATTTGACATTTTTTGACATGGTTCTATACATTAGTTTTGCAGCAAGAGATTCTGCAAGAACCAAAGAACTCCAATATAGCTATTTTCTGTACTCAGGCAGTTTTTCTAGGGCATTTTGGTTGACTGCAGCCATGCTCAGAGATTGGTGTAGTTGATGCTGTTTACGTTGTTATCATCAGTTTCCTGCTGCCTAATTGAGGACTGAGTGAATATGGGTAATTCCCAGTGAGTTTCTTGCTGGTGGCAATTCCTAGACTGTTTTTGGATATACTGTTTCTAGGGTATGGGCTTCTAGTCCATTTGGATAACTGTGCTTGAGCCTGCTAATCCTTGCTTTTTTAGTGTCGCTCGTATTGGGGCTTTATTATTTTTCATTTATTTCTTGATAAACTTAAGTTTCTGTTCTTCACTTACAGAAACTTCTTTGAGTTTTCTCTGATGTAAAGCTATTTGACTTGACTCTTAATGTCATGTCAACATTCTTAATTTTTTTTTGCAGTCTTTTTTACACCTTCTTAATTCTGAGGCTTAGTAGAAATCAACACCAGTGCGTGGGAACTCTTATTAACCTGCTGTTCCAGGACTTGGGGTGCAGAATTCTCTGGGCTTGCTGGTTTTCTTATATTGCTCGTTAATCTTCTTGCCTAGACTGTCTGTAGAAGCCAGAAGAAGATTCCAAATAGGGCTTTTTTTTTTTTTTTTTTTCTCTCAATCATGAGTTCTGTCTCAAGATGCACAAAATATTGTCCTATTAGAGATTTGTGTCTTCCACCTTTTCTGTCTTTCCTTCAAAAGCTATTTTCTTGGAAATTCACTTAGGAAATGGCAGATGAAGAACTCAGAACTGTCAGCTCAGTGTTTTCTGTGCTTCCCCTTGATTGATAGTGACTGCTTAGTTTTCACCCTTAACTTCTATTTTTTCAGTTTAAATGGTAACCTGAGCGCTATCTGCATTCTTTCTTAATTTTCACATTATAAACAAAAAGCATAGCCTGCAACAGAAAGCTTGAGTTACTCATTTCAGCCATAAATTGTGATAGATGTGTTTTTTGTTTGCAGAAATCTCCATAAGAAGTTTATCTCTACTACTGTGGCTAGTATTGTGTTCTACTTGTTCAGGAATTTGTTATATTTAAAGAACTTTACTTTGAAAAGTCCATTCAGCAATTTTAGTGTGTTTTTTACTGAAATAATAGACTCAGAGCAAGTTAAAATGTGCATGAATTGATAGATTTGATTCTTGGATTGAATGTATATTGAAAAAGGGTGCTAGAAACAGATATAGGCAATTAAAAGTTTTTTTTTTTGTAAAACTTGAAGTATTTTTGTTGTTGTTGTTGTTTCCTTAAATATCAATGATTTGAACAATTATCTAAGTTGCAAAATTTGGATGTTTTAGAAAATATTTACTCTTTTGTTAGAGGTAGTCTGAAAGTGCAGTTAAGCAGTTAAGTACCGTTAAAAAGAACTAGAGAAAGTCTTTTTTTTAATCAAATTTGGGTTGGTTACTCATATTCTACCAGTTGCTAATTGTTGGGTATGGCTTTATCATTTTCTGTCTTCAACAGCTTTTTGTTTATTGATTGTTAAACTCCAGTTTAATGGTGTTTAAATGCCTTTCTAGTTAAGGAAATATGACGTTTAAATTTACAAGATTTTTCCAGGTTATTTGAAGATGCAAAATGATTTTAAATTACAGTTAGAATTGTAGATCAGTCCCCCCAAAACTTTTCATTATTTTTTCCTTCTGTGCTTTGGGTTGGGGGGCAGAGGAGAAGGAAGAACATAGGCTAAAAAAGAGATCATCTTTGAAGAGGAACACTGAAGCTGATGTACATAAAATACTCTATAACAATTAATGGAAAAATATTTTTATTACAGACTGTTTTTTAAACATTTAAAAGGGAATATATTTCTGAAGTGAGATGAGAGGATTTCTGGAGAAAATCTGAAATATTCATAGAAAACACTTTTAAATCGCTTTCTTTCCATCTGATGGAAGAAAGATGTGGAGGGTACTTAAAAAGAATAACTTATTTCAGAAACTTTAGTATTATTAGAGCATTATGTTGAAGCTGTTAGAATTCTTATTCATAAATCCGGCTTGCTCTGCAATGTTCTATTAACTGTGTTAATGTTACTGCCCAAGGCTGCCTTGTTCATTTTCCAACTTCTCATTTCAAGACACATTTCTGCTACTTTAGATCTGTAAGACAGAATTAACTCTAAATGTTAAAAATGCACATGTTTTAGTTTTCACTTGAGAATAAAAAGGAAGGTTTTCTGTTCTCTGCTGTATTTGTATCATTACAAAGAGATACTTAGGCTTGAACACTGGAGTTCAGCTCCAATGTTATTACTGATTAATTATTTAAAACAACTTCTCTTTCTTTCAAGTGCTGCTGTGTCAATAAATTTAGGAATAGGTGACAGAGTGTAATGAAATAAAACTTATGTTTGCAATTACCATAGCCACCTCATTCATTTTCTTCTTCTCATTTTTAGGGAATGGAGAAGGGAGGAAACTTCCTTTGGGTATGAAGGTTTAGAGGAATTTATATTATGATAAAGTGAATGATAAAAAGTTTTGCAAGGTGAAAATGCATCTTGAAAAAGCTCATAGCCATCATTTGAGACCATTATAAATTTAATTCTCTTTGATCTATGTATTTCAGCACTAGCATCTTCTTGTGCTACATTTCAGTTTTCCTCAGGCCATGAACATGTGGTTTGTTTGACTTTTATAAATCTGAGACTGGATTTTGTTCACTCTATACCCAATTTATTTAAAAATACATTCTTACCCATAAAACTTTTAGTGTCTTTTAATTAAAAGGATCACCTCAAGTTGAGGAAATAGAGGAGTCAAGCACCTCATTATTGTCACAGTGTTTTCCATTATTATTTTATTTTTTAATTCTTGATTTTTTCCCCCCCTGTTGGTGTGCATGGAAATGCCTTAACTTAAGGTGCTAAGAGATACTTGCTTTGTAGGACATTTATTGCTGTCCTATGGAATGGCAGTTATCTGGGTTGCTTGTCTTCTAATATCCTTTAGCTAAGGAGTTCAGAAACTGCAGCTTCTCATGTGTCCTTCATGATAGTGGATCAGGCTTGAAGAGCTATTACCAAATTACCATGGCTGTGTCCCCACCTCAGTTGGGCTCATGAGTGCAAATCATGGTCCAGGTCTTTCTGCGAGGCTTGTAGGTCTGTGTTTGACCATGACCATCGAGTTCAGAAACTGCTTTCGTGGAACTTCCAATTGCTCTCACCCCATTGTAGCTTTGTGGTGGGTTGCATAAAAGCGTGAAAGTAGCAGTGTCTCTGTTACCCTGAGTGCAGAAGTTCTGTCGCTGACCACAAAGGGGCTCTTCTAAGGAGTGTTCCACACTGCTGCGCCTTTGAAGAAAGGGCTTTGTGGTTGATGGGGCTGTTGCACCTTTATGATCAACACTAGTGCCTTTTTCACAGTTAGCCTGGGGACAATTGCCCTTTCTTCCACTGATTTAGACTAGGATTAGAACCAAAACCTAAATCATTTTATCAGACCAACATGTGTTTGTGCTTGAAGGACAGTGGTTTTGCACTCTTTTCTTTTCCCCACCAGCTGCCTCCCTGCCCAGTTTTCTCGCTTTCTCATTCTCTCCACCCCTGGAGTTAAGAGTTCAAGGTTCTGACACTAGTGAAGGAAGTAGATACCTGCCTGACCTATTAAATCCTCTTGGAACAATAAAATGCTCAAGACTGTCTTTGTAACCATTTTTTGACCTTGTGAATTGTATTCGCTTTTACCTGTTTGTTGCAAGTTGACTAAGATTGGCCTTGCCTGGACTATACAGGTGTTTCCTTAGGGACTTGCTCTTGACATGTGTAGACTGTGCTAGAGTTTTGCTTTTTATTCTTTTAGTACAAAACCATTTGGAGGAATATAATGTATGATAGAATTACTTCAGTATCATTTTCAGTGCAGGTACAGAATGGTTGGTATCTCTTCAATCCAAAAAAAGACTAAGGTGATACCACAAGTGTGGAAGGTCTTTTAAAAGTGCTGGTTTTGACTCTTCCAGGTTCCCATTGCCTCTTGTCACCAAACGTTTAATTAGTGTTTTTATTGTAGCCTCTGATTTTTTTTTCTCCCTTTCCCTTTCCTCTTTATTGTTTAGTTTTATTTCCCAAATATTTTTCCAGATATGGAATTAATACGACATTTCTTGTCAAATGGTTCATTCTTTTTCTAAATTTATACCCTTCCCTTTGCTTTTGTGCTTGTCTGCTCTAATGCACGTTCCCCACAGTTCTAGTATAGAAGTTCCCGAGTGTAGGGATAGTTGATAAACAGTTGTTTATATAATAGCTGGAAGAATGCATCTTTTTTTTTCCCTGTATAATTGTTAGACACTACTATGGCAAGTGTATTTAAATAGTTACCAATCACTTTTGAAATCTTAGATAATTCTGTCTTCTTCTTTTAGAAAGAAAGAACCTTCAACTACCAAGAAAGATAGAGTGAATCACTGCCTGACAATATGTGAAAACATAGTTGCTCAGTCTTTAAGGTAAGGTGATGTTTGTCTGTAATTCATTGTGTTAGTATGAATAGCTATTTTGGAGGATTAGCTGTTTGGAAGATTCCTGATAGTTACTGTTTTTAAATTGGCAAGCTTATGTTGAAAATTCAAGTTTAAAAGTGTGTAATGTGGTGTTTTTTTAATCAACACAAAGTCCAAGAGGTAATTGTTTTAAGTGTCGGCAGAGTAGGCTTTGCCCTTCTTCCTCAATGAATGGAGTGGTCAAATATCTTGCCAGTTTATTTTTACTTGGAGAGGGCAAATCATCTAGACTTTCCTATCCCAACGTAGCACTTTACCCACTAGCCTTTTCTTGTCTTTAATAGTTTTGTACTGAATATGTGTGATCAGATTACGAACTCTCTGACAAATAGCAAAGATGTTTACTTTTTACAGTGTACACTATAATATTCTATTGCTTTTTTCTTTAGAAATTCTCCAGAATTTCAGAAACTGCTGGGGATTGCTATGGAACTCTTTCTTCTTTGCAGTGAGGATGCAGAATCTGATGTCCGTATGGTTGCTGATGAATGCCTTAATAAAGTTATTAAAGTAAGAACTTTATTGTGTTTTAAGGTCTGACCTCTTCTGGATGCAATGTCAAAGTAAAACTGGTGTTCTTTTCATTGCTTTTCTCATTATTGAGAATATGTTTGAGAGGCCCAGCGTGTTTAGGGAATTCTGTATGTCTTTTAAGGAAAGATTTTTATGTGCAAAGGAAGCATCTAATTTAATTAGATATTTTAGCTTGTCTTCTGTATTAATATGTTCCAATCTATTTTTTTTTTCTTTCAGTTATTTATTAACTTCATGGAAAAGTATGGCTGATTACGTAGTGTTGCCTTATAATGGGAGGGAATAAGGAAGTGTGATTTTTTTTTTCCTTTTTTTTGCTCTACTACACTACTTTGTACATTCTAATTTTTTTTCATTTATAAGAGTTTAGTGATCTGAAATGTGTACACCATTATGTAACTGTTATTTGTTTTTTATGGTGCTGTGAAAAAGATTAAAGTATGCTAACTTACTTCGATTTTTCCTTTTTTTCCCACCAAACTCCTCTGTAGACTTAATCTGAACTTAACTGCTTTGGTTACATAAAAGTTTAGTTGTATAAAGACACAAAGTTAGTCTACTAATCTATTCAGTAATTGTTGCTCCTTTATGGTAAGTTTCTAGGTTTCTTGAACAGCTATTTATTCATTCAGATCTTGATGTAGTAGTTCGTATTACAGTTAAGAGGATTTTAAATGACAGCCTTTTTCAGTCGCTCTTTGGTCACAACTATGAAATTGTGGTTGTGACAGTCCAACCACGCGGATATATTAATCGTTGAGTGTAATCTAAGCTGATCATGATTTGTATTCCATGTTTAATACTACGTAGAAGCTACTTGGACTTTAACTCGAACGTATCTTGGTGTATAAATGCTGAAACAAAAAGATGTATAGCTTTATTTTTGATCATGTAAGTAACATACTTGTTATAAATGGATCAGAGGAATCGGGCCCTTAAACTTGCATACAGGTCAGCATTCATAGAATCATAGAATGCTTAAGGTTGGAAGGGACCTCTAGAGGTCATCTAGTCCAACCCCCCTGCACACGCAGATTCACCTAGAGCACGTGGCACAGGACTGCATCCAAGTGGGTTTTGAGGATCTCCAGAGAAGGAGACTCCACAACCTCTCTGGGCAGCCTGTTCCAGTGCTCTGTCACCCTCACTGTTAAGAATTTTTACCTTAAGGTCCTGTGGAACTTTTGATGCTTCAGTTTCTGGCCATTGCCTCTAGTTCGATCAGTGGCCACCCGTGAAAAGAGGCCGGCCCCATCCTCCTCACTGCCTCCCTTGAAGTCTTTACAGACGCTGATCAGGTCCCTTCTCAGCCTTCTCTTCTCCAGGCTGAACAGGCCCAGCTCCCTCAGCCTCTCCTCATAGGGCAGATGTTCCAGGCCCCTGATCATCCTCGTGGCCCTGCGCTGGACTCTCTCCAGCAGCTCCACATCCCTCTTGTACTGTGGCGCCCAGAACTGGACACAGTGCTCCAGATGTGGCCTCACCAGGGCTGAGTAGAGGGGCAGGATCACCTTCCTTGATGTTTTGGAGACACTCTTCTTAATGCACCCTGGGATCCCGTTGGCCTTCTTGGCCACGAGGGCACACTGCTGCCTCGTGGTCAACTTGTCCACCGTGACACTCAGGTCCCTCTCTGCAGAGCTGCTCTCCAGAAGGTTGGTCCCCAGCCTGTACTGGTGTCTGGGGTTATTCCTCCCCAAGTGCTGGATCCTTCACTTGTCTTTGTTGAATTTCGTAAGATTTCTCACGGCCCAGTTGTCCAGTCTGTCCAGGTCCCTCTGGATGGCAGCGCAGCCCTCTGGGGTAACAGCTACTCCTCCCAGTTTGGTATCATCAGCAGACTTGCTGAGTCAGCACTCCGTCCCTTCATCCAGGTCATTAATGAATACATTGAGCAGGACTGGACCGAGGACTGACCCCTGGGGGACACTGCTAACCACAGACCTCCAACTAGACTCCTCACCAGTGATTACCACCCTCTGAGTTCTGTCATCCAGCCAATTCCCAATCCACCTCACTGTCTACTCATCTATCCCACACTTCTAGAGCTTGCCCAGGAGGATGTTGTGAGGGACAGTGTCACAAGCCTTGGTGAAGTCCAGATAGATGACATCTGCTGCTCTCCCCTCATCTATCCAGCTAGTCATTCCACCATAGAAGGCTATCGGGTTAGTCAAGCATGATTTCCCCTTGGTGAATCCATGCTGACTAGTCTTGAGCACCTTCTTGTCTTCCATGTGCTTGGAGACAACGGCCGGTATGAGCTGTTCCATCACTTTTCCGGGGATGGAGGTGAGGCTGACCGGCCTGTAGTTGTCTGGGTCCTCCTCCTTGCCTTTTTTTAAGACTGGCGTGACATTGGCCTTCTTCCAGTTCTCTGGTACCTCCCCCATTCTCCAGGATCTTTCGAAGATTATGGAGAGCGGCTTAGCTGTGACATCTGCCAGCTGCCGCAGCACTCTGGGGTGCATCCCATTAGGGCCCATGGATTTGTGGGTATCGAGTTTCCTTAGGCGATCTCTGACCCAATCTTCCTCTACCCAGGGCAGGTCTTCCTCTCTTCAGGCTTTTTCTCTGTCCCCGCTAGGGACTGGGACTCTACAGGGCTGCCCTTGGTAAACACCAAAGCAGAGGTGGCATTCAGCAACTCTGCTTTTTCTGTGTTTCCCGTAATCAGGGTACCCATCCCATTTACCAGTGGACTCACATTTTCCCTGATCTTCCTTTTGCTATTAATATATTTGTAGAAGTTTTTCTCTTTATTTTTGACATCCTTGGCCAGGTTGTGTTCCAACCATGCCTTAGCTTTCCCTGTCGCATCTTTGCATTCCCTGACAATGTTCCTGTATTTCTGTCCTTTTTTCCACATTTTGTATACCTCCGTCTTCTGTTTGAGTACTGCTACAAGCTCCTTGCTCATCCACGCAGGTCTCCTGCCCCCTCTGCCTGACTTCTTGCACACAGGGATGCACTGTTGCTGAGCACGGAGGAAGTGTTGCTTGAAAACTAACCCGCTTTCTTGGGCCCCCCCTACCTTCCAGAGCCCTAGTCCATGGGATTCTTCTGAGGATATCTCTGAAGAGGTTAAAGTTGGCCCTCCTGAAGTCTATGGTTGCAGAGCTACTTACAGCCCTGCCTCCTTCTTGTTGGATCCTGAATTCAACCAACTCATGGTCACTGCAGCCGAGGCTACCTCCCACCTTCACATCTCCAACAAGTCCCTCTCTGTTAGTATGAGGTCCAGTAGCCCGCCTCTCCTCGTTGGCTCCTCCACAACCTGCATCAAAAAATTATCATCAGCGCTCTGCAGGAACTTCCAGGACTGTTTGTGCCTGGCTGTGTTGTCCTTCCAGTTGATGTCGGGGAAGTTGAAGTTCCCCAGGAGAACCAGGGCCTGTGACCGTGAGGCAACATCCAGCTGCCTGTAGAAGGCCTCATCAACTTCTTCGTCCTGGTCAGGTGGCCTGTAGCAGACGCCCACCACAGTGTCTCCCGCATTAGCCTGCCCTTTAACCCTTACCCAGAGGCTCTCAACTCACTCATCATCCACTCCTGGGTTGAGCTCCATGCATTCCAGTTGCTCTTTCACATAAAGAGCAACTCCACCACCTCGCCTTCCCAGCCTGTGCTTCCTAAAGAGCACGTAGCCTTCCATGACAGCGCTCCAGTCATGTGAGCTGTCCCACCATGTCTCTGTGATTCCAATGAGATCATGATGCTGGGACCGCACACAGATCTCCAGTTCGTCCTGCTTATTCCCCATGCTTCGCACATTGGTGTACAGGCATTTCAGGGAAGTAAGTGAGCTTGCAGGTTTTCCAGTGGGGGTGAAAGAGGACCCTTTATAATCATATCCTATGCTCACTTCCCCACAACCATACTCGTGCNTATCCTCACTTCCCCACAACCATACTCCTGTTGCATGCAATCTGATTTTGGCTGCATGGTACTGATTGCCCTGTCTATGACACTCGCCTTCCCTCTTCTTGCTTAGTTTAAAGCCCTCCTAAAAAGGTTGGCAGCCTTTTGGCAAAGAGACGCGTGTCCCTCTTGCTGAAGTGGTTCCTGTCGTTCCCCACTAGCTGGTGGTTATCAAACAGGGTCCCATGGTCATAGAAGCCAAAACCCTGTTGCCAAGACCAGTGGCACAGCCGGTTATTAATCTGTATCAGATGTATTAGGCTAATTTTGTTGCTGAAAGATGGGTTTTATTTTTTCTTTTTAGGTACAAGAATACAGAAATAAGTTTAACCTGTTAACTGTATTTGTCTGTGAACTATGGTTAGTGGAATTAAAGCACTAACACTTTTATGTGATCAAGGCTATAGACTGAAGCAACAAATACGTTTAGCTAAATCACTGTAGGTTATCTTTAAATATGGTTACTGTTACCTGTCAGAACTTTGTAGTCAGCATAACTGGCTCAAGGTTCAATAGCTCTAATAATACCTTTAAAAAAAAAAAAAAAAGAAAATCAAAATTAGTGTCATCAGATATTTGTAGATGAGATGTTACATTAAATTGTNTTACCTGTCAGAACTTTGTAGTCAGCATAACTGGCTCAAGGTTCAATAGCTCTAATAATACCTTTATTTAAAAAAAAGGAAAATCAAAATTAGTGTCATCAGATGTTTGTAGATGAGATGTTACGTTAAATTGTTTCTGAAGCAGACGTAAACACGTTTAGTACTGTGTGGGGAATATAAGCACCACTGTTAGTGCAATTAGTCTCAGTAATTTAGTTTTACTAAATGTAGTAATTTAGAGTTGACTATACTCACAGTTTTTTTCTGGTTGGGATGAATTTTTCATTGCTAAAGGTTTACATTTATAAAAAGAATTGCTAAGATTGTGTGCAATGTAAGGGCTACCTAGCCTTGAAGCCCAGTTGTAGCTGATGCTTGATATCCTTATCTACAGCACCATTGACCTTTATATGTAAATTTAGTTTTCATGAGATAAGTGAGATTAATCCCCATCTAACATAGTCTAGGAACCCACAATTAATAGTTGTGGTATGTACAATAGCGAAATAGTAAACAAAGTAAGATTTTTCTGGCCAAGGTACTATCTTTTTATTAGACTACCTGGTAAAATGGTAAGGAGGAAGTGAAATTCTTGGGGCTACATGTTTAGGATAGGGGAGTCATCCCAGGTTACGGCAGTGACTCTGCTCAAGCAGTTCAGGGCTCTACAACAGTGTATATTGCCTAAAGACCACGATGTTGTCAGCATGAGTAATTCTATAATGTGAACTATAATGTGTTCATGTTCAAAAGGCAGAAACTAGAGGGTTTTAGGCAAATTGTAAAGAATGAAATTAAAAACAGTGTTATGTTACTGTATAAATCCATAGTGTGTGCGCTTTGCCATTGCATGAAGATCTTATTCCATGTGGGGGAGTGGTGGTAGAAATCTTTTTTAAGTAATAGTGTGTGCTATGTAGGAAAAAAAGGAAAAGGTAATGTTAGTGGTAAGTTTAGAAAATATTTGGTAAGTATTTGGAAGCTGTGGGTGTATTGTAGGGAATAACTCTCATTTACTGCTTGTGAGTAGTAGTATTATGATTTAATATAAGTTTGAACTCCCGGACATTGTCAGAAAGCATGTTAAGCTGCTGAGCCTATAGTCTGGTCTCATATGGTTGTTCCATGGCAGACTGAATGGGTGCTGTACTCAGTATTACCTGAAAGTATCCACTAGAGTTAGTGGAATTGTCTGCTTTTTCATTTCTTTTCTTTGAGTAGAAGATAAAGGTGTCCCTTTTAGTATTCACCTTGTATCTGACACTTCTCCTCTTATATGTCATATATAAAGGAAGGTTATATAGTTCCATATTTTTTTTAAAGCTATTTTGCTGCAAGTGTAACATTGTATGAGTGCCCCTGTTCTGATACCGTATATTCTTATATTCTCAATACCTTTTGTTGCAGGCTTTGATGGATTCAAATCTTCCTAGGTTACAACTAGAACTGTATAAAGAGATTAAAAAGGTGAGTTTTGCTTTGTTTCATATCGTTTTGAATATGGTAAACAGTAAGTGTTTCACTATATTGAAGTATAGCATTAGTGTAAATATTGTCCTTTGGTGCTTTCAGGAGCTGAAGATTATTTACGTATCTGTTGCACTTTGTGCTGTGTTTACATCTGTGTAAATGTTCTTGTGATTTGTCTTGCGCTCCTGTATCATCCCTCTTTCTTGTTGGGTTACACTTTGTTATATTTCAAGTTGATTTCAGCAGGGTGGAGGAAAGGTCACTTCCTTCTCTTGCTTGGCATTCTTTGAAACCCACTTTGGGTCACTTAGGAAGTTTTGGATAGCAACTAGAAAAATGAAGGCAGCTGTGGAGCAGACGACTTCTTTTGACAAAAGGAAATTTAGGGCTTACCTTACGCTTCTATCTGTTTAGTTAAAGAAAAAAATAGCAAAAATAGTTACAGATTTTTTTTTTTAGAGAGTAAAAAGTGTTTGCTTTCTGAAATGTAAATGTTCCATACTTTGTCTAGAATGGTGCTTCCCGAAGCCTACGCGCTGCGCTCTGGAGATTTGCTGAGCTTGCCCATCTAGTTCGTCCACAAAAGTGCAGGTAAACTGCCCTGAGAATGAACTTTCTCAGATACATTTAACACAATCTTGATATTAACAAAATGTTATTGTTCTCAAACTTTGCATAATTACTCGCATCTCACTGTCCTCTCTGAAGTAGTTTTATTGGATTAGTTTTCTGTAACGGAATTTTAGTTCTACTGTACTTGACCTGGAGTGGGCAGAGAGGAGAGAAGTCCAAAAAGAGCCTGTGAAGACAATGACTTGTAATTTTCTAAATGTGTATTTTTCTCTTTATTTTTTTTCTATCTTAATATTCTTCTGACTACAGTCTGCAGAAAATATCTTCTATTATCTACATGTAGCTATTGTATATATTATAAACTGTAGTAATTCTACAAAATATAAAGAATTCTGTAATAAGTGTAGAATATGAGCATTAATTAATAATGACTTATGTTGTTTGGACAAATAAAATTGTTCTGATTTCAGATTTTTTTTTTCTCCCTTATTATACTTTAGGCCCTACCTGGTGAACCTTTTGCCCTGTCTAACACGAATAAGTAAGAGACCTGAAGAATCCGTACAGGAGACACTAGCTGCAGCGATACCAAAAATCATGGCAGCCTTTGGCAACTTTGCAAATGACAATGAGATTAAGGTATCTTTAACCTATTAAGACTCCTTGCTTTGTAATGAAGTACAGCAAACTATGAGTGTCATCAGTCAGATGTTTTGGAAATTGGTGTTGTAGCTGTATGTATGAATTAAGACAAAAGTTGCCATTCTTTATTGCTTAATGTTTTGAATGGCTGAAAAGAACACTGTGTCTGCTTTTGTTCTAAAAAATAAGATGTTTTTGCTTTCAGGTTTTGTTGAAGGCTTTCATAGCTAACCTGAAATCCAGTTCTCCAGCTATCCGTCGAACGGCAGCAGGATCAGCAGTAAGCATCTGTCAGCATTCGCGAAGAACCCAGTATTTTTATGCCTGGTTATTGAATGTACTTTTAGGTAAGATTCAGGGGAAAACTCTAAATTTACTTAAGTAATATAATCTGTTTATCTAAGACCTTTCATATATGAGAGGTTTTCAGGTAAGGCAAAGGTGCTAGCTACAGGTTAAATATTGCTACTGTTTTCTCTTTTGTGTGTTAAGTTAAATGAGATAAGGTGGTAAAGATGTTTGTATCTCTGTACTGAAATATTGATTCATAGTGTTTTAAAAAATAGCCAGGACTAAGGAAGCAACTTTGAGTAGAACTGATGACAAGACATTTGTGCTAATTTCAGTGGAAACTTTTGCCTCAGCTGTGACACTGATTAGGGATTCTTTCATATATAGCCTGTATTAATAAATGAGAGGTAAGGAGGACAGACAGGTAGATGCATAAAGCATGATCTCCTGAGCTTATTCCTTTTCAGAATGGATAAAAAATATAGCTGTCATCTCATGTCCTCACTCTGTGTGACTTGAAAATGGTGTGCTTCTGCTCACTCATTTTGCTGTGTACTGTTTCAAAGGTAATATTTTCATGTCCTGGCTGTGATCCTGCACTTGGACAGTTGCACTACCAGGAACTTCATGAATTGATTCTGATTTTTCAGTTAGAATATTGTGATTTGTTATGTAACTTATAATTCTTAATATATTTTACGTTTTATTCCTTGTGATTAGCAAGTAGATATATTGACAAGGTTTCCAATATTTCAGGAAAGATATAATAGCATCTATGTCATTCGGATGACACTAGGACAGAAGTGGTGGGTGGGAGGAGGAGGGGAAAGTATTTGTAGCCTTTGTTAACTTGCCAAGTGGAGATAGGAGGGGGAGAATCGGGAGCAAGGAAGTCCATATCACTTGGGGAAGTAGCAGGGATTGTAAAAGGTAAATATCTTGTCTTTTTATTGAGCAAAGAGTGGTAGGGAATAGAGGAGATGGGGCAGGGGGCTTTGACCATTCTCTCACATTATTTAGATTCTTGTTGTGTGTATTAAATAATATACTTTAAAGGATGTCTACATTCAGAAAGTATCCTCTAGTTACAGCTAGTTTTTTTTGTTTTTAATTTTTATTTATTTTTAAAGAAGCAGTTATGTAAACTACATCTCATACTTGTGTTGAAAATGGCCGTTATTGATAAGTGGTTTTACTTGGTTCCCCAACCTCCAGGCTTGTTGGTTCCTGTAGAGGACGATCATCCTACTCTCTTAATTCTTGGCGTGTTGCTTACATTAAGATATCTCATACCTTTATTGCAACAACAAGTGAAGGACACCAGCCTGAAAGGCAGCTTTGGTGTAACAAGGAAGGAAACGGAGATTTCACCTTCCCCGGAACAGCTTATACAGGTAAAAGAACCATAACGCTAACTGGAATTACAGAATCACAGAATGGTTGAGGTTGGAAGGGACCTCTAGAGATCATCTAGTCCAACCCCCCTGCTCCAGCAGAGACATCTAGAGCACGTGGCACAGGGTGGCATCCGGGCGGATTTTGGAGCTCTCCAGAGGAGGAGACTCCACAACCTCTCTGGGTAGCCTATTCCAGGGCTCTGGCACCCTCACAGGAAAGAAGTTCATCCTCACATGGAGCTCGAACTTCCTGTGTTTCAACTTACACCTGTTATCCCTCAAAGAGAAGAGAACTATTTGAAAAAAAATACATATATCCTTGCATATAGTATGCTGGATATACTGAATTCTTTTCTCAAATCCCTCTTCATTGTGTTAATCGACCTTTCTCCCAGTGATCAGAATGCGTGATAAATTTTAATAATCAGAATACCATGAAAGTGATACGCATTAGGTGCTCCCAAAGGAGCTAAAGAACTGTGTAAACATTATCACATTTTTTGATCCTATTTTCCCTTTACAAAGAAATAAAATGACTTCAGTTAAATTACATTTTTCTCTTGGGAAGGGATGATGCAGACAAAACATGCATCCGTCGTGTAATGCTCTGCTAAAATGTAGTGTGGTATGTAGGGTATATATAGCATCTACAGTCTTGAGAGACACCTAAAGTAGCACTTGGTTGGTGTTTCAGGTTTACGAATTGACTCTGCATTACACTCAGCATCAGGATCACAACGTAGTGACTGGAGCTTTGGAACTGCTGCAGCAGCTCTTTCGAACACCGCCACCTGACCTTCTGCATGCGCTGACCGCCCGTGGGGGCATCGCACAGGTCAGTGTGGCCAGAGATGAATCTGCCCTCAGGAGCCGCAGTGGAAGCATAGTGGAACTCATAGGTAAGCTGTGGTTTTGGTCACCTTAGTAAAAATGAAGATGAATGTACAACACAGCCTCTGTTTCTTAATGCTAACTAAAAGTATGAGGCATAAAACGAAATGTGTAAAGTCATGAATGAAAATTTTTCCAGGTTTAGTAAAAGACTCTTTTCTTTGCTTTAACTGGATACACATATATTGTGTAATGGCAAATCCCAGTGTATTTCTTGCTGTTTGTGTTTTGTACTGGTGAATTTTTCCATTATACAGTGTTGACTGACCACTTTTTTTTTTCCCACAAAATTTATGCTGCTCTTACCAGAAATTTGACAATTGTTGATTTACAGAAAGCTGATCTAATCAGAACTTATTAGTCAAGAGCTCCTTGCTGAAAACCAAAGCCAGCATGAAATTAAAACAGAACTGTTAAGTTTATATATAACTTTTAAAATGGTTTTCAGTAACGTTCTTGTCTGAAGTGCATGCTCCTAAAATATTGTCTTTTAACTGCTATTTAACTGTTTCATAAGAATCAACCTCTGATTGGATTGCTATAAGAACTGCTGTAATCCACTAATGGACCATTCTAATATTGCTGCTTTTGGAAGGTAATTCATTAGCCAGAAGCAATCATAGCAGTGAAACTTAGAGTTCTTTTTTTTTTTTTGTTTTAATTTTACATGAGCTGCATAGAATAATAGTCAATTCACAGCAGCCTCTTGAGAATTCTGATCCAAAAAGATGTGAACTTCAAAAGGAACACGTTTTCTATTTCTTCCTGACTTTATGGTTTTCTTTTTTAATCACATTTACGGCTATTAGAATTCCTTCATGATTCAGCAGCTCTATCCTTGCCCTGATGTTTTACTTTCTGTGATTTGCAGCTGGAGGGGGGTCTTCATGCAGCCCTGTTCTTGCGAGAAAGCATAAAGGTGATTATTTTCAAATCCAAATTTTTAATTGCATTCTTTTCTGATTTCCCCCACACACTTCATTGTCTTGCTGAACTCTGGTCTTCATTCACAAATGCCTTGTTATCAACTGAGCTTGATCGGTATAAATCTTAACAGAATTCTGTCTCAATTTCTGATCTTGCAACCAGGATACACTGAAACTATTCAAAGCAGTATTTTTTTTTAATGTAGTTCACTGGCAAAGCCGTGCTGTCAAGTATTGGTCAGTTTTCATTTCTAAGCACATCCAAAAGTAAATCTCTCTGAACAGGGCTTTCTTCCTCTTGGCTATATTTACTCTTGAATGTAACTCTCAAAAGAGTTAACCTCCCTGGTTCTGTTAGGCCTGTTTCTTTTTCCTCTTCTCTCACTAGTGCACGTGTATGTTTGCATGCTTTTATATGATGTCTTGTTACTTTCCTGTCCTTGATGACCAGCACTGTTCATTTTGTGTCTTAATATATATATTAATTTCTTCAACTGATAATTCGTAAGTAAAAATTTTTTAAAATAGATCTTACTGTGAAGTGTACTTTCCTGCACAAACTGGGAGAAAATAACGTATCTAGTTACACATTTAAACTTCACTTAAAGAAAAAAAAAACACTAGAGGAATTGCTCAAGATATGACAGTATAACAGATGGTTTACCTTGTTTAGGTGACTGAAATCTTGCTACTGCAGGGGAAAGCATAAATGTAATGCAGTCAGTAGAAGTCACTAGACAGAAAAGTGTAACACCACTGAAGAATTTTTTTCAAAAAAAAAGTGGTATGAGGCTAAGATTATACTAATTTATTATGCAGAATCTACCTTACACTTTTTTTTTTTAACAAATATGTCTTCCTATGTATCTATTGTGTATACAAGCAGTTTACTTTTTTTGCTCTTAAAAGGTACTTCACTGTGGAATGGTGGTTGAAAACTCGTTTTCTGAATGAAAGCCTATGTCTGCATCTTATCTGTGAGGTCTTTTAAAAATAAAGGGAAAGATATTTTGTGGCACATTTTATATAATTATGTAAACAATTAAAGTCTAGTATAGTATAATTAATGAAGTGTTTTTCAGAATGCTTCCTATTTCTTACTTATTTTTAAAGGTGATCATCTGTGGAAAACAAGAATATTCTGGCTTATTTCAGTGAAATGTATCTAAATTGGGGAGAGAACATAAGAGAAAATACTGTCTTTTTTGCTCTTGGTTGGGAACTCATAGTAGGAGTTTACTCTTTCTTTTGTGGGCACTAATACATTTATTTTACATAGAATGTGCATCGAAATGTCTTGGTTATTTTTCTGCCTTACCTACAGGTTTGAATAGCATAAAATGCATACTTTCTTGGAGGAAGACAAATCTACAGTATTGTTTTTTCTATATATAAAAGCAATTGTGATATACCAGAGTGAATACCAAGGTCTGTTAATGCTTTCCTGCACTTGTAGCTTAGAAACCTGGAGATAAGAAAGCATTCGCCTAGGCTGTCAAAACATTGATATCTTGCATGGTAGATCTTGGACTACCAATACGGCTTATTTTAAAGTGTAAAAAAAGCACATCTCTTAACTAGTAGTCATGAATCTCTCTGTCTTGGCATGTGAGATCCAGAAGGGTGGGCTCAGTTGTTCCCTCTGTGCTTGGTTGCTTGGTCTGTATCCTCTCCCAATTACAGCCTTTTTAGTGCAATTGCATTCTTGTTTTGCTGCCAGGCGGTGTGCATTTGCAGATATCTTCCTCTCTCTCTTGCTTCTATTTAAAATAGATACTAAACTGTGAGTAAGCAAATTCTGAGTTGGTTGTGTTGGCTTATCAATGGTGCTTAATATTTTTTTCCTAGAGCAAAAGTCTGTGCAAAGCTATTTTTGGCTTAGTGGTCTGTGAATCTTAATGACTGTTATGTATAATTCATCATCTTTTCCTGCTCATCTTGCCTTTTTCTTTTAGTCTGTGCTACTCTTCCCATAAGCACTTTCTATTTTGTTTTTATTGGACTTCTAGGCTGCAAAGTGCCAGTAGCCTTGGCAGGGACCTTTTTTAGATTTAAGGAGGAAAAGGTTATTCAATAATTTATGGTGCTTATTGTTCCTTTAAATCCCTTGGACAGACACCCAGGTGCCAGCCATCTAGCCCTTCATAGTAGGACATGAAGAAATTAACAGCATAGTCCATAAAATCAACTGTAATAAATATGTAGTTTCCCAAATTGTTACAATAATTTTGGTTAACTATGTGTCTCTGTCATTGCAGCCCATTTCTATCCTTACCTATGTGAAGGTCTGTCTTCATTCCTTTCTCTCCTCCTCCTGTTACCTGTCATAGCTTTGAAAAATAATTCAGATAAACTTTTAAAAAATAGTTTTCATGTCTAATTGATGTCAAATATTCAACATTTAAAGTTGGCTGTAATGTTGGAAAGCTAAATATTTTTGTTATATCACATTTTCAGGTAAAATCCTTCTTGGTGAAGAAGAAGGTTTGGAGGATGATTCTGAAACTCGATCAGATGTCAGTTCTGCATCCTTTGCAGGTAGTTGTTTTACGTTTCAGTAGTGAAATCAACCTGCATTACTTTGTTATAAATTCACTCTTTTATTGCTATGTAAAATATAAAATGAAACTGCACAGTGACTTCGGAGTAGCTGGGCCCTGAGAAGCATGTAAGAAAATCCAAACTTATTTCCCTACATGTAGTTTAGCTGTGCAGTTACAAACTTTGCCTAGAGTAACTTAATATAGGGTAGAGTTTTTTTTATTTCTTGATACGGATACCTTTAAACACAAGTTTAAACAAATCTTTGGTTCATAAGAGTTCTTGTTTTGCAGCTTCTATGAAGGGTGAGATAAGCAGTGAACTGGCTTCTTCATCGGGTGTGTCAACAACTGGGTCAGTAGTGAGTTCAGGTGCTGATCCTACTGGACACGATATCATTACTGAGCAGCCTCGTTCACAACACACATTGCAATCAGACTCTGTAGACCTGTCGAGCTGTGATTTGACCAGTACAGCTACTGAGGGGGAAGATGATGTGCTTAGTCGAAGCTCCAGCCAAATCAGTGCTGTGCAGTCGGATGCCACTATGGACTTGAATGATGGTACACAGGCTTCCTCACCAATTAGTGATAGCTCTCAGACTACTACAGAAGGTCCAGACTCTGCTGTAACCCCTTCGGACAGTTCTGAAATTGTAAGTGTGCAACGGGCAGAGGGGGGATCCTCTTCTACTGAGGGGCCCGACATATCTCAGAGCTCTTCCATGGAGGGCCCAGACTTGGATTCATCTACTTACTCGTCTTCTACTTTTCCATCCTCAGCTAGTAACAATGGAAAGGTCAGCAGCTCACACCTTTACTGGAGAGCTTGACCTCCTTTTAACACTTTCACTTCAGCAGTCAATAAAAAGGCTGTAATCGGTCTGTTTGATGGGTAGGTCATTTGAAGGCAAATGCCAAAAGTTTTGTCACTTGCTGGAAGAATGTCAGTATGAAAGGTTTTACATAGATATCTCCTTAGTAGCACATCCTTCAGTTTTTTTTTAACAGATATATTGCTTTTTTTTTCTTTTTTAAGTACAGAAGAGCTAATGGAAGTGTTAAAGGGTGAATAATCGATTTGGAATGAAGAGTACTTTTGAAACCTAACATCTTACGTTGTTTCCTGCCTGTGCTTTCTCACTTGATAACACAACTCAGTTTTGTTCTTTCTTTTCTAGCTTATGAATTTCTCCAATACTGGCTAAGTTCTGCATGATTTACTAATATAGCAGTTATGTATCTAACCAATGCCTAACAAATGTTTCTAACATATGCTTATAGCTATTTTAAGAAATTAATCTCTTCTAGACAAGTATCTAGTGAGCTTGTAATAACAACATTGAAAGTATAATTGGTGAAAGAGCAGAAAATGCAAAGGAGAACTAAAATCTAGAACCTGTTCTTCAATTCTCTTTTCAAATATTGTCAAATTTTTGTCAGAAACTTGCTAATGGTAACTCTGGAAGAGTTATATGTCCTTTATTATTACTGAAATTACAACAATCATAAACTCTTAAAAGCATGAGGATTTAAGAACTAAAGGGGTGACAGTAGGTGCTGTAACTAACTAAAATGCAAGCATGCAGGGACTGAAAGAAGATGGTATTTGTTAGCATTTCTTGAAATTTCTTGTCAAAGTGTAACATATGTCAGGCAGTTTGCATACTATTTAAAAACAATGATTACAAATAAAGTTCTATTGACAACTAAGTGGCATCCCCTTTACCCACATCTAGTCTTTTTGACTAGCAGTTTCTAGCTGTTTCTGAAGTCAGGTAATAACTGAAGAAGTATCTTTTATCTTCAAGAAATTTTACAGTGAAATGCTTCATGTTTTACTGTCTTTATTACGATTGTCATTTTTATGGTTATTTTTACATATTTCGTAAAAAATACTCTTCATTGATTCTAAGTGTCAGACTCTTTCAGAAGTATTCACTTTAGTGGACTCCAATTTAGAATGAAGGAATTAAGGAATGTCTAACCTAATTTTGTACTCCTTTATTACATACAATGTGCTTTCAATATGACTTTTCCCTAACCTTACTTGTCCTGAATATGTAGCATTTGACAGCATGACTTAGAGGGATCAATTCAACTTATGACAGTAAAGCTGTTGGCTGTGGCTTGTAGCTGTTTAGATAGTGATCATCATGTTTAAAATCTGTGGAGATGATCTTTAGAGTAAGGGAGCAGTGAATTTGAAGAGAAGGGAATGCTTCAGGTATTTTACCTTCTCAGTCTTAGCATCCAGATTTATAAGTCAAGTGGGAGACTCGAATGCAACCATGGGCCCTAAGACTCAAATGCAGGACAGGGAGGAAAACTGCTTTGGGGCCTGCATGCAGCTGTGTGCTAATATACACTGTAATCACTCTGCTTTGGAATTATTTCTGGATTACTAACACTGCATGTTTGAGATTTAATAGTGTGTGCTAAGCTAAATTATTTTAAGTTTTGTCCTTGCACTGTTTAGGTTTTGGAGGGTACTGAAAACCAGTATTCTGGAATGCAGATTGGGCAGCTGCAGGATGAGGAAGAAGAGACTGCAAATATTCTCCAAGATGATTCATCAGAATCTTTCAGAAATTCTTCAGTTGGTATGTTAAATAAATAGTGATTTAAAAAAATACAGAATTGATATCACCTTGAAGACAGCAGGCACAGGTGTTGTGAAACTTCCTGCACTGAGGCCTGACAATTCAACGGGTATAGGTAACACTTCTGATGAGTCATTTGTTTAGATCAGTTTAGATCAATTTTTATGTTTTTATAATGAAGCTTAGTTAAACTGCTTTTAGTTTGCCTCTAAAATGGTATTTCATGAATATACTTTTTTTTTTTAAAGCTCTTCAACAGCCTCATCTGTTGAAAACCACGAGCCATAGTAGGCAGCCTTCTGATAGCAGTGTAGATAAATTTACATCAAAAGAAGATGCAGTAGATCCTGGTGATCATGAGACTAAGGTGAGTCGTGGCCACAACTATCTCTGTTAAAGCAGCTAAGTTTGGGGAAAAAAAAATAGATAATCGTTGATAGTCAGAGGAAGTGTATATATGTAGCATAATTATAGGACAAAGCAACCAAGGTTAATAATCCGATTTGTAGCCTTGTTTTTCTTTTTTTTTGTTGTTTTTTAATGAGGTAAATGCACAAGTGTTAATATGTACCACCAGCAAAAGCAAAACAGAATGCATACTTAAATTGTGAAACTGAAGGCATCAAAACTGCTGTGAAGAACACAACTTTCTTATGTTTGTGCCTTAGCATGGTATGTTGAGACTTTAGTTTGTTATCTGAAGTATCTTTGTGCTGGATGCTAGCTGTGTAAGGGCAAAACTCCTCAGAGATTGTTATCTTACTGAGTCTCCTTTTCTGCAGAGATGTCCATTCTCCTCTGTTTTTTGACTTGACATTGGACATTACGCTACATACAAGGGCAAAAGGAAAGTTGGGTTTGCAGCAGGCAGAAGTTAAATCAGGTTGGCCTACTGTGGCAATCAAAGTCTAAAAGTGCATAAGGTTGTGAGGCTTCTTTGGAAACAACTGAAGAATTAATTGCCTCTGGTACAACACTTTTGAAGGTCACTGCTTGGTGACAAAAAGTAATATATCAAACTGCTTCAAAGAAGCAGTAAATCTGGGTAATTCAGGAAATCTACTGGAACTATTGAAGTTTATGATTAAAATTAAACTGTTATGCTGGAGATGAACTTTTCAGTACCATTAAATTCTAGGATCTTCTTTTTGAATAGCTATTTAACACATTTGATAATTTAAACTTCATAGTTTTTGCTTTGTGCAGTACTTCTAAATTTTGTTGTTAATGTCATTTAAATTGAAGAATAATTTTTATCTGTGTAAACTTTCGATTTCCCTGCAATAGCCGTCCAGAGTAAAGGGAGACATAGGTCACTACACTGATGGAAACGCTGCGCCGTTAGTGCACTGCGTTAGGCTTCTGTCAGCCTCTTTTCTACTCACCGGGGAGAAGGGAGGTAAGTGTCTGTTCAAGGCTCTTTGGTTAATTGTGTGTCTCAGCGTGTCATGTTGTAAATGTCATCAGTTTATTCTACCAAGTTTTTGAACTCATTTTGCTGAAGAATTCTGTTTGCTTCTTTTATAACAACCACTAGTGATTAAAAGCTAAAGAAACCTGTTCTGAGATGCATCTGTCCTACAGAAACTCTTCAAAGGGTTTAGAAGAATGCAGTTTTCTACTCTTTACCAATTCTAATGTTCTTTACCAGTTTATTATATTTAGAATGCCAAAACTTGTGATAATTCATATTTTTATTTAGTTAGTTCTACCACTCAATCGGTGTTTTAATTCAGAGCTAATTTTTTGAATATATCTCAGATAGAAGAAATACTGTTTTGTTGTTTGACTCTAAAAATTAAATGATTTAGCTGTAGTAAAGCAGAGAATGGAAGATTTCCAAAGACATAGCTGGAACCCCAAATTCAGCCATTTTAGCTTCTAATATTTTATAGTGTCGGTGTGTGTATGGCCTGATGTATTTTTTCTCTTTTTTTTTTTCATTCCTAAATGGTTAATTGTTAATATGCAGTACTAATGCAGAACTTTGGGACAGGCAATATGGTAACTTGAAGGAGATGTTTTTTATGTTTTTTTGTTTTTGTTTTTGTTTGTTTGTTTTCAAGAGTGTTGCATATAATTATTGCCTCAATAGTGGGGCCTGCTTACTTTGCATTCAAAGGCTTACAATACTTACAGCATGTAGAATTATTACATTTGCTTTACTTTTGTTTTTCCTCTCCCCAGCTTTAGTTCCCGACAGGGATGTGAGAGTCAGTGTAAAAGCCCTGGCAGTGAGTTGTGTTGGAGCAGCTGTTGCCCTTCACCCTGAGTCTTTCTTCAGCAAACTGTATAAGACACCGCTTGAAGCCATTGGAGAAGAGTACGGTATGTTGCTGTTTACAACACCTTATCTAATGTGCTTGGATTTTCAAGTCAGTGAGAGTTTGCTTGTGCATGGTGTTTTTTTTGTTTTATCAGGTGCTCAAGCCCTTTATCAGCCCCAGACAAGATAAAGTTCTTTTAGCACAACTGCTATACAAAAGTGGTTTGTTTTTGTTAAAAATGTTTTCTTCTGACTTAACTAAAATCATCTTATAAATGCATTTTAGGAAATTAGGTTCATTTTTATGAATAATACGTTATGACCTAGAGGGTTTTGAAGTATTGAACAGCTTTGATTATGGATAATGGTTAAACTGAAGGTTGACCAAAACCTCTTAGATTGTTCCAGCATCCCTAGAGTGTTTTGCATTTAAGTTTAAAAAGTTAAGTATATATAAACTTGTATATCTTATAATATATGTATCTTACAGGTGTATGTGACTGTTGTTCTGGATGATGTCAGTGAGCTATAGATTACACACAAGGGCTGTGTGAAAGGCAAATTAAGGGAAGTGTCCCTGGAGATCAGAATGTGTCCTACAAGGTCTAGGAGTGTGGCTGGCTTTGCAAGGTTTAGGCTTATTTGGGGACCTTACCCTAGCTCTTTCGTTTAAAAACTGTTTTGGAAGAATGAGAAAGAAAGTGATCTGTATTTTTTGGGCTTAAATCACTCTCTCTCCAACAAACAATTTGAAACCTGTTTAGATACTTGATGGGGAAGAGAAAAAAAGATGGAGCTAGACTACTCAGTGGTAAAGGGATGAGAGGCAATAGGAACAAACTGAAATACAAGGAATCCATTTAAATAAAAAGAAAACCTTTTCTTTGCCCCAGTAGAGTGTGAGAGTAGTCAAGCACTTGAAGAGAGTGCCCAGGGAGGCTATGTTCATCCTTGTTGATGCTCAAAACCAGACCAGACATGGACTTTAGCAACTGCTGTAGCTGAACTTTGAGTGAGACATGGACCAGGTGATCTCTAAAGTCCCTTACAACCTCAATGATTCTGTGAAATTCCCCGGTGATTCTAAAACTGTTTAGAAAACAGTGCAGTTAGAAAACAGTATATGGTAATAAAATAGTTTGTCACAGTAATATATGTAACTATGCAGAAAGTTTCATCTCCAAGATTGAGTATATATTATTACATAAATAAAAAAGCCCTGCTGGGCCAGAAGTAGCAAAATAGATGTAGACTTGGGAAAGGTAGACTGCTAGAACTGGTAGGGACAGATTATGCCCACATTATACAAGTATGTGAACTCTCAGCATTTCTTAGTTTGAGCTAAGTAAGATTCTTCCCTAAAACACCATCCTGATTGAAATGCTGAACATGATGAGCTCAATTTTTCCCATAGTCTCACCCTGTAAGTTAACCACCTGTCTGCCGTATTGACCATTGATTGATTTTGGACTTGTTAGCTCCCTAGAATCAGACTGTAAGGAGATTAGCAGTTAAGTCCAAGATTAGTATTTTTAAAATAAAGTAGTTGTAACTTTTTTTTTTAGAAGAGCAATATGTATCAGATATTCTGAACTACATTGACCATGGAGATCCGCAGATTAGAGGAGCTACTGCCATTCTGTGTGGAACTATTGTCAACTCTATTCTAATTAAGTCCCGCTTTGATGTCGAAAAATGGCTAACGAGTGTTAGAAGCTTAACAGGTAACAAATTATTTTAAGACCAACTTTTTTTTTTTAATCTAGCCAAAATTTTTACTTTATTTCATTTTTCTCAAATTGTTCCTTTTTTTTTTTTAGGAAATCTCTTCTCCCCAGTAGACTGCATACCTCTGCTACAGAAAACACTGAAAGATGAATCCTCTGTTACATGCAAACTGGCTTGTACAGCTGTGAGGGTAAGCAAAAGCAGTAACTGTCTTGCACAGTCACAAATCATAGGGGTATTAGTCATGGAATAGGATACTGTTATATTCAAATGTATCTATGTAGAGCAAAAAATGACTGCTTGCCCAAGAATGTCATTGTAGAAATCATGAATCCAGACAGAAATAAACAATTAGAAAATGATTGTTGGTTACAGTATTGCAAACATTCTATTTCTTGTCATAAATGTACACTTACAAGCTATAACATAAACCCAGTTTGGGGGTTTATTGCATAAACCTAACCTTGAAAGGCACCTAACTCTTAATACTTTGTCCTAGCTTGTAAGCAGGAACATTTTGTGTTTTTTAAAAATAGATTTTTATAGTAGCTTACACATTTTGGTTCTATAGTATAACTGAGCATTTGTGGGTTTTTTTGTTTTCTTTTTCAGCATTGCATCATGAGCTTATGTAGTAGCAGTTACAGTGAACTTGGCTTACAGTTAGTTGTTGACCTCCTTACGCTGAGAAATAGCTCATACTGGCTAGTAAGAACAGAATTGCTGGAAACACTTGCAGAGGTAGATTTTCGGTAAGTGTGCACATTTTTCTATGGACATTGTAACTACAATAAAATCAAATGTGTATAGGTGACTGGGAGCATAATGGAAAAGTTACTAAAAACTGAATTTCATAAAATTAATTTGGACTACTCATTCTTATTTAGAAGCTTGAATTCCTGATATGCATGGTAGGAAACACTGACTGCACTACCAAGCTCAATTCTAATAATGCTGTATTTAGTTTGATCATTTGTTTTATCTTAGCTTTTTAAAAATCTGTAATCAGATCAGAACATTTCAAACCTAATTCAGATTTCCTGTAATAATGATGGTATTTTTTCAGTATAAATGTCACTTGTTTTTCCTGTGTCCCTCTTTCTCTACAGTTTCTTCCAAGCGGAAAGACTATTGTTTGCAAAACTCGTGTTATCGTTACTCAGACCAAATTACTTTGTGTAGTGACTTTTGGAATGTGTTACCTTCTTTTCAAAAGTATCTGATTTATCTTCCATGAGTAAAATAACATCCTCATGTATAAATAATGTTCTTTAATTAAAGAGACGTAATTGTTCTGGTAGGTTAGCCAGATTATATTTAGCCCATAGCTTGTCTTCTAGTGATAGCCAAAGTTGTGTTTACTACTTACCCTGATCATGCTGATTATTCAAATTCTTTTTTGTCATAGGCTAGTCAATTTTTTGGAAGGAAAAACAGACAGCTTGCACAGAGGAGTTCATCATTATACTGGTGTAAGTAAATTAATAATTAGTCATTTTTTTTGTGGATCTGGGTTAAGGTAGAAATCAAGTTTCAGTGCTGTAAACACTGAATTATGTTACAAGTATGATTTGCATAAGAGGATTGGGAGGGTTAGGACGGTGTGATGCCCTTCCCAGAAATGTGAAAAGGTTTATAAAATATCAAAATGGGCCTATTCATCAGTGTGGAAGCAAACATCACCTTACTGACTAGTAGGACAGAAAAAAATCGTGCTTATTAACAATTTTTTAACAATGTGCTCAGAATAATGAAAAATTGTTTCGTGAACTTTGTGGTACTAATTTATTTCCTAGCTCCTAAAACTTCAGGAGAGAGTGCTCAATGATGTTGTAATCCATCTACTTGGAGATGAAGATCCCAGAGTGCGACATGTAGCTGCAGCCTCATTAATGAGGTATATATTAAAACAAAGGAGTCTAGAGAGATTTGCATGATATTGTGTATCTAAAACTAAAAACAAATGCTTAATGTATTTTGTTTTATTTAAATGAGGGATAGAAATTGCATGCAGCTTTTTGATATCTAGAATATGGGTTAAATATAATCATGCTTTACTTTTATAGCATTACAATTGTAATTAACCATATTGCATTCTGAGGGTCATGTTCAGTTGCAACTGCCTCAGGTATGGTGATTTGTTCAATTTTGTCCTGACAGTAGCTGAATGGCGTAAAATTCAGCAGTTTTACTGAGTTGTACTCACGTTTGAGTATACCACTCACTGCAGTGTCCAGATGATTACAAATAGTATATGTTTCTTGTTAATTATAGTGAAGTAACTAATCTTGCTGAAAATAATGGGTTTGCTGTAACCCATTAGGCTTTCTATTAGTGTCTGAATAAAAACATTAAACTGATAATTGGTTGGTAGTTTAATTTACTTGAGTTTAAGGACTTGGCTTTTAGATTTAAATAAGTTGGGAGCACCTCATATTGAATTCCTGGGATGTTTTATTGGCAGAGGAGTCTTCTTCCTAGTTCTTCAGACTATTAATTGCTTTCTGTTCCTAATAACAAATAAAGGACAATAAAACTCGGTAAAGAAGTCATAAGTGCTGCATCATATTTAGCATTAATTACTCTTGTTCAGGGACATGGTTTGGAATTGCAGTTACTTTGCTAAACTGAGTTGTTACTAGTCAGTTTTCTGCATCTTCATACCAATTTGGTGTATTTAATATGTGCTCTAATTAGAGAAGAGACTTGCCTTTCCAAGAAAATTGTTAATTGCAATTTTGAAGAAGTCCCTTGAATCAGCCAAAATGAGCATTGGATCCACTGTCACTGCGCTTAAAAGTAAATGTGTTCAGTAGCTTTTTGGTTTTACCTAAGCTGAAAATGTTTTTCTTCAAGCAGAAATAATTTTATTGTGCATTTAAATTTTTCAGTATGACAAAATCAGTTAGTCAAAGTACCATTTTTAGTAGAAGTTAATTTTCAGTTGACATGGGTGTCAATGGGGAAGATTCCTGTAGAGGTGGTGGAGAGCATGGAGAGAAATGCTGCAGAGGTTGTAGCATGTTTTTGTAGTCTCACAGTGTATATTGTATTGTATATATTCAGATCATTGTGGAATATATATATTTTTTGATATAACATACCTACAACTATTTTGTATGGGTTTGAACCTTTTGGTTTATTATAAAGAGTAGTCATGTGAAGGTGAGTTCTGCGTTATGTTAGACCAGTGTGAGTTTTACTAACAATTTGATGCATGTAGTTGGCATGTGTAGCTTTGAGCTGTATTTAAAATCCCTTTTGAATAATACTTTCCGTTTTGACAATTGTCATTAAGGCTTGTTCCAAAGCTGTTCTATAGCTGTGATCAAGGACAGGCTGATCCAGTCGTGGCAGTAGCAAGAGATCAAAGCAGTGTCTACCTGAAACTACTAATGCACGAGACTCAACCTCCATCTCACTTTGCAGTGAGCACTATCACAAGGTATAATATGTAGTCTAAGTTTTAAAAGTATCGTGGACCCAAATCTCAGTTCGGGTCCTGCAAAGGCATTTGCTTGTGCTTGCAGATGTAGGTGTGAAGCATAAACTGGTATGTGACACAAAAGCAATGTGCTCACGTGTTGGTCATAGGTAATTATTGTTCTTTGATAAATGACAACATCTTCTCTTGTTCCCATGCCATTCAATTTGCCCATTAAATTGGACTAGTGCAACTTGTGTGTGCTTTATGGATTTATGGATTTCTAAGTCTTCATATCTCTTATTTAATGACTGTATCTGCAGAGGTCTGTTCTGTACCACAATAATTAAATCTGATATTGATAGTGTGACCCCATTGTTGTTTTTTCGTTGCCAGATACAGTTTGTTAAAATTTCTAATTTAGAGCTCAGTCTTACAGACAGGCTGAGTTGTATGTTTATGTCGACTCTTTGCTTCTATCAGTTTGTCATGTAAGCTTTTAATTATATACCCTTTTTCCAGGATCTTGATAATGTCAGACTTACATACAATAGTATGGTCACAACAGATCTTCGTGGGGAATATGTTCTTTCAAATACAAAATAGCGCTTAATAATCAATTTTGAACATGCAAAAAAGTGAGATTGGTTTAAGTGGAAGCAAAATATAATGCTGAATTAGTGGGGATTTCTAAAGAAATTAGTTAAGCAAATGGTGTTTGTTTGTTTGTTTTCTATAGTGGAGAAGCAAAATTATTTAAATATATTTATGTGGTATTTAGAATCTGCTTTTTTATGTTTTATAACAAGTTATCTCTAAAATATGTAATGGTAATTTAATCCTTATTCACTTTTGATTAAAGTATTGTTTAGCTTTTTAAGAACATGTGTGAGTAGTATAAATGTTTTTTGTTTTTTTTTTTAGAACATACAGAGGTTATAGTATGGTGCAAAGTTCAACAGATGTCACTATGGAAAACAATCTCTCAAGGGTTGTTGCAGAAGTTTCCCATGCATTGACAACATCCACTACCAGGGCACTTACGGTAAGTTTTGTTAGTTAATCATTATAGCAACTATTTTTTTTTTATTCCTTTTTTTTCTTCTTCAGATAAAATTATTTTCTGTCTATGTCTATCTGTAGTTTTGTATCATGCTATTTATTTCTATTTATGGACTATGCTATGGGCTGTATTTAATTCCCACTCCTGCAATGTAGTGCGGTAGGGTTTATTTCCTTGTGTGTGCACACACACACATTCCTCCATTGGTGCAACTGATTGATTCTGACTCCGTTCTCAATTTTCAGTTTGGCTGCTGTGAAGCCTTGTGTCTTCTCTCCACAACATTTCCCGTCTGCTCCTGGAGTGTGGGATGGAACTGTGGGTACGTTCCTTCATTCAGTATTTACTTTCTAGGGTTCACGTTTATAAAAACGGAGGACACCTGGAAATGCTGCTTTAGGTGTTTAGGTGCTGCGCTGCTTATCTTAAGTGTTATTTTAAAACTTCATAGAGAACGGTATAAGGTCAGAGTGTCATCCTTTAAAATTATTTTAAAGGAAACGATGTGCAGCAGGAACTTGGGACTTTGAATAGAATTTATTTAATTGCAATTGATTAATTACATTTTTGTATTTTATTGCATTGTAGTGCCACTGCTTAGACTTCTCATTTATACCTTGTGTATTTGCAAGTATTTTAATTGCAGATTGCTTAGGACTATATCAGATAGCATATTGAGTATTTTTATAGTACTGCTTTTATTTCTCTTTTTTTGGGATTAGTAGTTTACTTAAATGCTACTTGTCTGAACCTTTAACCTTACTTAAAATTATTTCATAACACTCCACAATTAAACTTTCAGTGTTTCCCAGACAAGCCCTTCAGATGAAGCTCAGAAGGGCTGTTCCATTGGAATGGCTGGCATGGTGCTCTCCCTTCTTTCATCAGCATGGTTCCCTCTGGACCTTTCTGCACATCAGGATGCACTGATTTTGACTGGAAACTTGCTTGCAGGTGAGGGGAACAGAAAAGTAGGATTGTCCTGTTATATTTTCTGTTGGTGTCAGAATGCCTCTATCTTACCCCATTCTGATTGTGTGCAACAAATATCTTCCAAGGTTAAATAAAAGAAATAAAGGAAGAAGAAAATTACACCTTCTGGAAAGAAAAAAGTTATGATGAGCTAGACAGGTCACTCACAGCTGCTAGCTAGATGCATAGATTGAATTTTGTATGCTCAGGAGCCATTACTGTAACTGAGATACCATCATCTCTCTTCCATTTTCACTTTATGTTTTTCTTTAAGTTGAAAGTCATTAGTTGCCTTTTGTACTTGGATTGTACTAGAACTTAAATTTTTGTCACTGTTTCTAGAAACTGTGATATAATCTTCTCAAAGGCAGGAGGTTGCTAGCTAGCTAGTGAGTGGCAAAGAGAAATGAAAGACTCGTGTTGCAACAGCCTCATTCATTTTTAAGTTTAGAATAATTTTATAAAAATGACTGGGAATTCCATAGGGATCTCTGCTATTTTGTTCTTTCCTTTATTATTAGTGTTTGGAGAGTGTACATATTAATAAAGACTGCAGATGAGACCAGCTTGCAAAAGTTGCTGTCCTTTTAAGGAACAAGCTACAATTTCAGAGCATCTCAGCAATGGGAAATGTTTTGAAAATTGGGATATAGTCCTTAATGATGAAGGGACTCTGAAGTATAATGACTGTTAGTCCTGTGGAAGAATCACCAACTAAATGAGTACAATGGGAAATAATTGGCTAAATTTCAGTCCCACGGTCAGGAATCTAGGATTATAGAAGATGACAATTTCATTAGCGTAGCCTCCAAATTTAACCAGTATATTTCTTATACTTCAATTTCAAGATTTACAGCATGCGCTGTCTCTGTTTTGTTCTGTGATTCTATTCCTTTTGGTAAAAAATTTGATTATGAGATGGGAAGGAAAGCTGTGCACAGTCATTTAAGTGCAGTCACGATAAAATCCAAACTTGGAAACAGTGTTTTATGTTATTCCTCATGAAATTCTGCCTCAGGATGTAACTCCTTTAGTACAAAGAATTAACATTTTAAAATTAAATTAAGATTTTTTTTGTTTAATGTTTTGCATGTGTATCTGTCTTAAAAAAAATAAAATAAAAGCTATAGGATTTATTTTTTCTTTTTCTACTTGATTACCTGTTTGTATAGAGATAATGAATATACATTTGTCTAAAATGTTCTGATACTTAATTGCACGTTTCATTTTTTTTTATTATTTTTCACGTAATGTGAATATTATTGCAGCAAGTGCTCCCAAGTGCTTAAAGAACCCCTGGAGTGTGGAGGAAGATGCTAACCAGGGTGTTACAAAGCAGGAGGAGCCTTGGCCAGCCCTCGCAGACCGAACTCTTGTTACTTTAGTGGAACAGCTTTTTTCTCATCTGCTGAAGGTCATTAATATTTGTGCGCATGTAATGGATGATGTTGCTCCTGGCCCAGCAGTAAAGGTTAGCATTTAAATAATAAAATAATGTGACATAAATACAGTTGTGATAGAGCTATGCATTCTGTAATTTATACAGGCAGCTGGCTGCTATACTTTGACTTTACTACATGTAGAAAAGTAATGTGAAAATATGTTCAGGGTGGTGTTTTTACACCCAGAGAAACTTTTGTTTAGTTCTGCAAAAATCGGAATGTTATCTTAAATTTTGAACCTTTTATTCCTGGTAATTTCACTTGGAACATGAATTCAGTGAGGAGGGCGTCTAATAGATGGAGTATTGAAGTATGTCCTCTGGGAAACTCTTGCTGACTTTGATTCAACTGGCTGGCTGCAGTGCAGCAGCAGCATATTTTTGGGCTAAAGATAATTATTCTGTCTTTTGAATGTTCTGCAAAATGCTTTCACTTCTGAAACAGCTTCTATGAGATACTTTTTTGGGTGTAGCTAAGTTTGAGATTTATTTAATGCCTATGATGTAATGTTACTCGGTTTACTGTTTTTGGTTTTTTATATTTTTTTTTTTTTTTTAACATTTCTGTTATCTAGAATCAAATGTTTGTTGTTGAGCTCTGATGCCCTCTGGCTGCCTTATTCTAAAATTCGGAAGAAAAGTAGGGACAATATTAAAATTCTCAGGGCGCTCATGTCCTGATCCGAAAAGTTGAGATAACTTTATTTAACTGACAGTCAAATAAAGATGATTCTAAGCAAAATATGAATATACTTGTGTTTGTGTGGAGGAAGAAGAGCTACTTGTGGGTAAAACTTATTGATGCTTCTTTCAATTCTAGGCAGCGTTACCTTCTCTCACAAACCCACCTTCCCTTAGTCCAATTCGGAGGAAAGGGAAAGAGAGGGAATCTGTAGAACAGGCTTCTGTACCAATGAGCCCTAAAAAGGGTGCTGAAACTAGTCCAGGTAGGCACATTTATTTACATGGGGATAAGAACTGGGAGAGTTAAAAGGAGTATGCTTACAGTATGAAGAGAGGATATAATTCTCTGAGTGACTTATTTTCTGGAATTTTAATATTGATTCAAAAGTGTGAGGGGCCTACTGTTAACAGAACTCAAATTATAACCGATTTTTGCATTGCAGGAAAGCCAACTGTTTGTGTGCTTTTTTCTTTTTACGTATATCTTTAGAAGCAGGGTACTTCAGGGTCTTTCTCATCAGTGCTTTTCTTAATCCTCTCAGCTGTTGACTGAAAATAAACAGATGCAGTGTTTGCATCTGTTTCACTGAGAAGTTAGAGTTACTTTGGAGTTTTTGACAGGAGTAGCCTACACTGTTCTTGGAAAACAAGATTTTGAGTCTTAAAGTCTTACTAATGAGTGAAGGAAGTAGGTGATGTTTATGCTTTGGAAATTGTGTTTACATGTCAGTAATAAGCCCTCTGATTTAACTTTTCTTGACTCATGGGAAGTTAATTTCTTGGAGTACATATTCATTTTCTAGTTGCACAGACTCTTTGCATCTTTACATTTTTATATGTGTGTAAAGATCTGAAAACTCATAAAAAAAATCCTAATTGTGTGATTTTGTCTAATAATTCAGATATGGTAAATAGAGCACATTTCATAATGCGCAGTTGTGTTTCATGAGTGCCTCAGATAAAGTATATTGTGCTAATCTATTTAAAATACTTACTTTTTAAGCTGCTAGGCAAACTGATGCTGCGGGACCTGTTCCAACAAGTAAATCATCATCAGTAGGAAGCTTTTATCATCTTCCATCATATCTGAAGTTATATGATGTCTTAAAAGCTACGCATGCTAATTATAAGGTACCACATGATATAGTTTGAGTGAAATAAAATGTCAGGCACTTGTTTTGTGTTCCTCTAAACACCCCTCTACTGACACTGACATCAGGTGTTGCTTTACTGAGTATAAAATGCCAAATAAAATGGGTGCCAGGTCTGAAGCTGCAACACAAGAATGACCTCTGAGTGAAGCTCAAACTCCAGGAAGCTCCAAGGCTTCTAGTGGGTTCAGGACCTCATTGTGTTTCCACAGACAAACATGTATCTGCTTAAAAACAAAACCAGAATCTCATAGACAGTGTCATCCTATAACTTGTTTTGCTGCAGTTACAAACACTAACTGATCCTTCATTGTCCTGACCATGGCAAATGGATCACAGTGTTTGTTGTCTAGGCAGTTTATTCCAGCGTGGGTGAACTTTTTCCTAATTAGTTCCAATAATAGAAGATGTGCCCACGGGGACTTGATATTCTGACTGTGTGTGGCATGTTCTTATTACTCCTTTTTTTATACTAGTCAAATGAACTCCTAACTTTCCTCCTAAAGGAAAGGGTGGGGTGAGAATATTCCTGTTATTGACTGATCTAGGCTGAAGTTATAGGCGGAAGATTATTTAGTGCCTATACCCACTTCTTTCTTTTGTCTTTTTTTTTCCTCTCCCTTTTTGGTAACTGTTAAGTAAGAAATTGTTTTACTTTTATGACAAGGTTACTTTGGATCTCCAGAACAGTAATGAAAAGTTCGGATGTTTCCTACGATCTGCTTTAGATGTTCTGTCTCAAATTTTGGAATTTGCCACTCTTCAAGACATTGGAAAGGTAGAACATTATTGTGTCTTTTTTTGTTTTGTTTTGAGTAGTATTAATTTACTTGATATTTGCGGTCTCTACTGGGGAGGAGAAAAGCTTTTTTTTTTTTTTCATTTCATTTGTAATCAAGACTCTGCTGTTGTCCATTTTTACAGTAATGTTTCTATCAAAGGCACTTAACTGANGTATTAATTTACTTGATATTTGCGGTCTTTACTGGGGAGGAGAAAAATTTTTTTTTTTTTTTAAAGTCTCTTATTTGACTTTTTTTTCTTTTTTTTTTTTTTTTTTAATTAAGTGTGTAGAAGAAATTTTGGGATACCTAAAATCATGTTTCAACAGGGAACCGACAATGGCAACGGTTTGTGTGCAGCAGGTAAGGAGCTAATATTTTTGTGTGTTGGAAGTTTATCCTCATGCTCTGTACTTTTTTGTTGAAAATGGCCTTTCATTTTTAGGGAAGGGGGTGGGGGTGGAAACTGTACATCAGGTGGAGCAAACAGAGCATGTTTTTCTCTAAGTTTCATGACATTCTGAAATTTGATACTACCTGAGTAATCTATTTTGTTCTTGACTTGCTTCCAATAGAAGCAGCTACTTTAATACTAAGAAAATGTTTGTTTCCTACTTTCTCAAGTTCTCTGTAGCTAGTTAAATAGATTAAAAGATCTAAAAAGCAAAGAGCTGCCTTATTGATGGACTTGCAAATTTCCAGTCAAGCCTTTGGTTTCAAGTCACCAAAGCCTAATTTTGGGCAGGAGGAGCAGGCATAAGATTTGCATTATTAGACCGTCTTGAGTTGTTAAATGGTCATTCTTGAGACCATATTTTTGGGGTGGTTTGTTTCTTTAATTCTTCTAGCTTCTCTAAGCTGTCTTATTTCTCATGACATCGATCCAGTTTGTAGTTGCCAGTCTGTGATGGCCTCGCTTGCAAGTCTTTTAGGGGGATAAGGAGCCAATTCTTGTGTATGTCTAAACAGTTGCTTTTCCTTCCATTTTTTCTTTAGTTATTGAAGACATTGTTTGGGACAAACTTGGCTTCTCAGTATGATGGCTTGTCCTCAAACCCCAGCAAATCCCAAGGCAAAGCCCAACGCTTAGGCTCGTCTAATTTGAGACCTGGCCTCTATCATTACTGCTTCATGGCACCTTATACACATTTTACACAGGCACTTGCTGATGCTAGTCTAAGGAACATGGTTCAGGCTGAGCAAGAACACGATGCTTCAGGGTAACTCTTTCTTCCCGTATGATGTAATGTTGACTTGAAGTGTTTTTTTTTAATTGTTATTTTTCATAAATAGAGCTGTCATGGGGAGGACTTTGAAACTTGAAATTGTTGCATTGTCAATTATTTTCTCTGTACTTTTTGTCATTTGTGGCCATGAAATCCTGAATGAGGCACTGCATTAGTTATCACTAATGTGTCTCCCAAAACAGAGTTAAGTTGTTAAAATGGATATCACTTTTTTAAAAAAGTGTAATAATTTTAAATACCTCTATTTAAAATTCTTTCATTAATGTGCTAATTATAGTAAACAATCAACAACCTTAAGGAAAGGCAGAAAAATGACTAAGCAAAAACACCAGAAATTCATTCCCTATTAAATATTTGTTGTCCACAGACCTACCTGATCTGACCAAGGGTTATGGTAGGTTGTTTCTGTTGCTCTCACTGTGCAGTATTCATAATTTCTAAAAAATTATGGAAGTAATTCGTAAAGAAGAGTTGGTAAACAATGTGCTTTTAATATGCTTTTAAGATGAGTTTGTCCCTCCTTTTACGTGTTTTTTTTTTTCTTGATAGGTGGTTTGATGTGCTACAAAAAGTTTCTGTGCAGATGAAAACTGGTGTTACCAGTGTAACAAAACATCGTGCTGATAAGGTATTTGTATCTGTTACTACTGAAAAAGTCATACATGAGATTAAAAACACTTCCTCCTTTTAAAAAGTAGTTTGCTTTTGAATTGGCGACCTGTTCAGATATTAGACTGCTTTAAAAATCTCTCTATTACAGAATGCTATTCACAATCACATTCGTTTATTTGAACCCCTTGTCATAAAAGCATTAAAACAATACACTACTACAACATCAGTACAGCTGCAGAGACAAGTTCTAGACTTACTTGCTCAACTGGTTCAACTACGAGTTAATTACTGTCTTCTGGATTCAGATCAGGTTGGTAATTCATTATTTTTGCAAACTTCTCAGATACAAAAAAAATCACAAAAAATACTTACCACTATCTATTCATTATATTGCAAGTGAAAACAAAGACTTAAAGGCAGAGGAAGCTCTGTCACCCTGTTCTTAATAACTTCAATTTCTCCTTTTTATTGTTGTATATAAATTGATTTATAAGCTCTGCAACAACCCTTTAAGGATTGCTCATTATATCATTTTATTGCTAAAGTCAATCTGAATAGTACTATCAGTATCATTGAGTAGAAATCACAGATTTGTTTGCAAGTAGAAATACTAACAGTATGGACTTGAGTATGACTAATATGGACCACCATAATAGAGGAGTATTAAATGATTTTAATAATGATGTGGAAACTTGTGGCAAATACAGTCATCTTTGTAGTTGTCTATATGTCTATATAAACAGCCAGTTTTTAACATAACCCAAAATATAAGTGTTTTATTCAGTACAGTATTTGGTAGTATGATTTGCAAACCACAAGATCTTGTAAATTGATATAGAAAATATCAAGTGCATGGCCTTTATTTTGGTTCAGAGCTAAGTTTCCAGAGTAACAATTTTTGATTTCTTAAATGTAGTGCATCAAATAGCACAAAATATTTGAACAGATAAGGAAAAAAAGCATTTTAAAATGCATAGGCTATGCTTTTAGCTAAAATCTTACATGAATCTTTGCAGAGTGTAGTAACCTGCCCAATCAATGTGTTTCTCAAGTTATTGTAAATAGAAATAGATCATTTTATAATATATTAGATTGAGATCTAAGTGAATATGCTTTTCAGTGCCGTTCCAAACATGCACTTTTATGACTCCATGTGTTCAGAATCCTTTTAAATGGAAATGAATGTGGTGTTTCTATTGTGTAGTCCTCTTTAACACTTTATTTTCTCTCTAGGTGTTTATTGGATTTGTGTTAAAGCAATTTGAATACATTGAAGTTGGACAGTTCAGGTATGAAACTGGAAGAAAGATCCTTTGAACAGTGGGTTTATATGCATCTTATCCCAAAACATGTAGTGTTTCTACTGAAATACTATATTGTGTGTCATGTTATTAAATATTATATTTCTAGTGGTAGTGAACAATGGTCCAGTTAAAAAGTATTTGAAGGAAAAAAAAGAGTAATAAAAATGGGGCACAAATATATTTGAAATACTATACAAAATCGGGAGAAAACATTTTTCTAAAATTCTTAGTGTGAACAAGTATATTTCTTTTGAACAGAGCTATGCAGTTCAAACTTGATTTTTTGCTTGTTTGTTTGTTTTGTTTTCAGGGAGTCTGAAGCTATTATTCCCAATATCTTCTTTTTCCTGGTATTGCTGTCTTATGAGCGATATCATTCAAAACAGATAATTGGAATTCCTAAGATCATTCAGCTGTGTGATGGCATCATGGCCAGTGGGAGGAAAGCTGTTACACATGGTAAGAAAAAAGAATTTCTTTAGTGAGGAACCTGGAAATGGTTCAGCAGTAATTAAAAGTATGCTAAGCTATAGAAAAGCGGGATTGTACTAATCATCCCAGAAAGCACTAGTGTGTTTGTGTTTTCTTTTTTAATACAAGAAATAAGTGATTCAATTTCTTCAGGAAATATATTGTATCCTACTAAAACTATTACCCATATTTTGCATGATTATATAATAGCAACTAAGCTTTTACCTGGAACTACAGCAGTATTTTAAAAGCTTTGGTTTTATATTTTAGAGCCCTCTTTTTCTTACATTTTTGCATCTTTCTAGAGGAAGCTTCTTTCACGTACTTTTCAGTGGTTCTGTTGAGAAACATATTAGAAAAGTGTCTATTTTTATCTCTGTGATAATGGCAAATGTGTTCTTAATGTAAATTTTGTTTTACTAAAAGTAAAAAGGTAAAGGTGTAGTTATGAAAGTAAGTATGCTTCAGGCATGGGTAGCACAACTAAAATAAAGAATCATTTTCTTTGTTAGCTGAACTGTTAGAACAAGATAAAATTGCTCAAGAATGTCTTGTCTCATACTTACATAAAAAAAAAACTCTTTATCTTAGCTATACCAGCTCTTCAACCCATCGTTCATGATCTCTTTGTGTTGAGAGGAACAAATAAAGCAGATGCTGGAAAAGAGTTGGAAACACAAAAGGAGGTGGTAGTGTCAATGCTGCTGAGACTTATTCAATACCACCAGGTAAGAAAGGAGGACAAACAAGTGTCCCTATTTACACTTTATGAAAGGTACTGTTGCTTTGACTACTAAAAAAATACTTTAAGCAGTGCTAATAAACAAAGCTTGAATAGCTGAACTCTGTACTTGGACCTTTCCTGGTATGGAGATTAAGCGCAGATGTTTTTTGAAGCAGAGGAAGGGCAGGTCTGTGTAACCTTTGGCCTGTGTACGAATTGCTATTTTAAGCCAAATTACACATCTTTTGCATGTTACAATTGGCAACATCTGTCTGGTACATGTAACATATGCCATTGGCTAGCCATAGGCACAAGCATTAGAAAGCTCTAGGTAGGATGAAGGTGGTAGTTGTAATACGGATTGAATGAAGAGTAGATTAATGGATAAGAAGATGGATATTTGTACAGTGCACAGTAGACTGTGCTGTGGTCCTGTGGGTCTGGAAAGCATGCTGTTGTCTTGTGTAGGAATATAAGAATTTCTCATTGCATAGAAAAGCAGCAAAATAATTTTGAGAAGTGACATATAAATTAAGGTATCTTACTGCTTAATTGGGCACTGAACAACTTACTGTTCTTCTCATTTCATCTGGAAAAAATGCAATTCCAGTATATGTTAGTACAAATCATGTGTTTTCTGAGAATACTTGCGGGGAGGAAAGCAGGGCATCTTGTCAAATGCATGTCAAAATAATTTGCTGAAATACATGTTAAAATTAGGATAATTATATGTCTCCACATATTTCTATTGAATTTGTAGTTTTATAATCCTAAAATGACTTATATAACTAAATGAAATGACACTGAAGACATTTGGTGCAAAGCAGTGGCTAATTCTCAGTGTTACATAAGGTGCTGCAGTTGCTAGCACATCCTCATGTTCACATGCAGCTTATTGAAAGACCACCCATGTGGTGCCTTCCTTCCCACACCACCCACTTTGTAACTCCCCTTCCGTGCTCTTAATGAACTAGAAATGCCACTGGATGTAGGTTATAAGCCATGGGCAGTACCTGGGTGCCTACTAGGCTAGGTAACCCTCTAGGCCATAGTACTTTTTCCTAGGGACATGATCCTTGCTGCAGGGAGTTTAGTTAACCCGCTCTCATGGAAAGTGACATATCCTGGGTGACACATCCCAGGTAAATGAGCTGCATCACATCTGTGCTGGCCCTTTGGCCAAATTAAAACTTATTCTGTACTTCAAATGAGGAAAATATATGTGTATGATGGCCCCTCTTTCATTGCATAGGTAGTTTGGCACTCTTTACTATCCGTTTTCTTATTTTTTAACTAGTCTTTGCACAAATGCAGTCTGAAAATGAAGGCTTTTTTTTTCTAGCTTATAAAAGTGAGTGAAAAATTCCTTAAAGCAAACACTGTCATAACGAAGAATCTTTTAAGTCAAGGATAGGGTTTTAAGAATATTATTTTATCCTCTTGTTATTTTTTTTTGATACATGCAGTGTGTGCAGTAAAAAGAAAAAAAAGTTGATGTTTTCTTTTTCTAGAATGGCTAGGAAAAGTATGTGAATATTGGTAAGTATTACTTACATGTTTCCTGATCCTATGGTGTGTTTACTTGGGTTCTTTTGGACTTTTCCTTAGGTGCTAGAAATGTTTATCTTAGTATTGCAACAGTGTCATAAGGAAAACGAAGACAAATGGAAAAGATTGTCCCGGCAAATAGCTGACATTATTCTTCCAATGCTTGCAAAACAACAGGTGATTATACATATATATAGATACATATTAAATCTTCAAACATTTTAAATAATCATTATATTGTAGATATTACAGCTTTGGTATTATGATTTTTTTATAAAGACGAAAAACTACAATTTGCAAGAACTTACTTGAATGTGTAGTCAGTGTATTTGGAAGAAAAAATTACTGTAGAGTAAGCAAAGTTTTTGAAGTGATGAAAGTTGTATTTGAAATGTATATAGTATGTGTCATGCTTCCTAGGCTACCTCCTGATAAAATCTCTTCTATGCTTCTGCACTTACGTACTGTCTTGCTTAGAGCACTTAGTAAATGACAGAAAAATTCTTCCATATTTGCAGAATGTCAAAATTATTTCTTTGTAACTGCAGTGGGGTTAGTTACATTCCTCTTTAATGAGGAGAAAAAGCATAATCCAAAAGTGCATTTATAAATCCTAGAGGGCAGAGATGATCCAAGTCCAATCCCTCTGCTCAGAGATGGGAGTGCAGTAGAGCAGGATGCCCAGGACTGCCCGTCTCCAAGGACGGACACTTCATCTGATGGACACTTTGCTGCTTTGGGCACCCCCTTCTAGTGTTTGAGCACACATTAAAAAGAAATATTTTTTTCCAAAGGTTCTTGTTTATACATGGAATATCCTGTGTTTCAGTTTATGTCCATTTCCTCCTGTTTTTTCACTGGGCACCACTGAGAAGAGCCTGGTTGTGCATTTCTTTTTCTGCTTCAGTCCTGCCAAGAGCAGACATTTATACACAGTTCTTTGCTTTTCTTAATTATCTGTTTTAGAAAACACTTGATTGCAAACTGATCAACTGCTTCTTTTAATAAGATTTTTACCTCAATGGCTGCAGGGCAGGACCATTGTACCTGCTCATTGTTCTGTAAAGAAAGAGATTGTATCCTAGTTTTCCCCTTAAGGTTATTCATAATCAAGATGCGTTTAGTTATTCTTGTGTCAGCATTGTTCCCTATGAATATGCAGGGTAAGATTAGTCATTCTCTAAATATGGTCCATTTCACCTAATAAAATATATAGTAGGTGTATTGAATTTCATCTGGTGTGTTTTTGTCTTTGAACCCACATCCTGTTTAGGAAGATTTGCAGTGAAACTTTGGTTTTCATAGAATTAGATTTCTCTAAGTTTTAAGTTATAAAGGACAGTTTTGTTCTACACAAGTTGTCATAGAGAAGTCTAAAACGTGAAATGGTTATCTTGTGTTGCAATTATTTGTGGTTGTAGTTAGAAATGTTCTGGTTTTGCTTTTCAACAGATGCATATAGATTCTCATGATGCACTGGGAGTACTGAACACTTTGTTTGAAATTTTGGCTCCTTCATCGCTTCGCCCAGTGGACATGCTGTTACGGAGCATGTTTGTTACTCCTAAAACAATGGCAAGTAATGGGAGCTCGTGGGGGCAGCTGAAGGGCTTCTAATGAGTATTTTATTTTCAGTGTGCTGATAGAGCACCTGGAGCAGATCTTTGGAAAGAATTCACTAGAAATAATAAGAATTGCCATTTGGGAGCACTTTAAGCAGGAGAATTCTACTTATGGATTACTACTTTTGTGTGTTTGGAGGATCAGGGCTGTAGGAGGACCATAGTGCTACATTTTTTCAATGTAGGTTAATAATTAAATGATTCTCCTTATACCAAGTCTAACTTCGGAAGTTGAGGGTCTTTATGAGAATTTGAGAATTTTTATTGTATCTGTGAAGCTTTTTTTTTCATTCTTAATGATATTTTGCATTTTTGTATTTCTGTTAGGCATCAGTGAGCACTGTCCAGTTATGGATTTCTGGAATTTTAGCTATCCTCAGAGTTCTGATTTCACAGTCAACAGAAGACATAGTTCTGTCCCGTATTCAAGAGCTTTCCTTCTCTCCATATTTGATTTCCTGTCAAGCAATTAATAAACTGAGGTGTGGAGAAAATAATGTATCTGCACCAGAGGATCGTACTGAGACTAAACAGGTGAAATACCTGCCAGAAGAGACGTTTTCTAGGTATGTTGTCTTTTGAACAGCTTCTGGGAAATACTGAATTTTCTTAGATATTGCAAATATACTATGCAATATGTATGTGTGCATAGAAATGTTACCTGATAAAAATAAAGGATGGAATTAACGTGATAAGGGAGGGGTCTGTGTATGCAGGGAGTAAAGTAAGTTGGACAATAAAAGGAGGAGATGAGCAGTCCCTTTACTGGGGATTTTAGACTGTTCTGATATCTCTTCTCAGGTCAAGTGAAGATTTTACTTGAGTTAAAGAATAGTTAAATCCTTCCCTTAAAATGGATAAATGATTTTAAAAATGGAAAATGGTTAAATCTTTATTGCTGTAAGTGCTCAAAGTTTTAACTGCTTTCCATGCTCCCACTGTGGGATCTGAAAGCTCTTTGCAGAACTTTGTGTTCTGTGTTGGAATCTTGGTGGCAAATACGGTCAAATCCTCTAAATTAGTCCTGCTCTTTATTTTCTGTTTTTAAAGAGCTGGCTTTGTCTAGTCAGCTTCTCATCCTAGAACCTTTCAAGAATGGGAGACATGAGCAAAAGAAGCCAGGAGAGGCACAGTGGCATTGTGTTGGCATCTTCATGTTTAGTGTGATGGAACGTGGTTGAAATAGCCGTTTAAGAATTCTTTTTCCTTTTAAATATTAAGTTTTAGATAAGAAAATTTAGATAGAAAGCTTGTTTTATTGTTCAGCTTGCTGTAAGGACAGAGGAAAGAGAGTATTGAAGACTTTTAACATGACCTTATGTCTAGCAGGAGAGAGCTGAGAAATGATTATATTTAGGAGTGAGAACTGTGCATCTCAAAAACCCCTTTTTGGGTGTTTTTCTTTGATATCCCACACTGTGTCTTACTCTCAGCTGGAGGGTTCATCTGGAATCTGTGTGGTAGCATGTGTGTGGGTAGATGATGCTTCAAGCAGTAAAATTATTGCAATTTGCTAAGTTACTCCTCTTAGCTGAGCTGTGGTAGCTGCCAGGTTGTGTTCTCAGCAAATTGCAAATCACTAGAAGAGATACTAACCATACTTCCAATGTGTAATTATTTCAATTGCTTGTGATCATCTGTCCATAACTGTATCATCGTACTCATTTTAAATCAATGTTGTGCTTTTTCTTGGTGGTAACTTTTGATTTTTAATCTTATTTAGGATGAATGGGCAATGACTTCATATTTTGCTTTTTTTTTTTCCTGATCTGCTGAGTTTCACAGACAAAACTCATGCTGTTCTGAACTATGTTGTACTGATCTTTTTTCTGTTGATTGTGTGCCTGGTTTTTCAAGGTTCTTGCTACAGCTCGTTGGCATTCTGCTGGAAGATATTGTCACCAAACAACTGAAAGTGGACATGAATGAACAGCAACACACTTTCTACTGTCAGGAGCTGGGCACACTGCTCATGTGCTTAATACATATCTTCAAATCAGGTAATAATTGAAACAATGCCCTATGTTGCAGCATGCAAACTTCAGTTCTGAGACAGTTCTTGAATGAATGGAAGACTTACTGAGAATTACTTGTATGAAATATTCATGGCAAACACTAGGTTACATGTGTTTGCTAGAAGCAAATATAATTTAGGACTGCAGATGCACTCTAGTGCATTACTAGTAATAATAGGGTTACATTATTATAGAGTTAAATGAAAGTTGTTTGGACACCTGAGCTGTGTTTTCATGGCTTATATTTTCTTTTAGGCTTAACTGAGTGACTTCTTTTGTAATACTTGTGTCTTGTGCAACAATTTATTTTCATATTTTTCCCTCTAATATTATACCCTACTGACTATAACTACAGTTTAATGTCACTTGTGTCTGGGAACACACGTTTCTGTGGTCTTCTGTCATTCCTAATCTCTATCCTACTTGCATGTCTTGTTGTCTTACCCATTATGTTTTGTTCAGAATATGAGCATTGATTACTCCTCTGTATTCAACTATAGGAAGCTGACAGACTAGAGATGAAGATTTCCACTGTGATACATTAAAATTAGTAGAAATGAAAGACATAGATAAGGTATCTTGGAAGAGCAGAGTATAGCAGCTTTCATGACTCGAGAAAGTCCCTAGATGGTGCCCTCGTTGCACAATATTCCTTTACTTGGATATTTGCATTGTGCATTTGTCACAGTCCCAGAGGGAACTTAAACTACTCCATGTGGCTGTGGAGCTTACAGCTCTGTTCTGTGTGACTTGCAGTGCAAAACAGAGCAATGGTGCAGATTTTGTTATTCTGATCAGCTTTTAGTTTCCTCTTCTCTTTTCCTCTGATCTCTTCTTTCAGGAGCTCCAAAGATCCTCTGCCTTCAGCATAAATTTCTCTGCTTTTCTTGTTTCTCTGCCTTTGTTTTGGCATATAAACACAGAAACAAAATCAGGAAGCAAAACTCAGCTTTTGTACATGTGTTTATCATACAGGAGAGATTTTTCCTCACTTAAAAATATTTAGTTTTTTGCATTTGATGCAGAATTTGTGTGGAAGAGCATCAGGCTAGCTTGAATTAAATGTGTTTGAGGAACCTACATGTGAAGTATGAGATTTGTAAGTGGTTTTTAGAACATAGAATATTTAGTACAGCATGGCTGTGATCTCAAGTAGGACTCTTGTGTTCAACTTTATCTAAAAATAGTCTAGTAGTTAAAAATTTTAAATTTGGTAGGTAAATGTTTTGATGGATGACAGAGGAAAGGTTCAGAAGACAGGCTTTATTATGGTTCTAATTTGATCTAAGGCATTGCACACTGAGTCTGACAGTTGGCCTTTACTGCCATTTGGCAAACTGCATGATTTCCCTACCTTTATTTAAAAAAAAAAAAAAAATCCCTTCCAGGAGTGATACTGGCTTATAAGTCAGTTTTTGTATTTCCAGTGTACCCTGCATAATTTTAAAACTTTTCAGCTAGAGCATAGATACTCTAATATGCTCTTATTCTTTTCAGGGATGTTTAGAAGAATCACAGCTGCAGCCACCAGGCTTTTTACAGGAGATGGATCTGATGGTAGTTTTTATACCCTTGAAAGTTTGAGTGATCTTGTTCAGTCCATGATTCCCACACATCCTTCTTTAGTTCTTCTTTGGTGTCAAATTCTGCTTCTTGTCAATTACACCAACTACAACTGGTGGTCAGAAGTGCATCAAACTCCAAAGTAAGATTTGTGTTTCCTACCTAGTAGAAGTAGAATGTCTGATAATTGTTTCCTGCAGTTATGTAAAAAAAAAATTAGCTTCTAATCTGCTAAACCTCTCAGCTGCTGAATATTTGGGTTCTGAAGTAGGTAGCTATTTCACATTTAGTTTATATATATGAGTATATGCATATTATGTGTTTAAGGTCAGCCTGTCTTTCAGACTGTGGAAATGTGTTTTATATTCAGTCATCCCTGAAAAATAGTGTCAGGTATCTCCCCACTTTTAAACCAGGAAAGCTTCCATCTGTCTAGTTGTTCTGACTAAGATTACGGAAGTAACTGTAACAAAATATTCAGCATGCCAGATGTCATACTCCAATGAAAAGTTTTTATTTCATTTTCTATCTGACAACCAGATAGTGCAGGTGATAGACACTGTGTTTATAAAAATACAATCTGGTCAATAAGCTGTGGGTATGTAACTGTGTTCTGAGTGGGTCTATTATAAGATGCCATCAAAACAATGTTAGTTTTGGTGACAAATTGATTCATTAGCGCCAACTAGGGTCAATTTCAATCTGATACTAGATTTAAATGCTCAAAAGCTGGTTTGATGGGTTGAGGAGAAGGCACAGAAATTGTGTCCAGAGACATGTAACCCATGTTTCTCTTTTAATAACTGTCCAAAGAAGTAATAAATGCTGAACAAAAAAGGAAATTTTAGAAGAGCGAATGACAAAACGAGGAGGGTGTTTCAAAGCAGAAATAATGTTTATAATGTCTTTCTAGGAAAATAGATACTATCTGAGGGCATGGATAGAATATTCCAAGCAATAAATAATTAATATTTTGGTAGCCATAGTAATATAATATGCTTCTTGCAGGAGACACAGTCTTTCTACTACTAAATTGCTTAGCCCTCATATATCTGGAGACAGTGATGAATCAGATTTGGAATCTAAACGTGGCATGTGCAATCGAGAGATAGTGAGAAGAGGCGCACTCATTCTCTTTTGTGATTATGTTGTAAGTGATTTATGAATTGTATAACTGTATTTTTATGGCATTTTATCAGTCTGACAGTCTTTTATTGATGATGTATACGGGGTGGATCTATGTCAAGTTCACAGGTGAAATATGAGCGCTTGTGGAACTTGTTATTTTAAGTAGTTGCTTCTATAAGCTCAAGTATGAACTCTAAAATTATCCAGTTTTCCATTTTGCATTTTTTCTATTCTGAATTTAGGGTTCTTATGATTGCAAGAGATATTTGGTAGATAATAGTGTGACTGGGCAACATGTCCCCTACGTGTGAGACTTTAGGAACATGCTAAGAAGCTTTACACTTTTCAGCATCAGTAGCAGTGAAGTGTCTTGGAGATTTAAAAAGGTTTTTTTTTTTCTTTCCTCTCTCCTGCTTTCAGAAGAAAGATTTTACTTTACCATTGCACTTCCATTTTGATACTGAAGCCACCTTTTTGTGGCTTCAGTCTCTCAATGCATTAGTACTAGCATTTCATTTTACATTGGGGAAAATGCTTCTGAAGTAAATCTTCCCATAAGGTTTGGTTTGCATTGCAGGGCAGTTTGGGGACAAGTAAAATGTACACCTTTCAGATTCAGCTAAACCAAGAGATGTGTTTAAAAAGCCCTGAAATGATTAGTGGACATCCAGTCTGGTTAGCTCTGCAGATAGTATGTTGCACTACTTGTTGACATAGAGCCTCTATAAATTTAGAAATAATTACTGACAGATCGTTTTTCAAATTTGCTCTCCAGAAATTATTTATTGTGTGTTTAAAACATGTGGTATTAATACAAATTATTTAAACAGAAACCTAAATGAAAATTACAAGAATACTTTGAATGTGTGTCTTTTTATTTCTAACAGCATTTCATTTAAAAGCAACATGTTTGAATTAACCTTTTGATTTCACTTTTTTCTAACATGGACGTTCAGTGTAATGGTACTGAAAAACATGGCTGAAAATTCATCATAACCATCTTAAAAGCACTTGAAAAAAAACTTATCATGTAAATAATGATGATATTAAAATACAGACACTTCATGCAACTATTTTAAGATGGTTATAAGCATTATATTATGAGAGCCTTGATACTTTACTGGATAAGCTTTATTACTTACAGTTGTTAAGGGAATCAAATATTCATTTCCCTCCCCTTTTAGTGTCAAAACCTGCATGATTCGGAACACTTGACCTGGCTTATTGTGAACCACGTTCAAGACTTGATTAATCTGTCGCATGAGCCTCCAGTACAAGACTTCATCAGTGCTGTTCACAGGAATTCAGCAGCCAGTGGTCTCTTTATCCAGGCCATTCAATCACGGTGTGAGAATCTAGCAGCAGTAAGTCTATTTTTTTTTGACCTTTTTTACAAATATTTTTAAGAATCGCAGAATGGTTGAGGTTCAAGGGACCTCTGGAGATCAGCTAGTCCAACCCCTCCAGCTCAGGTAAGGTCAGCTAGAGCACATAGCACAGGATTATGTCCAGATGGGTTTTGAACATCTCCAGAGGAGACTCCACAGGCACTCTGGGCAACTTGTTCCAGGGCTGTCACCCTCACAGTCAAGAAGTTTTTCCTCATGTTGAGAAAGAACTACACGCGTTTCAGTTTATACCCATTGCCTCTCACCTTTCACTGGGCACTGTTGAGAAGAGTTTGGGCCCCATCTTCTTTACACCCTTCCATAAGTATGTGGGTTTTTTATTATATTTGGGGTTTTATTTATTTCTCTTTTTTTAATGCATTGATGAGATCTCCCCATAGTCTTCAGACCGAAGAGTCTCCCACTTCTCTCAGCCTTTCCTCGTAGTGGAGATGCTCTTGTTCCCTAGTCGTGTTAGTAGCCCTCCTCTGTAGCTCCATGCCTTTCTTATACTGAGGAGCCCAGAACTGGACATGATACCCCAGAGGTGGTCTCAGTGGGCTGAGCAGAGAGTGAGAATCTCCTCCTTTGACCTCTTGGAAACATGTGGAGGCAATGGAGGGAGATGCTACCATGCCCATGTAGGCTGGCAGTGCAGTCTGTCTTGCAGTTGTCCATGTAGAAGCCTAGGACAGCTATGCTGTTATCTTAAGTATCTTAGTAAAACACTGTAAAGATAGATGTGCTCAATTTGGGCTGTAGTGTGCATGTCTGAGAACAAGTAGAATTATCTAAGCAAGACAGTTTTGAAAGAAAGATTTCATTCTGTGAAATTGGTATTTCTGTTGGTACTTTCCAGAAAATTCAATAAAAATAGATTGGTGATATTCACAGACTACTGGAAAACACGACTGGGTCTATGAGTCAGACTGTTGTAGCTTTGGGGTGAGCTATCGAAGTTATTGGTGCTGTCATTAATTTTAGGGGAAAAAAAGGTCTTTCCTTGTATCACCTCTTAATTCTGGGTAGGCATTGCTGTTTTAGCCTATTTCCTGTACCAAAATCCTCTGCAGATTTAGATTTCTTATTATTCTACTGTCTTGACTTCTGATATTCCTACCTTTTTCCAACAAAAGTTGAGCTTCTTAGTTTTCAAAGCTTTTTGCAGTTTCAATTGATACCAGCTTTTTTTTTTCCTTTGAGATGTGTTCTCTAGTTTTTGTTTACTATTTATCTGCATTTTTCATGCTTTCTGCTTTCAAAATTAAATACTAATCAAATTAGTACTCGTTGCTTAATTAAGCCATTAACCCAGACCTGTTCATGTATAAATAATGGTATTGATCATGCAGTTGTCTGTGATGATAGTTCTTTCTAAATACCTGTCCTTTTAGTTTTGAGGAATTTCTGCTGAAAAGGGTTACTTCTTTACTGTTCCAGCAACTTTGGACTCATCTCCCCCACTAGACACATAATGTGACTTTTTTGTTGTTCTGTTTTAATGTCCAGCCCACAATTCTTAAGAAGACCTTACAGTGCTTAGAGGGGATACATCTCAGCCAGTCTGGGGCTGTCTTAACACTATATGTTGATAAGCTTCTGTCTACTCCATTCCGTGTACTGGCTCGTATGGTAGACACACTGGCATGTCGTCGGGTAGAGATGCTTTTGGCTGCAAATTTACAGGTAAGGATAAATATATTTATTTGCAAAGCAAACGGGTTAGTACTAGCAATATAATCAAGTGTAGATAATGATTGCAGTACACCTGATTATCGGTGATGCTTAAAATGATTGCATTGGTTGAGAGCCTTACCTGTGTGTGTGGGCATATTTATCTTAAAGTATCCGTAAATATAAATACGTATCTTACTAGATCTTACTAGATTTCACTTCATCTGCATGTGTTTTTGCCTAATCTGTTCCAGATGTATCTTACTCATTCTAGTCCTGTAAAAGTCTTGTTACTTTTTCCTATAGAACAGCATTACTCAGTTACCAGTTGAAGAACTAGATAGAATTCAGGAATACCTTCAGAACAGTGGATTGGCAACAAGGTAAGTAATACAAATAGATGTTAAAATGTCATACTAAGTAATATAAATTGTGATAGTTCTATTTTGCTGAGGTGTTTGTTTGTTTGTTATTTGAACTGTAAAGTAAAATACCCCAAGTCTTTACTGCAGTATCAGTAACCTGGTACTACCTTACGATACAAGTTGTTGATTACAGTAGTGGAATCAGAGAATCAAAGCCCTGATTTGGATTGACTTTAACCCACAAAATGAAATTCTTAGCCTCAAATATAGATTCCACTTTAAACTCTTTTTTTTTAAAAAGAGATAAATTGTTTTGACAACTAGTAGAACATGCTCATCTGCAATCAAATTATCTTCATACGAAATTTGATGCTTCTTGTTAAAAAGATTTCCTGTGTGCTTAAAAAAAATAATAAGAAATAAAAACTGTTTTCTTTTATGCATTGGGGTGTATAAACTTTAGATATTTTATTATTTTATTACTGGTGTTCATTTTTTTGACTGCTAGTAGATGCTAAATTTGGATTTTTATAGCATGTGTATCCAAAAAAGAGCACAGTGACCCCTGTTTTTTTTCCACAGAATTGTAATTAGCTCACTAGATGTCTTCCTGTTTATAAATGATGTTCCCAACTGAGCACGTTATCTCTTCACTGTGTTTCTTTTTTCAGACACCAAAGACTTTACTCACTCTTGGACAGATTTCGTCTTATGGTAGCGCCAGACACGACTAGTCCTTCACCCCTGGTTACCTCACATCCACTGGATGGGGAAAACCAACCACCTCTAGAGAATGTAATTCTCGACAAAGTAAGGTTATGTGTAATAAGATTAATTAAAAATATCTTGGTTCAGAATAAGCTCTTGTTCATTACAAAATGTTTGAGTACAGCTTATTTTTAATTTACAGTTAATGTTCTCAGGCTTGTCAGTGAATCTCAAATATAAATGTGTGAATAATTTCTTGTGTGTTGACTGATTGTTAGATTAAAGATCAGTAACTGGCTTGTGCTTTCATGTTTTGGTGGTGATAGGAAATCTATCTCAACCTTTTTTTTTTTCTGTAACATTAATGAAAACATTTATAAAATGTCCAGTAGAGGCAGAGGCTTTTGCTTGTATTCTTGTTATGTTTCCTGTGGTGCTCCTTTTATTTGTCCATTGAAAACTGTTGGTTTGTTGGTGAAAGTCAACAGTTGGTGAAAATTCTTGGTTCCTACTTCATGGGAACCCAGTTGGTTCCCATTTCTTCAGAGAAGACATGTCCTCTTAATGATTTTTGTGTTTCAATTATTTAGATGCATCTATCTCAAAAGAGGAGTTGGAGGCTGAGAGGAAGGCTCTTGAGTTTACTTATTCCTTTCTCTCTAGTTCATGCTGTGGCATAAATCACTTCTTTTCATTCCCTTATGCTGTACAGTGGTAGAATAAGTTTTGTGTGTGCTTGTGTGGTTTGTTGGTTTGTGTTTTAATCTCTGTAACTGACATGGCAACAGTTTCTGCAAATGTGTCAAAAATGTTCTTTGATTGCCTGCCAGTTTGGAGGAGACTGATAAAACAGCTGAGGAGTCACTGGTTAAACTGCGAGCTGCGTAAATAGCAGGAGCAAACACTGGCCACAAAAGCCGTTTACCCATGAGCTTCTGTCTTCAAATTAGCCAGGAAGCTCCTATTTCTGTAACTCTAAATCTTGTACAAAAGAAGTAGTTGAACCTACTTCTGCCACAATCACCGAACAATTGCATTCAATTTCAAATTTATTCTATTTGGATATCAACTAATTCATGATGTCTATATGCAAAAAGGAAAACACAAAAAAAGGACAACTGAAGCTCTCTACATTAATGTGGCCTAGTGATTTCTTCCAAGGACCGTGATTGAATGTCAATGGGCAATGCCCTTCCGCCTCCCCGGTGAAATACATTATTATCTGAAAATAAATATATAATAAACTTATTTTTTTTTTTTAATAAAGGACTGGTATGTGTCACTGGTGAGATCACAGTGTTATGTCAAGTCTGACTCAGCACTTCTGGAAGGTGCAGAGCTGGTGAAGAGGATTCCTGAGCCTGAGCTGAACTCTTTCATGACCAACAAGGTAACTTCTTTGGCAGATGAAACATTGAGCATAAAATGTTGCAATAATTATTTCCAGTGTCCTTAGTAGTAGCACTGATAGATTAATCATAAAGACTAGATTTATACAATACTGATGTTTTACTTGACTTTCCTTCCATTTAGACAACTGAAATAGTGTGGATATCATTCATTTTTGTGTCCAGCCATGCCACTTGTCTTAGCTTTCTAGCAGTATAGGTTAGATACATAGAAAGAAATTGTGGGTTAATTTCTGTTTCTTCCATTCACAACAATCCACAGTTTTATAGTCATACATAATTTTATCATTTTTCTTCACAAGTCCATGCATTTCCATAATTTTTCGATAACTTTTTGCTAGATGTGCTTGTAGTATGCTTATAGCAGGAACACTTTGTAGATCTGATGTAAAGGGCAACTTACAGCTACTTGTTAGTTTTATTGGAATATGTTTTGCCTATTCTTTCTACAGTGCTTCTGCCGGCCTGCAGAAATAAGTGTTTTTAACACTGTTAGAGCTGTGAAAACAAGTTTAGTATTCAAATGTAGAGTTGCAAAACTAAACTGTGCCTTTACTTTTTTTCTTTTTTTCTTTATTTCCTTAGAATTTAAAATTCTGTTTTACTAGAGAAACTCTTTGGAATGCCAAAGTAATAGTAACTTTCTGGCTAAATTGTGACTTGCCTGTTCAAATTCCCAAGAGTGAGGTTGAGGAAAGGGAAAAGGGAGGTGCTTTGCATACCAGTGATGCAGTTCTTCTAAAAGTACTTTGTAAGCAAAGGGTGTTTCTGTATCCAATTGGACAAATTTCCACTTTGTTTATGATGAAACCTTTGGAAAAAACACTCTAGCCGTTTTAATACAGACTTCTGTTTAGCAACTTCATACTTCAGTATTTCTTATATGTACAAGTCATGCTTAAGCTTTATTTATATTGCTCTCGAAATTTGGAAGGAGCATATTGGGGATGTCCTCTCCCCCACCCACCAACTTAAATTATTCTGGCAAATTAATATATTTCTTCCATGCTTAGGCTCTCTTTAAAATGAATTTCTTTACTTTTCATTTACCTGTTTGATTTCAGGAATTCAACCTAAGCTTGTTAGCTCCTTGTTTAAGCCTTGGCATGACTGAAATCTCAAGAGATCAGAAGAGCAGCTTGTTTGAAGCAGCCCGGAGGGTGACTCTGGATCATGTGTCTGCCATCGTACAAAACCTTCCTGCCATCCACCAGATTTTCCAGCCTCTGTCCGTACCTGAGCCGTCAGCCTACTGGAAAAAGCTGAATGATATCTTTGGTAATGGAAAATTTTTTCACTGCAAATATATTTAACAGATGACTTGCCAATACATGAACATTCTGTTTAAAAAGAAGAAAAAAATGAGGTAGCTGTGTAAAACTGCCTAAGCAATATTTTTTTTTCAGATTTATTGAAGGAGGAAAAAATGCAAACTGTTAGTTTTCACCTAATCTTGTTTTGCAGGAGATGAGGTACTGTATCAGTCTGTGATGACACTTTGTCGTGCGTTGGCTCAGTATTTATTGTTACTCTCAAAACTACCAGCTGCTCTCCACGTTCCTCCAGACAAAGAGCGTGACATCCTGAAATTTGTAGTTATGTCAGTAGAGGTAAGAAATTACAGCACAATGAAAATGTGATAAAGTTTTGGGGGCAGAAACAGCTTTGACCACCATGTAGGGGGTTTCTTTTGTTTTGTTATGTTTTTTGAGCGGGGCACCTCTGTTGTCTTACTGGAGAAGCTTATTCAGTGGTTATTTTATAAGACATATGCTAGAAAATCAGGTGAGATGTTGACTGAATAATGGAATGTATCTTTGGAATTTGGAAGAATGATCCTGCACTGGCTTAAGAGAAAATGAATAGGAAGAGTTTTCAGGGACAGAGAGTTGCAGAAGAGGGTTGTTCTTTCTGTTTTGTTTCTCCTCTCATGCATATTTTTTCTAAGGGAACAGAATCTATTGGGATAGTTTGATATTAATGGGATTTTTTTTTTTTTGCATAGGCAATATCATGGTATTTGAAAAATGACCGGATTCCACTAAGTTTGGATCTTCAAGCTGCTCTGGATTGTTGCTGTCTGACATTGCAGCAGACTAATCTCTGGAATTTGCTGGCTTCTGCAGCTAATGTGACATATGCTTGCTCCTTAATTAATTGCATTAGATTTATAATAGAAGCAGGTAAGTTTAATCTGAATAGCTATGAGAAAGCTTTCTTCATAGTTGGTCAGTCATCACTGACCAAATGCTAAGTGTCTGGAATCTTTCCTGTGAGTCTTTTTTAATTATTTATTTGACAACTTTCTTTTTATGGTTGAAACTATCAGATACTTTGGAAATAAAAATTTTAAAGTATTTAATTTAATATTTAATTATTTGCCTTTGAGGAGAAAAGTTGATGATGGGATATGCAATGACTGCATTTAAAAAAAAAAATGTATTTCTAATTCAGTTGCAGTTGAACCTGGAAATCAACTTCTTAGTCCAGAAAGAAAGAAGAATACTTCAAAAGGCCTAAATGAGGGTGAAGTTGATTCAAACACACAGAGTAAGCAGTAAATTCCAAACTTGGCTCATATTTCCATTGAGGAAAGTTTTTCTAGATCTCCTTTCAATTGCTGCCTTTTATATCAGTGAGAGTGTGTCTGAGACTATATTCATGTTTGAAAAATGCTTATTAAATATATGTTGGCTTATTTTTAAGATGTATAGCATTTTTCTTAAAAGCTAATTATAAGAGCATTTTTCATGTATTACTGAGTTCCTGTCAGCTGTTTATATTCTGTAGTCTGAGCTTTCTCTGAGTAATTACTATTTGTACTGTTCAGATAATATTTGTGTTAGTGTTTTGTCGTTCTTAAGTTTCATGTGGAGAGGTACAATTCACTGAACACTTCTTTTGAAGAATGTAAGCTTCATTATCTGTGTTACTGCCCTCGTGGGTATTGTGTTGGGGTGAAGGTCAAGTGTGATCCGAGCGAGCTGGCAAACATTATTTCCCGTGTCCAGCTGTGCTGGTGGATGCCCCATCCACCTAAGAAACCACCTGCCTACCAGATCTAGTGTGGAGCCAGTTAGGCAAATGCCTTCTAAGAAAATGGATGAATTTGGTCATTGTAAACTGTTCAGCAGAAATTCTGTATACAGTGTGGCTCATTTTTGCTGGGATTAGGATTTGGAATGTGAGCAGGTCTGCCAGCAGAGCTTGGCTTTTGGTAATTCTCAGCACTAAAAAAACAGCAAGCAATTGCAGGCGGAGTGATAGGAATACTCTTCCACTAGCTGAGCTGCTATAGAATACATTTTTATCAGCAATCTTATGTATTTTTCAGTAGAAATGTGCTGTATTTTACCACTTTCAGTGCTTTTTTCTGTATCTCTTTAGTTTGTGTGTTTTAGATCCATAACACTGATTCTGTTCTTCTTCCACCAAAGGAACAAAGCACATTGCTGCAGCTTGTGAAATGATAGCTGAAATGGTAGAATGTTTACAGACTGTCTTGGCGTTGGGGCACAAAAGAAACAGCAACATTCCAGCATTTCTGACTCCTGTCCTCAAGAACATCATCATCAGTCTGGCAAGGCTGCCTCTCGTGAACAGCTACACAAGAGTACCTCCTTTGGTATGCTCTGCTTTGTTTGCAGGATGCAACCACTTTTGAACAATGTTTTTGTTATTGTTGTTGTTAAACAGAAAAAAAAATAAAAGTTGTGCTGCATCCTTTTATATTAGTAAGATGTCAGCCTTTAGTGTCTCCCAGATTGTCCTTTTAAACAGTAAAAGATTGCAAATATCTGAAATATGCATATCTGCATCATTACTGCACTGCTCTGTATGGTAATGACCTGGCAAAATTTAAGTGTACTTAAAAATTTTTCACTTTCACGTCCAAATTTGGATAGTAGGACTGATGGTGAGAAATATACAGAATGTTATTAAAAAAAAATAGCAGTGCAAAATGTTTATTGGTTGTGTTAGATGTTTAATCCTTTTCCAGATTTTGTGTATTTGAAAAGTAGCTTTTGCTGTTGATGTCTCATTGCTTTTGTATGGTGCATATATTTTTATTACTGTCACATTAATATTATTAATGTTCCTTCAGGTCTGGAAATTAGGCTGGTCACCAAAGCCTGCAGGAGACTTTGGTACAGTTTTTCCTGAAATCCCAGTAGAGTTTCTTCAAGAAAAAGAAATCTTCAAAGAGTTCATCTATCGTATTAATACACTTGGTATGTACAGAATTAAAAAATAATGTTTGGCTTTATTTTGATGTTTACCTGTAATGTAAAGTTACCAAAAAGCTGTATACGGTATCATTTATTGACTTCTGTTGCTTACGTGGAAGAGAGATTTCCAAGCAGATTTGTAATTGTACTGCAATAAGCTGTTAAGTTTTGCTCAAGACAGGAAAAAAAAAATATAAACAGTATAAACAGGGATCAGTACTGGAACCGGTGCTCTTCAACTTGTTCATCAGTGACTTGGATGAGAGCGCAGAGTGCACCCTCAGCAAGTTTGCAGATGACACCAAACTGACAGGAGTGGCTGACACTCCCAAGGGCTGTGCTGCCATTCAGAGAGAGACCTAGACAGGTTGGAGAGTTGGACAGAGAGGAACCTCATGACGTTCAACAAGGACAAGGGCAGGGTCCTGCACCTGGGGAGGACTAACGCCAGGCACCAGGACAGATTAGGGGTTGACCTGCTGGACAGCAGCTCTGCAGAGATGGATTTGGGAGTCCTGGTTGACAACAAGTTAACTATGAGGCAGCAATGTGCCCTTGTGGCCGAGAAGACCAATGGGATCCTGGCTGCATGAGGAGGAGCGTTGCCAGCAGGTCGAGGGAGGGGATCCTGCCCCTCTGCTCAGCCCTGGTGAGGCCGCACCTGGAGTATTGGGGGCAGTTCTGGGCTCCCTCTAGAGAGGGCTCACTCTAGAGAGGGTTCAGCAGAGAGCCATGAAGATGATTGAGGAACTGGAGCATCTATCTTACGAGGAAAGACTAAGTGAGCTGGGCCTGTTTAGTCTGGAGAAAAGAAGGCTGAGAGGAGATTTGATCAACATGTTCAAGCACCTGAGGGGTGATTATAGGGAGGATGGGGCCAGGCTCTTCTCGGATGGTGGCCAGTGACAGGAAGAGGGGTAATGAGTGTAAGTTGAAACACAGGAATACACCTCCATATGAGAATGAACTTCTTTCCTGTGAGGGTGACAGAGCCCTGGAACAGGCTGCCCAGAGAGGCTGTGGAGTCTCCTTCTCTGGAGATCTTCCAAACCCACCTGGATGCCACCCTATGCCACGTGCTCTGGGTGTCCCTGCTGAGGCAGCGGGGTGGGCCTGGATGATCTCTAGAGGTCCTTTCCAACTTTAAGCACTCTATGATTCTGTGATAAACAAAAACCTGTTCTACCTTGGAGAAGTCTTTTTAATACACTTTACAGAATAGTCCTCTGTTTTCTGGCACATACAAATTGGCACCATGTCTAACTATTTTGCTCTCTCCTTCCTCCACATTTCCCTTTTTTTTTTTCCTTAATATCTATTCTGTAACTGGAAGTTAATACCACAAGCATTCATTAACTGAAATGCTGCAAGTTTAAAGCCTCTGCACACGTCCAGGTTTACTGAAAGAGGGAGTAGGGAGGCTTAAGAGATCCAAGTTTTCTTTGGCAGATGAGATTATCAAGGATCATATATAAATTTTCCACGTACTTGAAGTCCATTTCTTTTTCTCTAGCTCTACAGGTTAGTTTTTGATTGACTTGTGATTTGTGGCAGTGTTTTGTGTTTGACCACTGTAAAGCCTTGAACAGTAAACTCTTGGAGAGTGTTCACATTTTGCATTCATCCATCTTTGAAAAGTGTTTGAATTTAACAGCAAATTTCTATGCAACTCAATCCTTTTGCTTCTAAGATTCTACAAGGAATGAAGATTTCTTGGATCGCTTTGGGATTCTCCTCAAACCTTATTTGTAAAAACTGCCAAATTTTCTATACTGCTAAAACTTGACAGATTGCATTACTTAAAGTTGTACCATCAAAATATCTAAATGTATGTAAGACAAAAATGGAATACAGAACCATTTTAAAATAATGTTCATTTCTAAAATAGAATAGTATCAACTTAATCTGTACTGATTACAAAAATGCCAGATTGAATAGGAAGCAGCATGAAATTAAATCTATAGAAGCCTTTTTTTTACTGTTGCACATTTAGCTTTGTAGTAAGATATAAATAACCAGCTTCTTTGAATGTTCCTTAGGTTGGATTAGCCGGACACAGTTTGAAGAGACTTGGGCTACTTTGCTTGGTGTGCTTGTAACTCAACCTATTGTAATGGATCAAGAAGAGAACCAACAAGAGGTAAAGTCATCCACAGAGATGACACTGTCTTTCATTTTATTTCACAGAAACAATTTTCTTAGGTCTAATAAACCTGACAAACAGATGTTAGTGATCTGAGAAATTATTTCCATTTATGATTCCTTGTCCTCATATGCCTATGAGTTTAGAAATGTCTACATATTGGTTTAAAGCTTCAGCAAGTATGTGAATAGTCAGGAGAAGTTTTAGCTAAGTTTTTATTTCAGCTTTATATCCTCCACTTAACACATAAGAAACTATAAAAGCTTTGAGACAAAACCCACAAAGACAGATAGGCCTTTAAGAAATATACTAGTTAACCATAACCAACATGTGCTGACTCATGCAATTAAGTGATATCTAATGTCAAATGTCAGTGGCAACTTTTTGGTTTTGGTAAGCTTCTTGGCTAGAAATGAAGCAACTTGGAGGTGCGTGCCCATATCTTTTGTATCAAATTTTGGACTCTGGACCAGATAACTGGACTTCTAGATTGCATGCTTTGGTTAAGTGCTCGAAGTTCAGCAGAATGAGTGTGGAGGGGAGAGCCAAAGAAATATATCTATACCAAAAGAGAATTTGAGCATGAGCTTTGATAGCCATTGCCAAAGAGGCTTTCCCTCTTCAGTTGCGATTAGCTGTGCATCGTGATTCCTGAATACTTTCCACAGAGATCCAGACACTCAGTGGTGTCATCTATAAAGTTTGAATGGATCGGTCCGGAGCTGTAGCTAAAACATTTTAAAGAATCCAGAGGGTAGGTGCCTGCAAGCAGCGGATTTTGGGTTGTTCCCCCTGCTTCCTAGAGGTCAGGTGCATAGACTTCAACAAGGAGTATGTTATCATCCATCTCCCTTGAGTCAGTATTTACTGTTTGCTAGACTGATTTTATGGCTTGCTATGCAGGCTGCAAGATTTCTAAATTATTTTTGAGTATGTAATAGCCCTACTGCATTAGTCTGAAGGCTGACTAGCCCTGGGTAGTTTCTTGCTTGTCATGTAGAGAGCTCTCTGGTTTTATGGGAGAGGCAATAGTGCTCCTTTGCTCTCAAAGGAAGATTAATACATTCAAGATTGCAAACATTTTAAGAATTGCTAGGAATATCAAATCATGAACAAAAAATAAAACTTGTTACCATTTTAAGCTGTCTCAAAAGGACCAGATGAAATGAGTTAGTGATATATTCCTCAAACAATTAGTTCTTATTTGGTCTGATACCTTGAAGAAGGAATCAGTCAAACCAAATAAAAAGCTGTGAGAAGCACTCTGACACTTGGAATCTGCAAGCTTTTTCATGTTGCCCTGACTTTTTAGTTTGGAAAAAAACACGGTTAACTCAAACTTCTGAGCAAGTAAGCAAAATGCACTGATGAGAAAGTTCTTGCTGCCAGCAGCAGCAAGGGAGGATAAGCCTGGCATTCCACAATGTAAGGAGTCTATTTTAAGAGATTTTTCAATAATTAAAAAATTGACTATTGTAGCTGCCTTAATCTGCAGTGGCAAGGTATCAAGCATACAGTATGTAGTTTTGAAAGAAAGAAAGAAGAAAAATTGGCAATGCCCTAGGTATGAATAATAAATTGAATGTAACACAGTAGTGTAGCCGAGTCTTATTTATCATACTTTTGTGGTCTTGTTAAATGAGTTTAAATACTTAAATTATTTTCTGGAGAATGATATCCATAAAAGTACTTCTGTAACGGAAGTTGGTTCCTAAAAGAGCAATTATTAAAAATAGTTAACACCAATTCTTCTCTGAAGAGTTTCCAACTCCAGTTTGGTCTCAAATGATAATTTGGCTTGAGTAATGATAGCTAGATGAAAACAAGGCAAGCTCTTAAATTATAATGCACACCTTGAGGTTTTAATGCTAATCAGGTAGAGAGTACGTTCAGAATGATCAGAATGGCTGATGAGGTGGAGGGATTTGTAGGTGCCAGAGCAGTAATGCTCTGTGTACACTGCTATGTCAACTAGATTATTAGGTAGGAAGAAGTCTAGTAGTCAGGGTTGTCAATGAAAATTTAATGGAAGGAAAGAAATACTAATATTCAGGGCTTTCAGACTTCTCTTTTTTTTCCAATTCAAATTACAGTAAGTTCATTTTACAGGAAGATACAGAGAGGACGCAAATTAATGTTCTTGCAGTACAAGCCATAACTTCCTTGGTGCTGAGTGCGATGACGATACCTGTTGCAGGCAATCCAGCAGTGAGCTGTTTGGAACAGCAGCCCCGCAACAAAGCTTTAAAAGCTTTGGACACAAGGTATTTTTCCATTTATGATAAAATGCATAAATGTATACTTGCAGTTAATACTTAAAATAAGTTAGCTTAAACTGGTGGTAGCAAAAAGGTATATAGACTGTATTTTCTAAAGTATGGGGGTGTGTAGATTAATCTGTTTGCATAGACATCGTGTGGACTCAGCATTAGGAATTTGGTGAGTTAAAAGATATCTGAAAGAGTGTACTAAAATCTAGCAAACAGTGTTTAGAGTGCATCTGTTTAAGCACTTCTCAGTTTTAGCACCTCTGAATGTGAAAATAAGCATAATGTACCATTGTGGAATGAGCTGGTCAGACTTGCATGAAAGGATTTAAGAAAAAACTTTGCTGACATTGATTTCTCTTGGGCTTTCAGGTTTGGGAGGAAGCTAAGTGTTATCAGGGGAATTGTTGAACAGGAAATTCAAGCAATGGTATCAAAGAGAGATAATATTGCTACTCACCATTTATATCAAGCTTGGGACCCTGTTCCATCACTGTCTCCTGCTACTACAGGTAAAATGGGTGAGCAAGGAGGGAATTTCTTCTGAATGTGGAAGTAGAAAAGACACTTTTAGAAGTTTTTTTTTGAAACCTGCCTTGCAGATATGCAGATATTTTCAAATCTATTCAGACATGCATGCTTCCTTTTCTTTACAGGTGCTCTTATCAGCCACGATAAACTCTTACTGCAGATCAATACTGAACGAGAAATAGGAGATATGGATTATAAACTGGGACAGGTTTGTTAACTCTTAGCTTGCTTTTTGTTACCCTTTCTCCTAATTTGTGAAAATCTCATTTAAGCAGGTATGCTTAACATAGATTTGATATACAGAGTAGCTGGTAATTGCTTGATTCTTCTCAGCCAGCCTTCTGCCTCTCACAGGATTTTTGCTTTTGTGGGCAAGATCTCCTCCATGATTCAGCTGCTCGACTGTATTTTTCAGCCCTGGGAAATAAGGAACGCTTGCAGTGATTTATTTCACTTCATCTGTTGGATTTTAATTTGCTGTAGTATTCTTGCAGTAGTTCTTAGGAGAAATCATTGAACATGCTATAGGATATGTGAGGTTTTTTTGATTGTTTTAATATTAAGTCCAGGCTGGGAACATAAGTTTAACTGAATTGTACTAGTTGAAAATACGCATTTAGTGGTTAAAAAATATTCCTGAGTGGAGTTCTTATCTACGTATTTAACTCCTTGAAAATTATTCTTTATATTAACTTACATATATACTTTAAATGCATTTCACTAGTACAGTAGTATGTATTAGTGAAAAATACGCAATGAGATACTGAGCTCATTACCTTATTTTTCTTGAATAATTCTACATGTAGTGTGTATTGCTTAGCAAGAGAAAACATACTATCTAAAGGTGAGTTCTTGTGTTTGACAGACTTCCTGAGCTATGTAAGGAACTAACTAATAACTAGCAGAAAAAGTTGAAAACATGGAAAGTGTTACTTTCCTTTTGGTATTTTCAGGTGTACCATTTGTTCAACTCCTTCAATATATTTCTAATTGCTTTTAATTTTTTTTTTGCTATGCTGCCTACATCGTACACCTATGTTAAATACTAAAAATTCAGTTCATCAACTACAAATGTTGAAGCTTACAGCATTAAAAAGAACACTGTAATACAAGTATCTTGATTTTTTTTCCATTTTTGATCATTGAATTTCATAACTGATGGTATTTTAGCCTTAGAGTAAGATTCAGCTGTAAAAAAAATTGTAATCCTTACCCCACAATACACAGCGTACAACACTAACAAATATACGTAGCATATTCTGAATTTGTTGCTCTGAATATAAATGGCTTATCCATGTGATTTTCACATATATTTTTGGAATGGATTATATTTGAAGAAGAATTCTTGTAAATAGAAAATGAATTCTATTTTTATTTTTATTTATATATATATATATTTTACTTTCTCTTCCTGTCCCACCTTCTGTTTAGCCTTCCACAGCTGTCTGAAGAATAATAATTACAAAGTAGTGAGCTTCCAGGTTGAATTTGTACTAGAGTTCACCCGAATTGAAATTTATCCTCAGTTTGAGCCTTGATAAAAGTTCATTATGAAAAAAATACTGCAATTTACCATCATCTGTAGCAAGCATAAAAGCCCAGTGAATGGTGTGTGTATGTAGAATGAAAATGCTGCAGAGGAATTTTTCTGCTGCATTGTGGTGTTGGATACTGTAAATCAACACATGGAAGTTTTCCTGCATGGAGTAGTGTGCAGATTTGTATTGTTAGTGCTTGTTACAGAACAAAACAGAAGAAAAATTAACAATTAAAAAAAAATCTTTTCTATTTTTGTTTCTCTTTTCTTATATTACAAGGTCTCTATACACTCCATATGGTTAGGAAATAATATCACTCCATTGAGAGAAGAAGAGTGGGGTGAGGATGAAGAAGATGAGAATGACATGCCTGCTCCTTCTTCACCACCAACCTCTCCTATTAACACGAGGTGCCTTATTTTTTTTCTTTTCTGCCCTTTCTCTTGTCAATAAACTTCCATCTCTTCCTTCTGAGCTCAATAAAGCAATTGAAAGAGGCTTTATAAATTGGAGGATGGGGAATTTCAAATTGATTATGTTAGCAGGACATAAGAATAGACATTTTAAATCTTGCTCATTGTGTTTTGCAGGAAACACCGGGCTGGTGTAGATATACATTCCTGTTCTCAGTTCTTGCTTGAGCTGTATAGTCAGTGGATATTGCCATCAAACCCCAGCAGGAGAACCCCAGTCATTCTGATTAGCGAAGTGGTGCGATCAGTAAGTTTAAAAAAAAAAAAAAAAAATTCAGTCATCATTGAGTATGTTACTGAATAGTTTGAGCTACACAGGGTTTGTAAAAATATTTTGCAATATATAGCAAAATCTGATTTTATTGGCAGTACTGCTTTGTGGGCTGTGTAGAAATACAGCTTGTGCAACTAGAGCATTATAATCTTTTGAATTATTTAAGCAGCTGGATTGTATTCTGCTGCTAAGCTACAAATACGTTTTTTTTCCATAATGATAGTTTTTGACTTAGCGAAAATAGGTTTCAGATCATTCTATCTGTTCATGAAACAAATGAAGAGAATAACTATGAAGAAGCACTGTCTTACTTGACTTGTGTGACTACTGCAGTATATAAGAAATACTAAAGAGAAATTGTTTAGAATGTGTAGTGGTAACCACTGTTCATTATGGTAAAAGGTTTAAATGAAAGTATCCTTCTCAGATTGTGTGTATTGTATATTTTTGGATGTTTTAAAACATAATAAATGCTAACCTTTAGTTTCCAGAGTGCCGTACTACAATGGGCTTGGTCTTGTAAACTTTAAAGAACTCTGTAGGGCTTTGAAAAGCTCTTTTTGGAGATGGTTGGAAGGGGTTAATTCTGAACAGGTTAATAAACATTATTTTTTACCTGATTGAGGAATCTTTTACTGAAATTTACATGGAAGGGGAGAGTTGCTATTCTTTTTTTTCCTTTTTTTTTTTTTTTTAAATGAGCTGCTTGGTAATGGTATGTTGTGTGTTCAATTTGTGTTTGTGTGCAGCTTCTGGCAGTGTCAGACTTATTTACAGAAAGGAATCAGTTTGAGATGATGTACACAACACTGACAGAGCTGCGGAAGATTCACCCATCAGAAGATGAGATCCTTATACAGTATTTGGTACCAGCCACTTGTAAGGCTGCTGCTGTTCTTGGAATGGTAAGAATTGTCATGGAAATTTGTTGCAAATTTGTGTGTGTTCAGTCCAAGTAGTCCATTGCTTCTGCCACAAAAATCTGACTTCTTGGTAAGACTGATTCTGCTCTAGGAAAACATCTTAGCTAATCTGCATGGCTGTTAGAATTAAAGACAATCAGTGTTATTTTCTGAGGGACACTTCAAAATGGGATTATTTTTAAAATGTTACAAGTACTTTAGAATAAGATGACATTTCTAGAAACTCTGTATTAAACAAGCATAAAACTCTATGGATAATAATTGTAAAAAAGATTTTCAAGGCTTTTGGAGTTGGACTTTCATTAGTTATTGTAGGAATAACTGTGAAAGTGATAGCAAAAATATCAAAGCAGACCTAGTGATAACCAGAATTTTCCACTTGAGCTTATAACACTTTCTTGGAAGCAAATACCTAGATAAATAGGTTAGTGCAGGAATAAAGGCTCTATTTCAGTAAGAGCTATTTCTTGTCCTGTGCTGTTGTATTGAAAATGTGTTTAAAAAGAACAATTAAAGAGTGCACACTGTAAAACTGGCTTGTGATATAGACTTAATGAATATATGGAAACAATAAAGCAAATAATTTTTTTTATTTATTGTTTCTTATCTTAATACAGGTACATATTTTGAGATTTTGCTTCAGTTTTCAAATTTAACATAGGTTAGAAAGTTTTTGCATAGCCAAATAGATTATTGTACTTAGATAATGACAAATGAAGTGTTTGATACCAGATTTATACCTGAAGACTAAGCCTATGAGAGAGATGCCAGGTCTGAGTGCCAGTGGCGTTGCAAGACAAATTAAAAGTATCTCTGGGCTGTTAGCTGAGGGGTGGCATTGCTGTCCTGGGCAGTTTGCAGACATCCAACAGTCGGCCTCGTGTAGAGGCATCTCTTGTGTGTACCTGGAGAGCCAGAGTATCGACTGGCTGGGGGCTCCATGTGAAGTGTGCTACTGTAGCCTGTGGCTTACTGAATTATTGCTTATTTTGTTCTGTTAGTTTCAAATTGTTATTTTTAAGGGCATAACAAAGTAATTCAAACATCTCGTGGCATCAGTTTGGCAGTTAATCTGCAAGTCTTCTCCAGTCTCCAATACCTGATTATATTAACCTTATGGTGTTGATTCACACTACTGTTTTAAGCTAGATTCGTGGTTCAGGCCCAATTTACTGCTCCTTATTTTGTTCCAAGTATTTCCAGATGTCAGAAGAAGCAGAATGGCAGACTAAGCTAGTACTGGCTTCCAACTGTTGCTTGTGTTTGCATTAGGATAAAGCCGTGGCTGAGCCGGTGAGTCGGCTGCTGGAGTCGACCTTGCGCAGCACCCACATGCCAAGCCGCATCGGAGCGCTGCATGGGATTCTGTATGTTCTTGAGTGTGACCTGCTGGATGAAACAGCAAAGCAGCTCATTCCAGTTATCACCGAGTACCTGCTCTCCAATTTGAGAGGCGTAGCACAGTAAGACTCCCCCTCTCCGTGCCCTCTTCATATGGGAAATTTTTCTTTTATGTTAAGCAAAAAAATATGCGTGTGGAAATAGCCTGTCTTATCTTGACCTGATTTAAAATCAAACAGAAACTTTATCAAGACGTCTAGAGTTGCCATGTTGAAAGTGTAGGGGTAACTTTTCTTGCCCTGTAAATGTTTCTGCTTCTGTCTGGGACTCTTGCCTGCTTATGTGCAAACAAAAAAGCTCTTTGTGGCTTGCTACTGTAAGGCATTTTTAGAGCAGGCTCTTACATCAAACAAGGAACTTAAGTTTTTGGCATTTACACTGAAATCTTAAAATAAGAAGCTTTGATAGTTTTGTCTTTTGTTTCTTTGCTGAGTTTTGTTCTCTAAGCCCTACCTTATTTTTCACTCAGAAGGCTTGCTCTTTTCCTATTCAAGTTTTGCTTGAACAAGAACCGCAGGATCAGCAGTGAAGTGTATTTGTCCTAGACAATTCAGGCAATGGTAGACTGTGATTATATTGCCAGAAATTTCTTGTGAATATTGCACTGGATTACCATAACCAGTGCTCTTTTATGGCTTATGGTAAGCTTGTGTAAATCACTTTGTGATAGTTTTTGTAATTTAAAAACTGATGTTAGTTTGTGTATAAGTTTCACATGGATAAAAAAAAATGATGTTTTAAGGACTGTGTTGTCTCTGTTCATGACATACACTCCTTTGATGAAAGTAACCACCAGTGTTCTTGCTTACCTGCAGTTGTGTGAATGTCCATAACCAACAGCACATCCTCGTAATGTGTGCGACTGCCTTCTATTTGATAGAGAACTACCCACTTGATGTAGGGCCTGAGTTCTCTGCCGGCATCATACAGGTATGTTGCCATTCCCCTCCTTACAGGGGCAGCCTGCATAGATACCTTTCACACTGGTATCCAGTTCTAGATTATCAGATTATTAAAACAACAATCAATCTCTGTAGTTTTATATATATATATGTGTGTGTATCATATATATATTAGGTGCAGTGGTATGTTGCTAGAAGATGACCTAAATACATCTAAAGACCAAGCAGTCAGCTTTTTTTCTTTTATTTCAGATGTGTGGAGTCATGGTATCTGGAAGTGATGAGGCAACACCATCCAATATTTATCATTGTGTCCTGAGAGGGCTAGAACGACTCCTCCTCTCGGAGCAGCTTTCCAGGCTGGATAGTGAATCCCTAGTTAAACTGAGTGTTGACAGAGTAAATGTGCAGAGTCCTCACAGAGCAATGGCAGCGCTTGGGTTAATGCTGACTTGCATGTACACAGGTATTGCTTTTTTTTATGCCCTGTATCAGTCAAGAGGTTTTTTTTTTTTTTCCAAAAATCCTCTGGCTTTCTATCAATGCCAAATTTCTTCAGTTGTTTTTGTTACTAAGGTTAAAAAGCTCTTACGTTGGCATTCACAGTAAACTTATAGCATTTTCTTTTTGTTTAGGAAAGGAAAAAATCAGCCCCAGTCGCACCACAGATGCAAATCCTGCTGCTCCCGACAGCGAATCTGTGATTGTAGCTATGGAGCGAGTATCTGTCCTTTTTGATAGGTAAGATAATAAAACTGTGTTAGGAAGAGGAGAAAAGACAATTCCATTTGGCATTGTGTGATCACAGCTCTATTTGACAGTTCTGGTATTTAATTGATGCTGTTTCTCTGCTTACCCTTACTTAAAATTGATACTTGTACTATACGCAATAACACTGGGGAATTGCTGAACACAGCACAAACATACAGGAATGTAAATGGGAAACAGACTTCTCCTAACTGATACTGTGTTGCACAGACCATAATACTTTATAAGTGTATTTCCAGCTCACTTTTGTCAAAATCTTAAGTGCTTTTCAGGATGTCTTCTCAAGCATATAGTCAAGGATATAAATCCAGTTTACAGGAAATCATCTTTCAAGTCACCCTTAGGAGTTTAAAAACCTTTTTCTCCTTCCCCCACCCAAGTGTTGCTCTTTCCAAGGCTGTTAAGTGATTGCACTGGAAGGGCACAGTAAAATTTCTGTATTCACATGGAACTCATTTAATGGAAATATTTCAAAACTCCTGTTTTCATCTGACAATCTCAAGCTGTGTTAAATGAGCATAGCATGTTAGACCTTTTCATAGTAGTTTGTGGCATATTGGTTTACATTTTTAAGTGTTCAGTGGTTTTGCCATAAAACTGGGTGAAGGTTGTGCTTACACACTGTGTGAGAACAGGGCTAGAGCAGTGCCTGGTGCTTTTGAAAATACCATTCTTAAAAAGCTGGCAGCAAATGTGAATGCTAGCAGCAGAAAATAACTCCTGTGGGTGAAATGACAATACTCTGCCTTGATCCTGATGCATCGACAACTGCAGCCCCTATTAGACAGGGCTTCCAAACAGTGTTGCCTAAATAAATTTTAAAGTTGAAGTAGCTTTTGGTAGAACTTTTGGCTAGATTGTTGGTGTAAGATTAATGAAGACCTGGATTGCCCAACGTTGAAGACTTTGCCTGCAGACTAAAAAAAATGTAAAACGTTCTTCCTAATGAAAACTAAATGGAAGAACAAAATAGTTGATTGGAATTAATTCACAAATCATGTTCTTTATTTTTTTTTCTTTAGGATCAGGAAAGGATTTCCTTTTGAAGCTAGAGTTGTTGCTCGGATCCTTCCACAATTCCTTGATGACTTTTTCCCCCCACAAGATGTAATGAATAAAGTTATTGGAGAATTCCTATCTAATCAGCAGCCATACCCACAATTCATGGCAACAGTGGTTTATAAGGTAGTGCTTATATGTTTTATCCTTAAATGTTACAGGGGATTTGTCCGTAGTTTGTAGCTCTTCAGTACTGGAATCTGAAGGGAAAATAACATTTTTGATAGATCTAGCAATTTATTTGGCAGTGATTGATTTGCTGAGAGCTGTGTCTTCTCAGGGAAATGGAATGCTGGAATCACCCAGATAATGAGAAAATTAAGATTGGGAATTCAGTGCTCAGACTTCAGCTCTCAAGGAGCTAGACCAAGTTCTTTGGGCTAATGAACTGTGGGCTCAAGCTCCTGCAGATTCCTTTGGGCTTCAAACTACTCAGCTCTTCAGTATCTACGTCCTGGACTCATGCTTTGCTTGAATGTGTGTGCACATCCACCTCTGACATACTAAAAAACAGAGCAGAGAGAGTTTTATATTTTCTATATGCTCAGTTTGGTCTGTTGCAGGCAGATGTGATGAGTCCAGTTGGCTCCTGGCCAACTCTTTGCAGAGCTACTTTGTGCATTAATTCTTTGTGGATTTTCTATAACTGATGAGAGCCTTCACAAGAGAAACTAAACTCTTTCCAGTGTCCATCTGCGATGTCTTTATTCCTGTGTAAAACCTTTTGCTCCAACTCTTGCAGGTATTCCAGACCCTACATACCACTGGGCAGTCCTCAATGGTCCGTGACTGGGTGATGCTGTCGCTGTCTAACTTCACGCAGAGGACACCCATGGCCATGGCCATGTGGAGTCTGTCCTGCTTTTTCGTCAGTGCTTCCACCAGCCAGTGGATTTCAGCAATGTATCCTACAAGATGGAACACATGCCCTTTCTGGGAAGCACATCGATAGTTCTGGAAGGAAAAGTACCGACTTGGTACATAAAAAACATGTGGAGGGTAGTTAGGGGATGGGAATACCACTTTTAGGCTATTGCTGCCTCAGATTTGACAAAAAGAGAAGTTCTAAACAGATTATGAGAATTCAGTTAGCTACAGCTACTTTCTAATCCTGGTCACACAGCAAAATGGTTTAACTGTCCTTTGTGAGTTTCATCTTTAGGAATCATTTTGAAACTCCTACTAGGAGATACCAGTTGATACCAATCTGTATTTGTTTACAGATCTGTAACCAATACTAAAACTATTTAAAGGCTTAGAAGAAGCTAAATCCTTGTAGAACTAGGGGATTTTTTTTCCTTTATGATGTAGTATGCTTTATTAGGTTGCATATAAACAATATATGTATGTTCATAACATTAATATATTAGAAGTTGTATTTAGAACTTCACCAGGCATTTTTGCAGTGTCTTTGTATAAAGACATTGAGCCATGTTCCTTCTGCAACATAAAAATATTGTTTAAAAAATAATATTATCTTCTACATAGAAGCAAAAAAACTGTCTTTGGAAGTATTTCCATGGGGTTAAACTGCCGAAATAGTGAGTTTTGGCAGTAAAATGCCATTGGCCAAGTAGGCTGGGACAGCTGAAAGTTATAGTAGTATCAGAGCTAGCTTTATTTAAAGCAAACAAACACACACACAAAAAAAAGATAAAATAGCATTATATTTCATAACGGCCAAAAAAAATCTCATCAGGCTATTAATTTCCTAATGACTCTTCACTTCAGCAATTATTTTTGGCCATAAGCGGTTCAAACTGTTTTGCTGATGCTGTTATTTCCTCTAGTAGATGAATTAAGAAAAATACTGCCAGGTTAAAATGAGTCTCTGGGAATAAAAAAATGCACACAGTTGATGAAGAAATAGGATTTCATTAGTGGCAGTGAAATTGCTAATTTGAGATTAGTTTGCACTTTAATGTTGTTGATGAACTGAAAAATACACAATTTTATTGCGAACAATATTCAGCTGTTATAAAAAGATGACTAAGCTCAGTGTGCTGTTGCTACTCTGTTATAACCTTAACTTGCATCTCAGTCTTCCGCACGTTATCAGCAGAATGGGGAAATCGGAGCAGGTGGACGTTAACATCTTCTGCTTGGTGGCCATAGACTTCTACCGCAATCAGATAGATGAAGAATTGGACCGGCGGGCCTTCCAGTCGGTGTTTGAGGTGGTGGCGTCTCCAGGAACCCCCTATCACCGCCTGCTGACTTGTCTGCAAAACGTCCACAAGGTCACAGCCTGCTAAGCAGCCCCGTGCAGAGTGGAGAAAGCCCATGGGTTGCACTGGGTAGGTTTGGAGCTGCCAGGTTCTGCTTGAAGACTGCATGGAGGAGTGCTCTGCATCGCTGAAGCCCTCCTCAGAATTCGAGGGTAACTTTGCTCTTGTTGCTGACTTCAGACAACTGTGGGTGACCAGAGCACATCAGCCTTCAAGGGATGCTTGGGACTAAACTGAGACTGATTTGCTAAGTGTAAAATACGAGCGCGTGCTCCATGCCGGGTAACTGATGCTACTCCTCTGCCCAGTTCAGCTCCAGTCACTGTTTTGCAGCTGGTAAGGAATGGACACAAACACTCGTTTTGCAAGTTGCAGTCATTAGAAAATCACATTGTTTTATGTACCTGTATATATTGTTGTGTAGTACGGGATAGAAATTGTTTCCTAATGTCTCTCCCAAACAAGGAAAAGAGAAAATGGCTTCCGTGGGTTGCACTTCCAGCATGTGATTCTTCTGACTGTCTGATACCCTGTGGTGTATGTGTTGGTGGTTTCGGAGACGTAGTGCACATACGTAAACCACACTTTTTTCTTTGTTCTTCTCAGGATTTAAAATTTGAGTACAGTATATCGGTAAAAGAAATTTTAACTTAAATATTTCTATATCATGTACAGTATGTAAAATTGTAAGATGTGTGGTGCATGAGCCGTGCTTATAATCAGAGATGAACAGGAGGCACGCAACCGAATGTCTTGACATCTGTATTGTCACCATATTTTCCCTTGTGCACAGATTCATACTTCTTTTAAAAGTCCATCTTACTGTACAGATTACACTTTTGTTTTGCATCTCACTTTTTCTTAAAGTGCTTTAAAACTGGAATATATTGATTAATTTGTACTGAGAGACCGTATTAAGGAGGCATCCTTGTGACCCATTTACTGCAGCTTCTTTTGAATTCCTTTATTGCGAGATGTAGGTAAAGGAGAAGCCTAGTTACTTTGGATCAGCCCTCCGTGTGCTTAAGGAACTGCTTTAGCCACCGCACAGCTCTCCCAAGAGACGAATCGGTGCGAGCTCCCCTGCAGCCAGCGCCTGTGTGACCCTTCCTGCCACACTAAGACCACGGAGTCGCGTGGTCTCTCCCTTGGAGCAGACGGGTGCTGGCAGGGGAGGATCAGAGGCTGCCAAGGCCTTTGCTGGGATGGCCAAGGCGTTATTCACAGGACCTCTTTTGTCACCTGCTCTGTGTGCTTTAGGGGCGACCACAGCATGGGTTGTAGAACACTACGTAGGGCCAGAACTGGCTTCACTCCCCACCAGGGAACCTAGTGATCCCGAGCGCTGCGCAGGGGAATCTAGCGGGACTAGATTTGTCTTGAGTTGTCTCTGCTACGATTCTGTAACTACAGAGAAATGATACCTAGGGTCTCGGTCACGTCCTATCTCTAAACTCTCCTCGTTTTCTTATCACACACCTTTTGGTGACACTTGGAAAAGTGAGATAGTGTTGTCAGGAGGAGCATGTACTGTATGTATTTCTGTATATAATGTATATGTTGAAATTATACACATGTGACATTTAATGTATACAAATGTGTATATTTGTATTTATTAAACCCATGTATTTAAACTAATTCCAATCTAGACCAAAAATTGTTGCTTCTGCCCATAAATTGATTAAAAAGGAATTGTCCACTGGTGTCACTTCCTCTTATGACAGATGATAAAACTGATAATATGGGCAGTAGAAACAACTGTAGACATGGCTGTATTTAGCTCTCTACAGATCTTACTATTATGAGCAGGTATTTCTGCTGTTTAGCTGGGTTGCTCTTCTTTTTTGGGCCACAGCACTGTGGTAATTTTTAGGAGAAATTTAGCAGGAGTTTAGAAGAGGGTTTAATAAAATAGATACTGTTCTGAAGTTTGGAATTACATTGGAAATTAGTTCTAATAGGAGACTAATCGAAGGCAGGTGAGAGAATGCCCTCTGCTTTCTTCAGGAGTAGTATAGGTCACTGTTTCTTTTGTACCCACAAATAGTTGTTTTCTACTGTAAACCCACACACCAGTCAGTTTTTGTATGATATATAGTTTAAGTGAAGATATTTTTGTAAGCTATTTTCCAAAATTTAAGATAGATTTTAATATATTTTTTAAGGATTAGTCACGTTCTCACCATATAATAGTATATGTTTTGTTGTAAACTGTTGAATTCTTCATAATTTTAAGCTCCTCATGATTAACACAGGATAGTTGATGAGTTTGCCTGGAGCTAATGGGAACTAGCCCCTTTCCTTAGGAAACTTTCCAAACCAACCCATTTGGTACTTGCCAGAAATATCCTTCCAGGCCGCGGGAGGAGCGTGCACTGAGCTAGGCAGTCAGCACGGGCAGCTGAGTAACTGCTCGTGGGACAAACTCCCTCTCAAGTGCCCGTGGCTAGGATTGAAGCAGATGATTGCATGAGCTGCTCCTTGTCATTGCCCCAGATGACGAGGTCTGACCTCACGCAGACTACCGAGCAACTCCATGTGCTCTAATCTCTCTTGGAGATCTCTCCTAGTCAGCCTCCCGACGGTGCTTCCAAGGTGTCCAAGGCATCCAGCTCCTCCTTTGGAAACTCGCAGTGACCAGAAGGGAGTGTAAGTTGAGGGTCTTCCTGGTGTGGAAACACACACAGGTAGTGCTTAAAATCCAGCATTTCACGTGCACGCTTTTCTGTCTGCTCCTTACACTCGCTTTGCTCACCCTTACTTCTTTTGGAGTGAAATCTTACTCAGTGTCGCTCCTGTCTGCACCTAGCGACATGAGCCACTACAGGTGTGTGTAGGGGAGGGCAACTGCAAAGCAGACGAGCAAAACTGGCCAGTAAAGTGGCCACTGAAAAACTTGCATGTTGGACTTAAAGCAAAATAGATCATTACTAATATCTGAAAATCAAGTGGCTCAGTGTTTCATTGAGAGCAGGGTACAGGTGCTTTGCATTTGGTGTCTTGGCTGACCAAGAAAGATCCTTTCTTTAATTTCTCTGCAGTGATACTGGGTTCTTGGCAACCTTATGGGATAAAGGCAGGTATTAATGTGCAGGATACTTGGGAAGAGACATAAGCAATAGGGCAGATCGATGTTTAAAAATTCATTTACAGTTTAGTTGTTGAAGAAATTTACTCATTCTGTAATGCGGCCCTCCTTTAGGAACCTGTTAATAACTAGTTCTCGGGTCCCAGGGCCCTTCCATGTCAGCACATCCTGAACTGGGAGCTGCTATGTGCTGCAAAGCAGTTCTTATTGAGGAGGTTCAACCTATTGTATTTACTGTTTATGCTCCTTGCAGGTTGAAACTGAATGTAACTTTGTTTGAATCTTCTCTCCAGTGTATCTTTCCTAAAGCCCCAAATAACGAAAGAACCGGTTTTGATCAAACTGAACAGGGGAAACAAGTGGAACCTTTTGGGTTAAGGTGGTTTTTTTCTGATGCTTAGTATATTTGCCTTAAGAGCATTCTGTCCTGCCCTTCTCTGTTTTAAATGGCAGTTAACTCTATATAGCAGATAAGGAGGCTGTGTCCAAACCACCGCGAAGACAGTTCTCCAAGAGCCGGAGGCGCGTTTTGTCCTACAGCTTTGTGGAGCCGTCGTGAAGCTTTTACACATCCTGAATAAAAGAAGTACTAGGATGTCTTGAGCAATAAATCTAGCAATAAGCAGCCTGTTAGCTTTGGTCATTCAGGATCTTCCCCGGTGGCCGAGAGGGCTGGTGTGGGCGCGGGAGCGGTTTCAGTAGCTCTGTTGTGTTCAAGAGGCTTTTTCATGCGCAGGCCCAGCCTTGCGCCCAAGGAGGGAATCGGCTCTCTGATAACAGTGAGTGCTTCGCTCTTGGGCTTCAGTTACGAGAATGCAATTCCTGGAAGTTACTAAAGAGCAAAGTACTTGGGTAGCTTTTAGGTAGTTTCCTTATTTTTAAATCTAAAACAAAGCAAGCAATGTAGTGAAATTACGGGGAAGCCCAATATGCTGGTTTTATCCAATATTGAGATTTCAGGTGAACTTTTTAGCGTGTGCAACCTTCAAGTGTCCACTGAGAAGCTCCAGAGCCCCCGAGTGGCAGCAGGGAGCGTCGCGGGTGTGTGCGGGCGCGCTGGGCGCGGGTGCCGCGGGCGGCTGGGGCGGGCTCTGCGTCACATGCCGGTTTGTGCCCATCCGTGGGTGTCACCAAGCAGGGGCCGGAGCTGCCCTGGGCAGGCAGGCGGTTCCAGGGCTGCCGCCTCTGGAGCTCGAGGGCAGTGACAAGCAGCAGCTTGGAGCCCCGATGCCCAGAGCGACTGCACTGCGCGTAGCAGGAGAGCGCGTAATTTTAGATGTATGTTTAAGTTAAAATGCTGAAAATACTGCACACTGAAACTAAAGAGAAAATAAAATACTACTATTGCTGTAAGTGATTTTCCTCTCGTTATTTAAAGAAGGCCTCGATGCGTTCCTGTTGAAGCCTTTCCCAACGTCTTTGCTTTTCAGCAGCTGTCAATGCGATGGAGTGTTCTGGAAGCCTGTGAGATCGTCTGCCCTCTGCAGCCGCAGGTGTGCTGCGCGCTGTGACGAGCAGAGGAGCCGCACAGCGAAGCTTGGAAGTGCGTCTGGTAGCCAGGCTTGCCTAGACTGCAGCACCTCGGGCTCCAGCTGGGATCGGGAAACGCGGGATGCAGGTGCCCAGCTGTACTTGGGAACGTGGATGTTCCTGGCTGCAACCCCCCCTGGGGCAGATAGTGTTACCCAGGAGGAGAGGAGGCCTGGGCTGCGCGGCCTTCTGCTGGGTCTGCAGCTCAACAGAAAGAGCTGGGTGGTCCCTCGCAGGGCTTGTCCCTTCCCCGGCAGCTTGTTGTGACTACCCGAGCTCGGCTGTTGGCCGCAGAGCGTGCGCGAAGCTCTGAGGTAGCTCAATGCGCAGGACACATTCCCTTGTTCGCACCAGTAATAAAGGATCGGCTGCCCCTGCCGCCTCGTAGCTTAGCTATGGGATCGAGCAGAACTGGAAAACTTCGTCTCAGAAGCCCTAGGCTGCTGTGAATAACAAAGTCCTGCTTTTTTGTTGTGTTTTTGGGTGTCTTTTTTTGTCAGTCGGAGAAGAAATCTAGTATTGTCTTTGGAAAGATAAGGCATAAAGATGAATTACCAGACACTAGGAGATGAAGTTTTGCCATTTTGAAAAGATTGGAATTATTTCATTTATTGTAACTCTTTCTGTCCCTTACGAGCACTGGTTTGTTTCTTCGTTTTGGTGCAGTTATCAGAGTGTTGCAGAGTGCTGCAGCCCTCATTTTCAAATTGGCTCAGCTTCCTCTAGTGAAAAGTCAAAAAGCTTTGATGGCTCCTAGAATCTTACCACATTTTTTCAGGGACTGTTTGTAGATATAGGGGAAAAAAAGCAATGTCTACTTTTGTTGAAATGTTGGAAGTAGAAATGTGGGGAAAAAGTTAATACGATATATAGGTAGGTATAAAACAATATATTTTTTTAGACAAACCTCCTGTTTTCCCATCGCGGCCTTAATCCTGGCTGAGTTTTGTTTCTGTTCTTTCCCATGGCATTTACATCTAAGTGTACTAGAGTAATCCTCGCCCCAGGTGCTGTTTTCGTATCTTTCAAATCACAGATTTCGATCCCGTGCAGCCTGGTGGTTTTGCCTCTCTATTTCCATGCCGGTTCCTGCAGCCAGGCTGCAGCGTTTGGCCTCCAGCGAGCGCCGCCCCGAGGGCTGGGTCTGACTGTGCCAGGGTGCCAGCTGGCAGAGCTGAGAGCCAGGTGAGGTTAGACCATTTACATCGGGTGTTTTTGCAGATCCAGCTCAGCTTGAATTGTAGGCACCATAAATCTGCTTCGGCTCAGCATTTCCCTAGCCTGAAACAAGGCCCCTCAGTGAGAATCCCAATCCCATGCACGAGCCCTTCCTTCCTCGAGGAGGGGCCCAGCGCTCGGCTCCCCTCTCCCCGCCTCTAGGATGGAGTGTGGATCTGCCTCGTGATCCGGGGGCAGCGCGCACAGAGCTCCCTGACAGTTTTTCTGTTCTTGATGCATCTTGTTAATGTTGACATTTCAAATACCATCTTTGGCATTCCAGTTACCATCTATGAAAATAACACAACCCATCTTTTAACGTTTATTTCAGGCAAGTTTGGGCAGATATTATTTTAATTATACTTTGTTCATACTCAAATATTTTCTCTGCCTTGTTAACTGCTTCAAACTAATTCTTTTGTTTCAAATGCAAGCTCACACTGGAGGGTATATTTAAGAACTTTTAAAGCATCTGATGCTTACAATATGGCTCAGGTTCATTCCTCCTTTCCTCCCCTATTCATTTCCTTTGCATTGACCCCTCGATTAAATATTTTACTTGGGCTAATGCTTGAAACAAAAACTTTGTCATCAACAGACTGGTGTGTGGCTTAAAGAACAGAAAAAAAATCAATTGATCCAAAGCACTTTGAGTTTATGAATGAACTGTGGGCTCTGACAAAGAAGCTTTAGAAGAGAGTTAAAAAAATATAAAGTTTTTAAGTTTTAATGTAGTAATCTAATAGGATTGTTCGTACGTTTACCCTTCATCAGTAACCGTATCAAAGGGTCTCAGAGGTGACTTCTCCATTTTTGTCTCTCCGCTGGTTTTGGGTTCTGCCTACCCTCACTAAGGAACATCTTTATACACTACAGAGTCACGCAGGTGTGAACTCCTGGAAATTACCCATTTCCATTCCAGCGCCGTCTGAAGAGTAAGAAACGTGAAAAAGACGACACGGCAGCTGGGGAAGCAGCCGGCAGCAAAGGTGAAGGGACCTGCAGTGATGGGAGGCGCTACCTGGACCCAGGCGCGGGATCGGCCGCACCGCCGGGGCCGGCGTCGTGCTGAGGAGCCGCTGCTGCAGCTCCCCGCTCACCCTGTGAACGGGACGGGAGCCTCCCCTCGGGGGAAGAAGATGAACACGTGAACAGATTGAGTGGAATTGTCCTGGGTAGCTGGATAGCATCAACCCAGCTTTCTTAGATGACATAAGAGTCCAGAGTGCAGACCATGTCTTTGGAATTAATTCTGGAGCCAGCCGTGAAGCTGGAATGCTGTGAGCAATGACGCTCGTGTTGCCCCTGGGTAGGGGAGCTGTGGCTGCCAGGCTGTAGGTGCCAGTGAAAATAAGAGGAACTCGATTTGCTGCAGTGAGATTTGCAGTGCTTAAGGGTATTGTGCATTTTTGCCAATGGGTTAAATGTCATCAAAGTGGTTATTAATTATTAACTTCTTAGCAGGGCCTGGCTCCCCTTTGTGTGCGCTGCTTTTGTTCTCAGTCTGCCTGCATTAATTCTAGATGAAGCAAAAAGGCCAGGCCTAAATTAATGATGATTCATTCTATTGTCCTTTGGAGGTTGATTACATGAGAATAATCTCAGAAACCAAGAACAAGTTGGATTATTTTACAGATAGTCCATCACGCTTTATTGCTATAAAATCTGATGTAGGTGTAAAAATTTTGGAAGCTGAGTGATGTTAGAGAAGAATCTACCCCCAAAAGAGATATTTTTAGCGGTTTCAAAGCCTGCCAAGAAGGATGGGCATCCCTTCAAATGAAAAAATGATCAAGAGTAGATGTTTTAGCAATATTTAGAAAGTGGTGATGATAAAAGCTTTCTGTATGCACATTTCCTTACACTTTTTGATCTAAAGCTCTAAGCTGTGGTACAGGAAGCAATGGCAAGGTCTGCTGTTGCCCTAGTTGTGGATGTGTAGAGAAAAGTATCAATGTATATTTAAAAAAAAAAAATTACCCCCCCCCCTACTGTCCCCCAAGCAATTAGATAATTAGATGACTAAAAGGCAATCAGATGACAAAAAAGGCAGATGCCTGGAAATCCAGGAGGTTCATTGAGTTTGTGTCCATTCACCACACGGAGCCCGCAGAGGTTCCGGCCTCTTGCCCAGGGCTGGAAGGAGTTTTTCCAGTTTGCCCCAGCTGCTGCGTTTCGCTCGCTCGGGCTGCGCGGGTGTGCCCAGCGGCGAGGGAAAGGGGTTTCTAAATTAACAAGATGTGATGGCAAAGTGAAGGATGCTGCAGATCTTGAAACGGCTTCCAAGTAGTCTTTTTTACCCCCATAACTTGAGACATTTAACTTGAGTGTTGCTTTATACTGGGTTGTAAAAAGAATAAATACTTTATTTGTCCTTTGAACTGCCAGTTTCCCTCTAAATTACTACTCTAGGGTGAGGCAGAACTATCTTTCTTCTGCACTGCTGCCTTTCATCTAAGTAGAGCAAGTATGAGGAGTTTTTGCTTGTTTTCCAGACAGTCATAAAGGTAAACCTTTTCTGCCTTTTCTAGGTAAAGTTGCATCCCTAGTGACAATCTGATTTTTTTTCCAATTCTCAGAGGTACTCTTACTGTTTTTTGCATTATTCTGTTTCAGAAAGCTACTTCTCTGAAAAGACATAATTTTAAAGTTATAAAATTATGGTATACCAAAGTCCAACTTGTAAAAATATTAAAATTTATCAGACACTTGCTGTTTCTGGCTTTGTACACTGACCTTGATATCAATTTTTGAGAAAACAAACTTGACTGGTATCAGTTGTAAAAAATAAACATTTGAGGTTGAAATGGCTGAGGGTGCTTTGCAGCTCTGCTGTCAGGGTAGGAGGAAGATGGCTCCTGTCCAAAGCATGGTTCATGAAATCCTTTCAGAAAAGGGATGGTTTTTTCTGTGGTATGATCTGGCCCAATAAAACTCCAATTCTTGAGCCTCTAGATCTCAGCCCCTTGTAAATATAGCTGGAGGAGGGCTGCATAAAGCTCTGTGAGGTGTTTTCTCCATGGGTGGTGTCTCTTTGCCCTTCCTTCAAATGGCTCACCTCCAGGAGACATCCATGTCATGTCCAGCCTGCATCAAGGAAGGCTGGATGCGAAGAGCTCTGGCAGCTTCAGAAGAGGAGAACTTCACAGAACAGCAGTATTAAGGGCTAGCAAACAGCCAAGCAGCACATCTGTCCCGGAGCTGAAGGTGAGTTTGCTTCAGGAAGCTGCCCCGTGTACCTGTCATCCGCTGAGGCACCCACAGGCGGCCAGGGGCAGCCCGTCAGGGCTTGGACAGGCTGCTGCTCTGGCCCCAGACACCGTGGGCCTTTGAGAGTGAATGTCTGGATATCCATGAAGGCCCTTTTTTAATTTCAGAAGGGAAATAATCCCATTTCCTTAGTATTTTGCTTCTTTTTCTCCTCTCTAGTGAGAGTATCCTGATCAGAAAAGCAAGCAGCCGTACTGGTGGTGTCGAGGGTGCCCCAGCCCCACAAGCTCAGTACTGTCCATATACATCACTCAAAAACACGGAGCAGGCCTCAAATGTGGCCAGTCCAGCTTTGTCAGCGAGAAGTTGGGAAAATCACAAATCTAATCAATGTGCAGCTCTGCCTACTAAAACAATTTCTCTGTGGATGTCAAGTGTTTTTTTGCTGATTTAGCTTTCCTGTGAGAAGCAAACATAAATGCAGAACTCTGGGGGGACGCTTGTGTCTAGGAGGAAATATGAGTTTGCATGTCCAGATATGCTGTGGACAGAGTGACGTGCTGTTACCAACGAGGAATTTAAAGAATGATTTCCCAGGAATATGTTGTGGCATGGGGCTTTTCCTGGAGCCTCCATGCACGCACGGAGGACTACATGTGAAAGTTTTATGGCTATGCCTATATTTGTGCCTCAGTTGAATATTCTGTTGTTTGTCTTAAGGTTTTCACAGTTCTGGTAGCCCCGTGAGGCCTTTGCTTGCATCTTGGGCAATGCAATGTGAGACACATATATGACAACTTCATTTATTTTTTTTTTTCTTCTTATTTGCTGTTCAGGTCTGTAGAAAGACTCTGGAGACTAACTGAAATGCAAAGCAGGATATATCATCCTAAGAAAATAGAAACGCTGTTATCAGGAGCCTCAAACCACACTCTCTTTCAGCACTAGCAGAACAACTTTCCGGTGGGATCCCGCTTCCTCCAGGTGCAGCTGGGGCCGGACGGGCACTTTGGATCTTATTTACCTTTCAAAAACCAGCTTTTATTCATGGCCAGCAAGGGGCTGAAGCCGGGCTGCTGGCAGCTAGAAGCCCGAGCTCCCAGCCAGCTCTGAAGCAGCACCGTCGCGCCATGCCGGCTTTGGTGGCTTTTCCAGGCAGTTCCTGCCTGTCCCCTCGCAGTGTTCAGCCTCAGTAACTGTCCCCTTCACAGGGACCTCGCTCTAACCGTGCGCAGCAGCTCCCTGGCACCGGAACCGCGTTATGTTCTGTGGACAGGGCTGAAGGAGCGAGGAACCATCCTAATGTCTTCCTTGGTGTTTTCTTTTTTCAGTCTGTTTCAAGATGCCTTTCAGCTGGGACACGAAAGCTTTCCGAATTATTACAGTGTTCTCTCTGATTTCTTTTTATTTAAAATTTAGATTTATATTTAGAATAGAAGGGAAAAAAGCACTCAGTCTTAGGGGGCTGAGGCAGCAATGCTGTCATCAGGGGCTGTGATCTGCGGTTTGCTCTGGGCCTAGATGTGAAATGGGGATTTTGTTATTAAAAGCACACACAGCCTTTCGTTCTGATGGCTCCCCGAGTGCATCCTCCACTTGTATGTGATGCCCTGCAGGAGAAAGCAACTGCTACAATAATATTCTGACAGGGATTGCTGCAACAGGGTTATATGTATAGTGGGAAGTGAGAGCTGTCATTTCAGGGCATGGTTGAGGCATGTTCGGTCATAGGAATAAACTGACTTAGTTTTATTTAGGCCCTTTAGGAATAAGCCTTCTGCAGCAGATGCCTTTTTATTCTTGCACTCTATGCCAGGCAAATGTAATCTGAAATTAAGAATAATCTGCAAACATACAGGACAGAGAGGGCTTTTCAATTCCCTGCCTGGGCTGGGTCCATACAAAGAGCAGAGTCTGGAGAAAACTGGACTTGATCTGCTGCACCGGAGGAAAGCTACAGATCTGCTGCAGAAAAACGAAAAGCAGAGTAAGAGTTAGGTATGTTCTTAAGGGTAATGAGCAGGGCATGTTCTTTAGCGGGATTTGCACAGTAGGACAAGACTGGGAATGGACTTTTAAAGCAAAGGTAAACCCTACTTTAAAAAAAGGAACAGAATGGAAAAGACCCTTTTTGACAATGATTGATGGGAAAAGTATTGACAAAAAGTAGGGAAAATAACAGGTCAGCTCATGGCTCAACTGTGCAAGATGGTGGATATGTGCAGTTCCTGAAAGATGAACTCACTGGGAGTTCGGAATAAAAAGAGCTCGGGTGAAAATGCAGAATGCAAGAAGAACTTGCTGGCTCCCTAGCTGGTGTGATACTTGCCAAGGGGTTTGTCTTGTGTTTATGTAGATAGAAACCCAGGCAAACGTGAGCCTCAGTGAGCGTTACAAAAGCTACCTCTGCAGGAGGATCAAATCCACACTAAAAATGACCTGCTGTGGTGGCAGCTGCTTTAGACCTGCTTTGACCCTGAACTAATGCAGCTCTTTGCTATTTTGGTTGGGTACAGGCATAGAGTCTAACGCATAGATGCTCTCATCCATCTCCCAAAGCCTGATGCACATAAAGCTTTTGGAAAGAGGGTATGCACAGCGAAGGAAGTATATCCGCTGGTTCTGCAGGAGCAGCTTGGGAAGTGCCCCTATGTGCACACGCAAAGCCAAGGGGAAGGTGGTGGTACTCAAGCAAACAGAAATGGGCAGCGATAAGTGCAAGAGGCCACAGAGCCCTCCTCAGCATGGGCAGGAGGGGAGAATGAGCCCAAATGGAATGGGATGACGGTGCAGCTGGGGCTGCAGGGGAAAGGCCATTGTGCAGGAGGTGGTGGGGAAGCGAGTGCCCCGAGATGCTGGGCTGTGCAGAAAATGCAGGGGTAACATAGACATTCTTATCACAAGCACGGGCAGAAACCTACCTGGATTAAACCATGGATAACATGCTCAACCAAATCCAAATAGTTTGCAGAATAGGATTGGGGATTCCCCAGTTCCTTTAGGCCTGAGATAGCTGGCTATCTTAGAAAGACAGAAGCACAGGGGCAGCAGAGGGAAACGGAGATCCTGTGTGCTGCAAAGGACGTTCCCTAGTGCCTGTGCACACTCCAGTGGGTCAGGCAGTGCTCTGAGCAGGGAACAAAACGGAAAGGTAGAGAGTGGGGCAGGCTGCTCTGCTGCAGGCGGATGGGAGCTGCCGTGTGCATTTGGCCACAGCCTGGAGGTGGGAAGAGGTGAGTAAATTGTGCCAGTGGTTCTGCTGTCTCCCACACAGGAGCATGGAGCGGCTGGGCGAGGGGCGAGGTGCAAAGGCACCTCTCAGGGAGCCAGAGGAGCTGGATGTGGTGTGCGAGCTGCTGCGAATGCAGAAAGCAAATCCAAGCTGGGAGAAGGTAAATGGTTGAAACAGAGAGGTTAGAGCTGTAAACTTGTCTTTGTGGAGGGAACAAGCAAATCAAATGCGTATGAATTGGAAAAGACACGATTTGTATTATTAGTATGTTAAGACAAGGTATTAGACCCTCCTGAAGGGACAGAGAAGCAAAATGCCTACTGGGGTTGGGGCGGCTGGGAAGAAGGGGAAGACTGTCGTTTCACCAACAGTTTTGGATGGCATGGAAGGGGCCAAGAATCTGTAACCTGCCTGAAAAGACAGACAAGTGTGGAAAAGAAAAGCTTTGGTCCACCATTTTTGATGGGAAATAAGAGTATGAGAGGTGGGTGCTGGCACTGTCCTCTGACAGTAAAGCCAGACCACTGGTGCAGAAAGAGCTAAGCGTTCACATGCTCGAGCAAAGCCACCCTGGCAGCTCACCACGAGGAAGGCTCCATCCTAGCTAAACCAGCCTTCAAGTGTGGGAACGGGGCTGGCGCTACTTCCCCTTCCTGCCCTGCTGCGCCCCACCAGAAGACCCTTTTCTGTTTTAGCTCCAAATTTTGCAAATTACAAAATCTTTCCCAAGCTTTCGCTTGGTTTGATGAGCAAAATCCTCAGAGCATGTGCAGGTACTCACTTGCCATAGACAGCTCAGGTGCTGTCACTACTGTTCAGTGCTCACACACATGATCCTGTGCCCCAAATGAGCGCCCCACATGGACTCAGTGCCGTGGGACAGTCTCTTCCCTCCTCACCCTCTATCTTTTCTTTCCTTTAGGCTGCTCTGAGCTGCCAGGCACCTTACTCATGCTGGCAACAGTGCTGAAAGAGCTACTGGTGAGGACCCCTCAGCTGGTGCCAGGGCACCGCTGGCATCGCGAGCACCAGCTCCAAGCGAGTCCCCCATCTGGATACGTGTGAGCAGAGAAGTGCCTTTGCCAGCCCTGCGCCGTGTCCCAGGCTGTCACGGTGCACTGCAGGCGGCTGGGATATCTCAGAGCAGGGAAGCCCAGAGCTGCATGGCCTTGGTGTCTGGGGAATTCGGCCTCTGGCTTCAGGCAGCGTTAGCAAGTCCTGTTAAACCAGAATAACCGCAATCCGGTTTCCAAAACACCAGGGGAAAGCGGTACTTCCCCAAACCTCAGCAAGATCAAGTGGTCTCCCCCGAGCGCCACTCTGCTCTGAGGGGCCAGCGCATTTACGCGTTGTAGCTGCCACGATCCCTGTCTCTGCTTTCATCTTTTCTGTTGGTCCATGCTTCTCTCATGCAGGCACAGAAATTGTGTGAGAAGCTGCTGTTCTGCTAAAGCTAAATGTTTAAATCCTCATAACTACGCTGGGGTGAAACCGCTCCTCTACATGCTTGCACCAAAATAGGAGGCCACAGCCAGCGCAGGTCTCCTCCGGGGCTCGGCTCCGACAGCCTTCTAGGGGCTCCACCTGCCTGCGCGCTGGCTTCGACAAGTGCAATTAAAAAGAGCTTTTGCTTAAGTTGCTGCAAGTTTTAAGTCAAGCAGAGTTGAAAATCCTCGCACCTGCCCGCGCTCCTCGGCCATGCCCTGCGACGCTGGAGCCTTTTCACGTGTTCCAAGGCGTCGCTGCAGCCCCCACCGACGGGTCCCGTCTCCGATCCTTGCCAGGAACAATGAGGCTCCTCAGGCGTCTGGCTCCTCTGCGCTGGCCCTGACTGGCTCTCGCACTTCCAATCAGGCACAGAGGAAACATTTAAACACGCGGCCTGTTGTCTGCCCGGGCTCTGCTCCGCACCGCGGCCGGCCATGCAGCTCAGCCCAGGTAAGGCCCCGCGAGGCACTCGACGCGCCCGTGCCGCCACACAGGCCTCGCGCGTCTCCCACCAGCCTCCACGCTGCCGCTGTGGGCACGTGCCCTTGGGCCACCTCAGCACACTGCTTCCTGCCACTTCCTGCTGCTCCTGGTGCCCGCGCGCACTGCCCAATGCCCCAGCCCCATGTTGCTACAGCCCTCGCTTCAGGCCACTTTTCTCCCCAGTTGTTTGTTTTGAAAGCTCTTAAGAGCCACATAGTGTCAGCTGGGGTTTCCAATTAGCTCTGAATAGCTAGTCTGCTGCCACTCAAGACTAATTCTCATTAGCATCGCTGCTAACAAGCTCCAGTGTTTGCCCTCCTAATTAGCTCCTAGTTAGAGCTCCCTCCCTCCTTCCCATCCCGGGCTGTGTGGCTGCTAATTGCGGAGCCGACTGCTCCTACGGTCGGGTTTCACGGAGGGCACCAGTGCGGTGCAGAGCAGCACCCGAGCTCCTCGTGGTGGAGGCTCCCGGCTCTCCCGCGGGGAGAGGGGGACAGAGCTCCGGCCCAGGAGCCAGAGGAGGAAATATTTTGCCTTTTAAACAGGTGGTGAGACTTTGGAGCCCGGCTACTTCACACAGAGCACAACTTCCCCAGCTGCGCCGCTTTGCGATTGTCACTGTGTGTCTGCACATACAAATATACGTACAGCTTTGGTGCTGGGGTCTGGCCGGCCGGCGGCACATCCCCTCGAGGCCGCTCGCGCTGCCGGCGCAGGGCACGCGCGGGGTTAGCCGTTCGCCGCCGGCGTGCGCGCGGTATTTGGGTGGAATGCTCTTAGTGTGGTTTAACGTATGCCGGCGAGCCAGATTAACCCCCTCGCGCCCGGGGCCTGGGCGGGCTTCCTGGCGGCAGGCACGCGTGCGTGCGCCGAGCCGAGCTCGGCAGCCGGGACCCTGGAGCAGAGGCTGAGTAACACGGTGGGAAAACCCTGCGGAGCGGCTGCAGTTACACAGGCGCCCGCTAGACCAAAAGGCAGCATGCAGGAGCAGAGCGGTAAGTCGTACGCGTCTAACAAGTACCTTGAGCTGTTGTGAGCTGGTCCCACAGGTGTAGATCTGCTCTGTGCAGGCTTTCAAGTGGGACATTTGCTTCTCAGAGAGGGAAAGATGCTGCTGCTCATAAAGGCTTTCTGGTGGGCTTCTCTGGAGGTGCCCAGAGGCCACGTCTATTTGAAATCCACTTTTTGCTCGGGCTGTGGGAGTCGGGTTCAGTAATCGGACTCCAGGTGTCCTAGTGCTCTGGGTAGGCGAAGGAGAGGGCTGCACTGAAACCGAGGGCCGGTTTGGATCTAGGGATGCTCAGATCTCTCCATCTTGACTCTTGCTTTTGCTTTTCTTTTTCTAAAGTTGAAGTGAGGTCTTGATGTTAACGCTACAGATTAATGCTCCGAAGATGAACATGCGTCGTCTTTCTCTTTGGAAAACTAATTGAGAGGTGTGACAAACCAGAAATTCTTTCGTCATCCTAGAACCAAAGGCTCTCATTCCAGAAGACCCAGGCAGGAGCATTCTGCAGTAAAAAAAGGATTTAAATATATCATGCTTATTCGAACAGCAATAGAAATTGCTTGATCGTGTCTAGATCTTTTAAATGCAGTTACCTTGGCATGTAAGTGCTTAGATGGACCTAAGTTAACTGGGCGAGTTGGAACGGTGGAACTATGCTTACATAATGTTTTGCACGTTTATCATCTGTTTTGTTCATTTAAGATTTAATCTTCTGGCCATAAATTATTTGTCAGTTTTTTTAGCTGAAAAGAATCAGAATTTGGAACTGATACCCTCAGGAGAAGATTTTTTTGGTTTGATTGCATAAACTATACATATACACTTGGGAAACAGAAAAAAATAATGGTGAGCAAATCTGGGCATTAGAAACTAATTCAGTTACATAGAGGAGCCCTATTTAAACAAACTCTTAACAGGTTTTATCTGAAAAACTCAATTCCAGATCGCAAGGTTGCCATTTACTGTGCTGTACGTTACCATTGCCTGTTGCTGCTGGAAGCCTAAAGCAACGCGTACTTATATCATGTAACTTATTTGGAACTTTTAATGTAGAACTTGAGTTTGGCTCTAGGGAAAAAAAAGTGGCAAGTAAGGTGTTTGCTGTTTAGTTTTAAATACAGACTATGGCAGGTAATTAATCAATGGTAGCAGAAAGAAGACTGCAGAATAAAGTTTTCTGATGCTAAGACAGAGAAAAATGCAAAACTCCTGAATGAGAGCTAGTAGATAAGCAGTCCTCATCCAGTAACGGGGGACAGTTTAAAAGCCCCCCAAAACCTGATAATAAACCTTTCATTTCAGATCAAAATTGTTCAAATATTACCAAAGCATTATTAAGAGTAATCAGACATAAACTTAAATGTCCTGCAAGGCAATTTATCCCCTTGGTATACAGTATATGTTGTACGTCTTGGAAGCCCAAGCCATGAAGACTTCAGTGCACTTGTGTCTATGAAAGAACCTACAAAACAACCTGAGCTTGGGTTATGACAGCTATCCTGTCCTTGAAAAATGTTAAAATAAAAAAAACATATATGAGGAGCTTTTCTTGGTGTCTGTTGTCTTTGCCTCAAGTATTTCTGCCACTCAGAGAAGTTTGTAAACTACTGGTGTATTACAAAGCTTGTTGCAGAAATCACTTCTCTTAATGTAACTACAAGTTAAATTGGAGTCATGATCTCTTGTTACAGCAAGTCATAAGTTATGAATAGAATAGAAGATCGGTGATAAAGTACCATCTGTCCTGACAATGTAGAAAGAATAATACTGATTTAGCTCATAGACATACTCATCGAGTAGCTTCCTCTATAGATCGGGAAGAGGTTTTGACTCCATCTACTTCAGTTGATGTTCTTGAGTTGTTTGAAGATGAAACTTCAGAGGATCTCAACCCTAATCCTTTCTTCTTGTAAGATGAAGACAATTCTATGATCCAGGCCATTTCTTCTAGCAGAACAGCCTTTCTGCATAGCTTGTTAGAGAGGGCATCCCCTTAATTATTTACACTACACATACCAGGTGTGCTGATTGTGAAATCTCCCTTGAGGGCTCCAGAAGGAAATGAGATCCTAATAAATGCATGAGACAGTGGAGCAGTGCAGCTGGATTGAAAGTCTCCTCAATGAAAATCAGTCATCTGTGTCAGTGATTCTCCTTACTCGTTTTTACATTATAGAAATTAATCTCAGTAAACTACATTGGAGGTGTCAAGAAATTGTACATTGAGGGAACTTCTGTAGTCTTGCAGGAAAGAGAGAAAGAGAGAAAGAAAAGAAAGAAAGAAAGAAAGAAAGAAAGAAAGAAAGAAAGAAAGAAAGAAAGAAAGAAAGAAAGAAAGAAAGAAAGAAAGAAAGAATGAACAAGGTTAGGGGGGTATAGTTATCTCAGAGATGTGGAGCTGGAGGTGCCACATTGAAGATGACAAATGAGTTCTTAATTGGTATTATTGCATAGTGATGACTGAAACACGGTCCTAAAACTGCCTGTAAAATTCTCCCTATTGGAATGCTGACTGAGATAATTGGAAGAATGTATTTGAGAAATACAGGGCTCCTATTTGTCTTGGCAAATGGAGAAATCTTCTTTGGAAGGTAGAACTGTATTTGTTTGAAACTCTTGTTGTCAAGAGTGTATTCAGCAAAGCACGAGAAATGATTTTCTTGTGCTTAGAAATGGTTCTGCCTGGAGAAGAAACAGGAACAGAAACAAAACTAAAGGTAGATACAGAAAAGAATGAGAAAGAACTTGATGTGAAGGATGAGGGAAAGCAGCGTGACTGATGAGACAGAAACTGACTATTGTAATAGGGAAAAAAGAAGCCCTTATTTAACCATGAGCAATATGTGGTGACCAGGAGAAACAGAAATTTCCTATCCTGGGAGATACAAAAAAATCCGATCAATAAAATTTAAGGAATTCGTTGCACAAGCATCAGAAGGCTTGTTATAATTTGGGGGCTAAAAGAAAATCAAAATGAACAGCTAAATGAGTAAGGGGGCTGCAAGGAACAAAACGAGTGCAAAGATGGTATAATGCAAGCTCAGGAAGGCATGGGTCTGCCTGCTATGAAAAAGGTTTGGGTAGAGCCTTCTGAAAAGCTGGTATTTTTAAAGCGAAGAGCAGAGAGATGTTAGCAGTGAAAAGGCGTCTTTCGGAAAGCAGAGGTCATGTTTGAACAGAGAAAATAGCAGAGAGCACACATTCAGGGAAGTTAAATAAGGTAAGCTGAACAGGCAGGTAAAATCAATTTTGAGGAGCAACTTTCTAAACTTGCAGAAATCATAATAAAACGCCTTCAAATATGTAAAGAGTAGGAAGCCTGTCAATCAGGAGAGTTGATAAGCGATTGCAGTGTAACAAGAGCATTTCAGGAACACGAGGCTATCTCAGAAAGACTAAATAAATCTTTGCTTTGGTGCTCATTTAATGAATCTCAGGGAGTTTTCTTTCCTGGAGCATTTTGATGTGTGAGTGTCTGAAGAACTGTTTTAAACTGAAGTGTCGGCAGAGCAGATTCAGAACAAATTGATAAGAAAGCATAGTAACATGGATAAAAATATGTGGTAGCCTCCCAAGAGTCCCAAGTGCAGTGTTGTTTAATTGTTTTGTTTGCTATGAATTAAATAACTGTTGTGGAAAGTGATTTTTTTTTTTTTAATAAAGGCAGAGACTCACCTAGGAAGTTATATACTGGTAAATCTAACCTTCCTCTGATAGATTAGATTTTATTTAGATTAATTTTTGGAAACTGAACTGAAAAACAGAATTACTGAAGTACTTAAGATATATTGTGTAGGCATCGAAAGAGATTTTGCAGAAGAAATCTGCTCCAAATCTGTATGCTTTGAAGCCCAGGAGCTGGTAGGAAGAGGTATTTCCATTGATCTATTATTGCTGGTCTTGTCCAGTCCTTTGCCAATGCCCAGCAGAAATCTAAGCCCTCAAAGAATAAGAGGGAAAACCTTCCTATAGTTTTGAACAGATTAAAAGTTCTAATTCATTAAATATTAAACAACAAACAAACAAAAAAACCCACAGAGGGTAGGAATTGAATCTTGAGCTTTTCTAATGAAGTAAAATTACCTGATCACAAAAATCTCTGTTGGCACCTCTGTTGTTAAATTATCTACTAATGCTTTAGAAAAATGGACAGAAGATAAACTTCTGAAAAATTATTTTAGTAGTCGAAATTATAACTGTCAATGTGGATATTCAGTCATTAAAAACAACTGAGTATTCTTAGCGTTTTCTAACTGACTGCAAAGGGATATGTAAGGGGAAAAGAGCCTCACTTCTGTATGTATGGTGATGGGCTCTAAATTGGCTGTAGCCCTCAGGGAAAGCATCTTGGTGTCTTTGTGAGTGGTATTTGGAAAATACCTGCTCAGACCTTAGTAGTTATCAAGAAGACAAATAGGATGTTAGAAACGTCACAGGAAAAAACAAAATAAAACAAAAAAAACTTATGCGTAAATCCATAATGTGCCCAAGTGTTGTAAGGTGAAGTAACTGCATTCCGAATGCAGAAACAGAGGAAATAGTGCAGAAAAAAAGCTGTGAAAAAGATGCAGAAGGGTTTCTGTGTCATGAGAATTTGCACTTAAGATTGGGAAGGACCTCTCAGGTTATCTTGTGCAGTCCTCTACTACTGCTGACACCGTGTCTTATAGTCTTTTCTTACAGTTATATATTTATCATATATTTGAGATTTTTTTCTAATTTCTATCAGAGAATTATCTGGTGTCTCTAATGTGAATTAATAAAACTTTGTCAGCTCTGCTTGCATCTTCGTAAGTAGCTTTCCATCCACTCATCCATCCTGTCTTTTCCCTGTGTTCAGCAGTGCCGTTCTCATGGCAAACTGAGCTGGATTCTAACATGTTTTTAGAGGAAAAAAAAAACCCCACACAGTTAATACCTCATTTCCTCTTTTTCCGTGGGTATAGACTTTGGATATTACACGGACCTTCTCTCCATCTAGCAGTACCAGCACCTCTGTGCATTCTGCTGGAGGGAATATAGGGAATATACTGTTGCATGTGCCACAAGTAGAAGGGTAATGTTTATAGAGCCTCTGGGTCATTCCTTGTAGGTGTTGGAAAACTGGTATGAGGCAAATGTTCTGATAGCAGGCATTAAAGAAGGAAATAAAGCCCCTATTTCTTGTAACAGAAGTCCCAAAGGGTACTTTTTAATGCTCTAGATAGGTGATATCAAATTCCACCAGCAGATGTCTTCAGAGTTTTGAGAGTCCGGTTATGAGGTTGTCTAAACTTTTGGGGAGATTTTAAATGATCTCCTTGTTGAGGTGAGTGGGAAATCCTTCCTAAAAATCACTTTTAGCACAGACTGTTGCAGAATTTAGCTTTTAATATTTTTAGATGAATTAATGGCTGTATGTGACAGAGACTGATCTGAAATCTAAATTGAAATCTTGCAGCAAACTTTGTTTCCAAATGGGCCTGAAATAAAATTCTGCGGCTTTTACACACCTCTAAATTATCTTGATAAATGTCTCAAATGGATTGCAAATATTTCCATTTTATTCAGCCTGCTCTTCTATCCTAATTTTCAGCAAAATATCTCCTATTCTGTCAGAAACATATCACTTTTCTGCTGCCTACCTTCTATTTTGTAGTTAAAATCTTTCAGCAGGATTAAAATTTCTGCTTTTCTCAAACAACTTTCTTTTCAGCTTCCAAACAGTGCTACTTAACTTCCATTTCTTTCATATATGGATTTAAAGATGTAGAAAAAAAGCCGAAGAAAGTCAGGCTTGCAGTATTTCAGAACACATGCATACATGTGCATATCACAAGCATATCGCTACATACCAATTAAATGTAGCGATTACTTCATTGCACTTCATTGCATTGGTTTGCGATTAAAAGCAAATAGATGAACAGCTAGTTCAAAAATTTCTTAAGAAGCCCCCGTAGTTGAAGTGACTGCAGGAATCAGAGACACAATTAGATTAAAGACACAATAGTTTGTAAAACTGTAGGATTTTCTGTAGCCAGTTGTACTACAGAGGATTTTATGATCTGATTCACCATCAAGGAGCCCAGACTATTTTAACCTCCATTTAAACAAACAGTTAACTTAAGGTAAAAGCACTCTGGTGGTGATAGAGGTTTCAGTCCGACAGGTTAACTCTAAAATAAGAGATGGGAGCTGTTGGTGTCAAGGCTCCGCCATGCAACTCTGACACAGGAATCTGCCCCACAAGCTTTATGTGAGACGAAAGCTGGAGGCGAACTGGGCACGTTGTGAGGAGGTGACCAGCCCAGCCATCTGCCTGAATTTCATGGTCTTGAGAGCGCCTCACATGCCCTGCAGAGCCCCAGCCTTCTCTCGCCCTGTGTTGTAGCTCTCCCACCCTTCGGCCAAGACGCAGCCTGGTCTCCTCAAGGCTGCCAGCTCTGCCTTGCTCCGGCGCCACGAGTCCAAGGCCTTGGCTGAGCTGAGGGCAGCTTCCAGGCCACGGGTTACCCGCTGCAGGCCATGGACAGCTGAATCAGCACTTTCATCCTTTCCATCTAACTATCCCCATGGGTAATGAACTGCTTCCCCTCTCTGGACTGCGGCACCTGCACCCCGCAAGCGCTCCCACGCTCTGCCGGCTGCAGGCCCGGCTGAGGGAGCCAAACCTGCCCCGTTGCCGAGGCCTCGGCTCGCAGCCTTGCCCGCCCCGTTTGAGATACAAATGATCGGCGCGGCGGTTTGCATGCAAATGCCTTAGTGGTCGTAAAGCTTTCCTCAGAAGTGGTCAAACTTGGGTTGAAGTCCTCCTCCTCCTAGGGGATATTCAAATTTCCCTGTCCCTTCCCAGGCTGTAGGCAACCGCTCCGCGCTGCCTCTTGAAGTCGTGCCACCCTGCAGAGAGCATTCGCGGAGCCCGAGCGCAGGAGCAAGTGGGAGCCTGACTGCGGCCTACGGCAGGGAACTCCCCTGACCGGAGGCAGCAGCAGGTAGCTGGCTTCATTCCTAACACTGCTTACTCCACAATTCACATTAAAAAAAAAAAAAAATCATTGGATAAAAATCAAACGCAGCCCTGGAGGCAGAGTCCTAGGCCGGCAGCCCCCTCTGTGCAGGGAGAGGTCCCAACCACCTTGCCCTCGCAGCAGGTGTTATTTTCGTGCCACCCCAACCGCACCTCTTCCTCCAGCCATGTCTTTAAATGAAAGTCGATGCGGCTGCTGTTGTGCCAAGGCTGTTTCAAGGAGCATGAGCTTGGGTTCGCCTCTTCTTAATCCCAAGTGAATATGTGCTAAGAGGTTCAGCTCGGTCAAAATGGTGGTGGGATCTCCGCACAGATGAAGCAAAACTTGAGGTACCTAAATACCTTCTTTTAGTGAAAAAGAGAGTGGACTCTTAGGCACGCAGTTGGTTTGTTGGAGGAGGGGAGAAGTCACAGCTCATTTAGCGCTCAGACTGAGAAATCATTTCCAGGTATGATGCTCTTCAGGTACCTCCATGGTTTTGAGGGCCTGGCCCTAGGTGAATTAAAGTGTTTCACTTGGAGAAGCGACTGAAGGATTTGTAAGGGTGTCTGAAGTCCTAAGTGTCCAGTTCTCTTTTGAAAATTGACTTCAGTTTCCCAGTCACTTGGAAGTTTCTGAAAATTGTGCTGTCTCTGCATTCTCCTTGCGTAAAATAAGAAATTAGAATACCATCTGGACCTACCACAATTTAGAAAGATTTATGATCCTCCAGAAAACAAAACAGTTTTGAGCATTGGAAGAGTTTGGCAGATGAGAGAACAGCTGGGCAAAATTTACGTCTGTTGGTGGGTATTCGGTAATTCAAGGAGCAGGCCAGGCTGGCATCCTTTTTAAAGGATCCTTTTTAAACTAGTACTAAACTTTGTAGTAGTAAGATGTTTCGATGAGAGTGTCTGACATACTCTTTTGGTGTACGGTGAATAGCTGCTGGACGTAGGATTGAGATTTAAGGTTAGTATTTAAGATTTATGGGCCAACTCAAGTCATTTATGGTAGGACTACATAGCCTGGGGACTATGTTTGTCCACCCTGTTTGGGAGGCTAAGCTACTTGGCAAACTAAACTCTCATTTAGACCTTTAAAAGATAAACTCACTAAGCGCTGCTGACCTTCCTCCTCGATTGCTGGGGAATTTTTTCCCCTCTCCCCTCCCCACGTGCCGCACGGTTCTGCCAAATTCTCTCTCTCCCAGATACAAAATTCTGCTCGGGGCCAGTGATCTGCTGTGAAGATTCCTGCGTTGACTTCAAGGCTCATGGAGGATCTTCTGTTCCTAGGACAGCAGGTACCAAAGGTTTTTTTGTTTTGTTTTGCTTTTCCCCCACAACGCAGAGGCCTTAAAGTTACGATGTGCAGCTGTCTGTGTTTCTGTGCGCTGAGTTCTCTCAGTTCTGCTCCACCTTTGAAGAGCAGTAGGAGAGAGCAGGGAAGGGAGCTCCAGTGCAGCACTATTGGCGTGTGGAGACATCGCTGCGGTGCCTTCTGCTCCGCTGAAGGAGGTAGAGTCACTCCTGTTTCCATTCCTTGTGAAGAGCCACTAGACAGGTTTGTTTCTTGTGGATGGAGAAGTCCATATTAAAATGTCTGCTCTTGGCCGGTAGTTTCTGATTTGGGTTTTTGTAGGGTTTAACTATTTGATATTTTATACTTGAACTTGTTTGCTTTCTTTCGGTGTTTTTGCTCATGGTGTCTAGCTGATATCAGGGATGTGAGCTGGTAGACTGGGAGAGCTGTTATTTTAAAAATTGCCCAGAGTTTCAAACATGATTTTATCTCCTGATGGACATACCTTTTTATGACCCAGTTTGCGGCTGGGACTCACAGTCTCAGTTTCCCTAAGTGTGTACATACAGGATTTTCTAACAAGAACATTCTTCATAGGAGGGCGCGGTAGGTTTCTGTGTGTGCTGTAGGTTTAAATAAGAATCAGTAACAACATGTATGGTGGCATCCAGGCCTGCTTTTCATGTCTAGGTGTATGCCATGTGTTTCTGGATGTTTAGCAACAGGATGTTCTTTCTATCCCTGATGGGTGGTTTGTGTGTTGAGTGTTTTCCCTGGACTCTTCTGTAAGGTTACAGCTTCTTTCTCCTTCATCTATTCCCTTCTCCTCCTTCTCTAGAACTTCTGCTGGAATAATTCTTATTAGAAATCAGTCATGTAAAACCCTGTATGTGTGTATTTATATTTATATATATACACGCACACATATATATGTGTATATATGTATATATATATAAAATAGTGGTACAAATGTTGGCTCTCTGATTATTAACACTAATCAAATGTGTATGAAAACCTTATTTACAGGATTTATGTACCCTCTTACTGCAGTTTCATAAAGAGTTGAGAGTTTGGGAACGAAATAGAAAGTTGATCTTGATGAACGTTTCTGGGTGCAGTGCAATGTAAATATTACATCATGTTAATAATTTTCTAAGACAAAGCCAATCTTGCTTTCCCATAATGAAGCATGTCAAAAGTAGTGGGAAACATCACTTCTGGAAATCACCTTAAAATTGAAAGTGATTCCAAAAATCTTAAGGCTGATAACTCCTAACACCCGTAATATTTTAAATGCTTAGACAGGAATTTACATGTGATATCTGCCTGAAGGAGTTCTCATTTGTAAGATAAGACAATACAGGGGGGCAGAGTAGAATAGAATACAATAATATTTCTAAAATACTTACAGCAATGAGATATCAAAATCCCCAAATACCCATAATAGTCACCATGGCCAGGGTTCTTGTTTTCCTTATGCCTCATAGCAGAAGACTGTTCCGAAGAAAGCAGAAAATGGGTATTATTTCTCTCAAACCAAACATTAGTAAGGATATATGCGATTCTCTGCTTTCAGGCCCAGGAATCCCTGCCATTTTATTAATGGATAAACCATCTGGTTCTGACACATCAAGGGAATATTTTCTGTTGTTTCAAAACCTCTCTGGACTTTTCTTTTGGCTTTCATCTCTGCTTAGATGACTTCTTAGCCCTGCAAAACATTGCCAAAAAAAAAAAAAAAAAAGAAAAATAAAGGTTAATTTTTCAGTTGCGGGGTCTGCCATGCCCAACATCACAGCTCCTACCCGGAGGCTGGTGGAAGTCTGGATGTCAGCTGGAGTTATCTGATAGTGTTTGTACAATACCCAGAGAGGCCCCGGCGGCTCGGAGGTCGGGTAGGGAATGGCACATTGGTCTCCACAGAATTTGTTTGTTGAAGATCGTCCCAGGGATGAGGGTGGCACTCATGCGGATGGACAGTGTGCTATGCTCTACATCTCAGGCGGCAGAGATAAGGGAGGTCAGTATGAACATTTCATGTAGCGCGGAACCGCTCTTGCCAGACTCGCTGTTTGTGTTCAGAAAGGCAGGATGGTGTTTGGGAAAATGCTTTCAGTGGCGGTTTTGCCAAAACCAGCTTTGCAGCTGGAAGACCTGGGCAAGCATCTGTCTTGTCCCATTTATTGGGGAGCCACAAGTCCCTGTTTCGCATTTGTGTGTCCAGCTGCCCAGCCACTCTAGTGCACGTCTGATGCTCCTTCCAGACCTGCACTTGTGAACGCTAAGGTGTTCACAAAAAGCAATAAAATGCCCTTACAGGGACCTCAAGGAATTAGTTTAATCTTCAATTAATTCCCACTGAGGTTTGATGAGAAATCATTTGAAAAAGGTGTGCATGGGGTTTAATATAATCTGCCTGGCCAGTTGTTGTGAAGTGCCTTGCGTGCAGGGAAAGCAGTGGCCAATGGAGCAAATCACAAGGCTAGGGCAGAATATTTCAGATCACACTTTCTGCCACCTCAGCTGCCTGTTTTCAGCTGCTCGTTTTCAGCTGCTTTTCGGTGGCTTCATCCACTGAGGTGTCCCCCCAGGGCACTAAAGAAAGTATAGGGAAAAAGACAGTGCAAATAATAAGTTCAAGCATGTAACTCATGGCAGTTAGGTATTAGAGTATATTTAAAAAAAATAGATAATATTTTATGTTGCTAGTGAGACCCTGACAAGAGGCAGTTAGTCTCCTCACTCTGCCCTTATCTGGGAAGTTTTGTGAATTGGACTGTGGAGTATTTTATAAATCCCTTCCAAAATAAAAGCTGAAGGTGAGCCAAGTAGTTCTTACAAGACCCTTTTACAGAAGGGTGAGAGGGGCGGTGCGCAGAGAGGGGCCAGGGTGACGGCAGGAGAGCGTGTCCCCGGCAAGCCCCGCTGCTGCGCTCGCTGTGCACTGCACATGCAACACACTGGCCACTTTTATAACCTCAGAGAATGAGATACTGTGATGTGAACTGGCTTGGGTTTTGTTGTGGGGTTTTATTTTTATAAACTGTTTAGTCTTCTTCTCTGCAGTCGGATCACAGCTCCATATTATTTTGTTTAAAAAAAATCTCTGGTCCTACACTCATAAAAGTTATTTTATATAATCAGAACCATCCCACAACCTTCTGAGCAGTTAAAGATTTGCTTATGACTGTGGGGATCCAAAAGATCTTCTTGTGTCTATACAGAAATCTGTCAGCTGCATTCGCAGGCATAAAATGAAACAAAATGTTCCCTAGTGCCCTTCACAGCTGCCACAGCCTGCCCTTGCACCGCTCGTCTGTACTCACATCTGCAATTTGGGTGCCTCTTACGCCAGTGTTGTCTCAGGTCTCATGTGTTTTAGGTCCGCCCCTTAAATCCTCTGGGTTCAAGTTCTTTGTTTTGCCAAGCCTGCCCAGCTTCCTGGGGTTCAGTTGGAAACAGAGAACCTCTGTGCTGCTGCTCATGGGGTCTACAGGTTTGTTCAGAATAAGTTAACTCCACTGATGACTTTCTTGCTGGGCCTGTTCTCGCTCCACCTCCGCTCACATCTATTAATTTGAATCCATAGCAGTGGTGTCTGTCCATCTCGCTGCTCCAGACCAGCCTGTCCTCCACTGTGGTCAGACGTCCTCTTGCTGCCTCCCTGGGCAGCCTGGACTGCCCGGCCAGTCCATCCCAGGTACCGGCCATGCCCGCCTGCTGGGGGAGCTGCCCCCCGACTTTGCAGCCACAGTGAGTTGTGTGAGCGCTCCCTAGGCTCACGGAGTGCTGATCCTCTTAATCTATAATTTAAAATACTGCTTTTGCTGCACTTTGATCTTTTCAGCACAGGAAGGATAGCAGGTCGTCTGTCCCTGCTTTTGGTGGTGTCTATTTTGCTCGTCTCCACATCTGAACACCCAACTTGCAGGGTTGACGGCATGTTCTCGGTTTGGTATTTCCACCCAGTTTGACAAGCAAGCCGAGTGTGTGCACAGTGTATCTGTGCATGCGCTTAGATCTATACTTTTTCAGATCTGTAGTTTACAAGACTAGATGCTATGCTGAATGAAGGACAGCAGGGAGAAATGTAGAGATCCCTGGTGGCGTTTGACGACTGCTGCCGGATGTAGGAGAGTTTCCCTGCAGGAGTGACTGTGTGTTAGCTCAGGAGGATTTATGGAAGGAGCCGGAGGGATTTTCTCAGCTGACTGGCCAGGAGCCTCCCGTGTGTAACTGTGCCCTGGGCTCTTTGCCGCTCAGGCGTCGGGCTTGCTGGCTGCGCTGCCTCGTGTCCGGGAGCATGTGCCTCTGCTGAACCATTGCCGAAATTGCAGGAGCTGATGCCCAGGTTGGAGGAGCTGGAGTTAAAACTGGGTGCCCGTGCCTGGAGCTGGATCGGGCTGTAGCTGCCTGTGATAAACAGCAGAGCATCACAGAGAAAAAGCAGCTGGAGAAAGGCTAGAGTGAAGGGGGAGCACAGGCTGGGGCGAAAAGCGATGCAGCCGCCCCAGGCAGGACATGGGCTGGTGGGTCATGGGGATGGTTCCTCCTGGCCACCCCACGACCCCCAGGGACAGGGCTTCGTGTGTGCGGAGAGCAAAGAGGAATCTCCCAGGAAAAGCGACGGATTCGAGTGTCTTTTAATGGCACAACTCACCTGGCCTGGCAAACCACATGGCTGAAAGGTGCAAGGATAAAGCCAACTGGTGCCTTTGGCTTGCCAGCCCCAAAAGCTCTCCCTGTTCCCCTGCCATCCGGAGATGGCAGGTCCTCTTGCAAGGTCTCAGTTNAGGACATGGGCTGGTGGGTCATGGGGATGGTTCCTCCTGGCCACCCCACGACCCCCAGGGACAGGGCTTCGTGTGTGCGGAGGGTGAAGAGGAATCTCCCAGGAAAAGTGACGGATTTGAGTGTCCTTTAATGGCACAACTCACCTGGCCTGGCAAACCACCTGGCTGAAAGGTGCAAGGATAAAGCCAACTGGTGCCTTTAGCTTGCCAGCCCCAAAAGCTCTCTCTGTTCCCCTGTGAGCTCTTCCGGAGATGGCAGGTCCTCTTGCAAAGTCTCAGTTTCCATTAGTGGCCGCTGCAGCTGATAAGCTAGCTGGCTATCGCAGTGGTGAATTTGGTTTTACTTATCTCTTTGGCAGTTGCTGGCCCCAACAGGCTTTTATTAGTGTTGTCTGAACTTTACAGGCTGAAACACTCCTTGAGTCCTGCAGCTTCAGGACCATTTACGTTTTGGCTCATGAATCTTTTATGAACTAATACAAGAGTCTCCTGTGCCCTAAATATTTTACCAGAGATAGTCTGTAATCTTGAGAGCTTCCCTCTGTAGGACCAAACACAGTTTTGTGAGGCGGGGAAAGCTGCTGCTGAGTGCAACCTGGGGTCTCTCCACCGAAGAGCTGGAGCAGGAGCAGCTTCTCCACTTGGCAGACAACTTCATTGTTAACACTTTTATTTGATTTTTTTTTCAAGGACTTGTGGCTGCAAAATTCCAGCAGGACAACAGCAGGGCCTTGTCCCACCACTGTCTGCTGGGGTTGGGATAAGAGTGCCTGGAGCAGGCTGGGGGGCACGGGGCGGCTGGCAGCCTTGCGGTGCGTGCCCCACTTCCTCGCAGCCCTTGACGGTGAGGCAGGAGGCGCCGCGCGGGCACACGCAGCCACAAGGTGGGTTTTGCAGTTGCCAAGCTAGTAGCAGCCTCGTGGCAGAGGGGCCCGGCTCCTGGTTGCCGTGGCACCAAGGCCAGGGGTTGTTGGAAGGGGGCCCGATCTGCTCTCCCCGCTGGAGAGCCTCGCTGCACCCATTTACTTAGTGCAGCCCTAGTCCTCGCTGCCAAAGCAGTGCAGAACCTCACGCTTCGCACAAGTTCCCTGTCCCTGCGCTTGGCCTCACATCACTTGTGTGAATCTGAGGGTGACTTCTGATAACCCCCTTGGAGGATTTAGCGTTGCTACCTGCTGCCCTCCTGTGAGCGAGGGATTGCGGGAGCAGTAATTTGTGCAGAAGGGAGAGGGAGTGAGGCAGACCCTTGGCAAAGCCGCTGCCCTGATGGGCCTTTCGGCACATAGAGCAAGGTTGCTCAGCCTGGCACCGAGGACAGGCCTTGGGGCAGCAGGGATTTGTTTTTTTAAACATCTCAAATTTAGACTGGTTTAGATCATGATCTATATCTAAACCAAACTGTTTAGAGCAGATTCTCAGATGAATTTACTTCTGAAAGAGAAATATTTGCATGGTGTTTTAGGAGCAGTTCTTAAGGATTTAGGCCCTTTTTCCAGCATGTGGCACATGAAAACACACTAAAAACTAAACAAGGGTAGAAAGATTTACAGACTAACCCCAAACTAAGCAGGACCAAAATGGATCTTTCATGTGGGAATTGGGAATCTTTTAGTTGGAAGCTGACTGATTTTCACTGCAATCTTGTTGCCTGCTTAGCTGATGCTATGTCCTGTGTGCTGGCTCCATATGCTACAGCCTTGTGAATGATTTCCTAAGAGCTGGCAAAGCTTGGAAATGCTTCCCTCACTATGAATTGAACTGGGAGCAAGACACACCACGACTGATGCTCTCTCTGCTGTTTATCTAAATTTTTAAGAATAACGCCTGTCTTTCCCTGTAGCAATGAAAGCTTAGGAACATGTGTGACTAAAAGTCCATCTGGTCCAATGTCTGTCACTATATATTGTAAGTGCCAGATGTTTTGGAAGTGGGTGTTTGTGGTGTACAGCCTGGATATAATGGATTTTTATTCCCGCTAATCTGATGAGTTATGGTTTAAAGCATAAATGTGTCTGCTAAACTTCAGAAAAGTTAGCACTGTAATTGTTAATCTAATTATCATCAACTAATAGTCTATACCTCACTGGTTTCTCTAAACAGTGAATTCCCTGGGTTCCTTGTCTGGTCCAGAAATTTCCCCTTCTAAGGGCCTAGGTTATTTCATTTGTGTGCTGTGTTTGTACTAATGCCTCCCGTGCCCCGCATGGTCCTATGGTGAAGCTGTGGGGCTGCCCAGCTGCCCTGTTTCGACTTCTCCCTGCTCACCTTGACACCGCTCTCCATCTTTCTCTCACAGGCTGGCTCTGTGTGAAGCTGGCTTCCATGGTTACTACTAAAAAAGGCAATGGAGATATTTTTGGTCAGAATCTGCCAGTTCAGCAAGATCAAAATGTTTTGGAAAGCGCTTTGATTGCAGCAAAATTCCAGCAGGACGCTACCCAGCAAACCCAGAACAGGGAAGCTTATGCAGTTCCTCCTGACTCACGTGCACTTCAGAGACCTCCTTGGCTGCCCTGGCCCAGCAGGCAGGGAAACCCGCCAGCCCTAAAGCAGCAAATCCATGGGGAAATGCTCTTTTCTTGTTCTCTTGTTCTAAGTGTGGAAATATCAAAATGCCCTGTGCAAAGCAGCATTGTCTTTCTCTGCTCAGCACCAGCTTTCTCTAGAATCCCCATTCCTGTTGTCAGACCTCTTTGTAGGTGTTAAACATTTATTTTAGGGGTACATCAAATGGGCTTTGCTCAGCAATTATAATGCTGTCACTTGACCCTCCTGGTCTATCCTGGTCCCAGTGTTCTACTTCCCTCATACCATGTTCAGGTTAGACTGTAGACCTTCTGACAAAAGGATTTATTTTGGTGCACCATGAGACACCTACTTGGCCTGAGGGAGCTGTTATCCCTGTTACCTTTCAGTGTGGTTGATCTCTTTGCTCCCTGTGTGAACAGTGTTGCGCCCTTCCCCAGCTGGGAACTTGGTCTTTAATGGAGATGAGAAGGAGGTTTCTTCTCCTCAGTCGCCTGTCCCTGCCTGCTTCCTCTGGCCACGTTTTTCAGCATCCATGGAAATGTATTTCTTCTCTCATTACTTTTATTACTCGTTGCAAGTTGAATTGTGAAGCAATTAGAGACACTGAAAGCATCTTTAATAATTGGTTAGAAATAGGGCATCTTAGCCTAGGGGACAGTAAAATGCGGGAAAGGAGCCAGACCAATGACATAAGCAGGCAGCTTTCACCGACCTAAAACACAGTACCCCACTGCTGTGCAAACCCCAGATGCCTTCGTTCTTAACACATCCTTGCAGCCTTTTGAACCCAGTTATCAACGTGTGTGTGTGCCAAAGATGTAAAACAGAGGATGAGCATGTGCTCAGCACCAACTGCCTCTTGTAGCACTATCCACGGGTGTGTGTCATTCCTGGTGGGGCAGGTTGATGAATTTCAGCTAACAGGGATCAGCTTGTGCCTTGAACACTCTGCTTTCAGCAGTGCCCCCAAGACATGGGGGCCCAAGCGATGTCCTTTTGACTTGTAATTGAGATGTTATAGAAGCAAAGTACCCTCAGGCAGCATATTTTAGAGAGCTGCTCTTCTGTCTTTGAGGGCTGCAGATGCTGCATCTCTAGCTGGTACCTCCTCCCGCAAAGGTCACTGCCCAGAGTCTCTGTGTCTCAAATGGTCTTTGCTGCCAGCTGTCATTAGACCTTAGAGTCTTGTCGGAGGGCTTATATGAACCAAAATGAGTGTGCTTTGGTATTTGAAATCTGAATGAACAGAGACCTGTGAGCCATTCCCCCTCTATGGGTAGCTGTTTGAACTTCAAGCATGGAAGTATGTTTAGAAGAAGGTGCAGAAACTTCTTGGGGCTTAATGCCGTAAATTCTCATTAGTAGAAAGGGTACTACTGACTTTTTCTCTCCCAGTCTCTAACAACAGAGTCAGAAATGCTCACATGTAGTCACACTTTAATGACTTACTTTAAATGACACACTTAAGTGACTGGGGTTGAGCCCCAGTAACCATAACTGTTGTCTCCAGGCAAAAGCAAGGGACAAACCTTCAACGTTGGTGAAAGGAAGTTTAATGTAGTTTTAGCCCACACTTGTGAACCCAGAGACCGTATGTGCAGTCGGTTATCACCAGTCATATGAAGTGCAGCCAACGCACACATTGTGATTGAATTTTCCAAACTCCTTAGTAGTCATTTACAGGCCAACTGCATTAGATCCACCTCTGCTCACGAGAAACCCTCCACCAGCTCAGGGCTAGGCCTGGGGTGCATTATCCATAGAGAGATGGCCGGGAAAGGTTGCGCAGCTGCGGGAGCTGCGCTTCCAGCTGGTGTGTGTTGGTGGCAGGGAGGTTAAGCTGGCTAGAGAGAGGATGCAAAGAAGAGCCTTCTGGAGGATCGTTGCCTTCGCGCCACCCGCGCTTGTAGGCACAGATGTGGCATGGAGAGGAAACACGTGAGTGAAACCCTCAGATCCCTGGAGTTTTATGAGCATGGGAATATCTTCCAGACTCACTGCTGCAGGGTGGGTCAGAGGAGGGGACTGAAGAGCCCAGTTAAACTGGAGAGCAGAGAAGAGGAGTTCGCTGCTGCAGAGGGAAGGTGTCTTTGCAAAGATGTGTTGGGAGCTCTGCTGGGGCCATCAAGCGAGCCAAGGCTGTGGTTTCCAAGCGAAGCAACCTCCTCTCTGCAGAACAACAGCTTCTTCAGTTGTTCTGCTGCTTTGTGTGGAGCAGCCTGATGCCAGAGGAGCCTGTGGCGAGAGGCATTTGTGCAGGGAAGCGCCGTGGGTGCTGGTGTAAGTGCCTCGGTGCTGAGGGTCTGGCAGGAACTCTGCAGCAGTTACTCTGGCGGATCAGTGACCAGCCTGTCCTCGGGCAGATGGTGACTGTGAGCAGACCGGTGAGCTGAGGAGACATCACAGAATCACAGAATGGTTAAGGTTGGAAGGGACCTCTAGAAGTCATCCAGTCCCACCCCCTCACTGCATAAGCTGGGACACCTAGAGCACGTACAGCACATCCAAGGGAAGGTCCTTAAGGTCTCTTCCAAAGGAGGCCTCCAAGATCGGTGGTCCTGTCCTGGGCAGCACAGGGGCCAGTGGGGCTGAGGGAGCCAAGAGGCGTCTCCAGAACTCATATCAATGTGTTCCTTAGAGGAGAGGCTAAAACTTGAGTCCTGAAGACCTCCATTCCCTTTTGTTGCCGAGAGGAGGGGAAGAAGCGAGGTAATACTGGAAACCACTGCTTTCTTTTTATTTATTTTTGTAACAGATGTTAAACAGCACTCTGCCCCTGTATGGGTGTCAGCTACGCTAACAGGAAACGCGCACAGCGCAGCGGCCGAGGTGCGCGGAGTGGAGGAAGCTGCCGCACGTCTGCGAGGCATATGTGGGCCAAGAGGGGGAAAAGAGAGAAAAAAATAGGGAAAGGACCCACATTGCTGCTGGCCACCCTGTCCTTACCTGCGCCAGCTGCTAGGTTGGAAACAGCAGTGCAAATTCTTTAGAGCAGAGATCATACCTAGCTTTGGGTTTTGTTTTTTGCTACCTATATAACAGAGGTATAGGTTGTATATGTTTCAGCAGCGTCAATCAATATTTTCAGGTGGTCTGGAGAGGGAAAAGCAATGCTATAACGGATGAATCAAGTCTGAAAAGCGGGCTAGGCTTTGGAATAAGATATGTTTAGTCGCAAATCAGGCCCTGGATGGCAGCAAGAGGCTGGTGGTTGTTTTTCCTAAACCACTGTGTTTCTTCCTTAAATTTGTCCTGCTGATCCCTTGTCGCTGGCTGTGGAATTTGGTAGGTTTTTATTAATTTAGCTGTGTGGAACCCAAGGTTAAGTGATGGGTATTTGGAAACAAAACAAAACAATAAATTAATAAAATGAACCTGTCACCAGCTGATCCTCTTCTGACCACCATCTGTCCCCTGGTCATGTGATGTCTCCCAGCTGGCCACCCAAGAGACAAGCCATGCGAGATCATCATGACAACATATGCTGCTATTTACACGTTTTTAAAGGTAATAGTTGCTAGGCTGTTATATTAGTAGTTAAAAGGAGATGTTTGGAAGCCTTTTTCTTTTTTTTTAAGGACGCCAGTGACTCAGCAGGTATATTTCTAACAGAGACATGTTCAGGGTTAGACCACTGGGAGCTCCTATATACAGTATCTCTGATTCCTCCCTGCCTCCCTCCCTCCCCCCCTTATTCTATGGTGCATTTTTGTGCCATTTGTAATAAACAATAGAAGAAATAAAATGGGAAGAAGGCAAGGAGACTGCAAATTTTATTAGCGTACCTTTTAGGAACATGATGTGCTCTCTTTGCCATCTCCAGGATGCAAACCAAGCTGTGCATTTTTAAACTATTGTTAAGATCAAGGATGTGGTTATGAGAAGACTTACAATTTATAGGATACTTAAGCATTAAGGATTGAGGCACAGAACATTTCCTGGGGATTAACGACTGACTGGGTGAGCCTCAGGCCATTAACCCCTGCCTGTCATTAATCTTCAGGAAATGCCCTGCAGTGAGGTCCTTATTGCTGTTATATGCTGAAACAGAAAAGATAATAACAAATAAAGGTCCGTGCCTTCTTTATTTATTAATTTTTACATAACAGGGTTGCCCGTGGAACACAGCGCAGGAGCGTCTCACCGCGCGGCTGATGCGTGTCCGTGTCCCAGCTCCCGGAGGGCTCGTGGAGCTGCTGTGCGTGGGCACCGCTTGGCCCATGTTGTGCTGCACGGTCTGACGGGATGAGCGGGCGCTGCCCCTCCGCTCTGACTGCTGGCAGGATGTAGCCCTGTGGAGAAAGCAGCTCCAAATGCTTGTTTTACAGCAAAGCAATTTATTCGCAGTTCTAAGCGTCTCGCAGCCTTTTTTAACTCGTTGAATAATCCTTTTAGGTTCCCCATAAAGCAGGTGAAATGCTTCTGCTGCAGTCCTAAGGCAGAACACGGGCTGCATAAATAGCATCTAAATTACTGGGAATGGAAAATACACATACAGTAATACATACCTACAAAGGCAAATTCATCCTGACAGGACTGCAGTATGTGCTTATCAGCAGCAAAACATCTCAGGGAGGGAAAAAGAAAAAGTGGCTTTACATTAAAACTGCATATGCATTTCTATATATATTTAAACACTTAAATACTGTTTTGTGCGTGGTCTTAAAAACAGATGCAGGCACCTTTTTAATGAGCCTGCCTGCTTAAACATTTATTAGGTTAGAGAGATAGAGTTTTCATAAAGCTGGCTGAAGCTTTTTGCAGAATATCGTTGCAAAAAAAGCTTTTTTTTTTTTTGGCTTTTTTTTTTTTTTTTTTTTTTTTTGTGTACGCGGCCTCAGCCCTTGCAACCTCCTAGAGAGTCTGTCAAGGCGCAACTTAAAAGCTCGTTCAGGCGACCATGACCCCCCGCCAGCAGATTGTCTGCCTAAAAGGTAAGGGAGAGCTAAAAAGAAGTAGAAACTTAAAAGTAGCTTCTCAAAGGCTGCATAGATCTTTTTTTTGTTAAACCTAAAGTGTTTAAAAGCTTTAATATTGATGGCCTGTCAACTTTGTCCTGATTCTTTGGCTTTCAGTTAAAAGGTTTTTGTTGTTGTAGCTTATGCAGTTGCTCTGTTGCTATGGAAACGTGACATCAAAATGACGTTTCTCTGTTTAAAAGCTTTTAACTAAATTCCTGCCTGTCAGATGTAGGCCCCATTTTGTGCACTCAAGCTTCAAGCTGTTGCAAAAAGGTTTCATATGTTCTCTTGTCATTCAAATTCTTTATCCACATATGCATGTCTTGCACTACAAAAACCTAAACTAAAAACTCAATCTATATTAAGTGTCCTCTTTTAAAACCCTTTTAGGTCAGTCAGCAATGGCTGCAGCAGAAATTCCCAGTTACATTGTTTCTTCTCAGACTGAGAAACACAGAAGGGCCAGAAACTGGACTGATGCAGAAATGAGAGGTTTAATGCTGGTTTGGGAAGAATTTTTTGATGAACTGAAACAAACTAAAAGGAATGCCAAAGTTTATGAGAAAATGGCTAACAAACTCTTTGAAATGACGGGAGAAATTCGCCACGGAGAGGAAATAAAGATAAAAATTACAAATATGACATTCCAGTACAGGTAAGCTCCAGTTATTTCTTTTTTTTTTTAATTTATTCTTTTAAGAGATTTTAGTGGGGGCACCGCAGTGCTATTTGCCTTTGGGAAAGAAGTCGCCTTCTATAGAAGGAAATCTGTAGATAAAAGATTAAAGATTGTTCGTATCGCTTTTAAAATTCTCTCTTGCCAGTGCTGTTACGTCATTGTTAATTTTACTCCCCCCCCCCCCTTTAATTTCAAACTCTGGGACAACTTTGCTTCTTTGTAATTAACTTGCGGTGCTATGAAATAGAGGGGTGGGAATGTATTTAGTGGTAAAAACTGATTATTTTACGTTCTTTTTTCCTCTTCTTTTCTGTTTTTTTTTTCCCCTCCTTTTTGCTGAGGGGACTGATTGTGTTAGCTTGGCAGCAGCTCCTTGCAGGGGAAACTACTGCAGTTCCAAGTGACCAGTGAAAATGGGGCTTGGGAGGAAAAGTTAAAAAATGCAAAATAATGTATTTGGGAATGCGGTGCCTCGAAAAAAATATATTTTGGGGGGAGGGGGCTTATTGAGTGTGCCGGGTTACAGCGCGCGGGGCCGGGCGTAACGGAACGTCTCGCTGCGGGGTGACACTCACTGCTCTCGTTGCCAGCAGCCCCCGCCAGGGAGCCCTTCCCGGGCGCCCCCGGTGCTGCTCCCGCGCCGGGGGAGGCCGGAGGTGTCTGGGAGGCCACGGCAAAGCGCAGGCAGCGTCGGGCAGCAGGGGAGGCTGCCTGTGGAAAGCGGGAGGCGTTTGTGCATGTGTCCTTGCGAGGGGGGAATGCACGGAAATATTTGCATATCTCCTTTCCGCCCCCCCTTCCCCCTTTTTTTTCTTAATTCTTATCTCCGAAACACAAACTGCCTCACACCGCAAATCCTGCACGGTGATTGCAGCTATGTGCTTGTAATGCCAGAAAATCAAATATGTGACTCTTTTATTTAATCGCTCCTCAAAGCTCGTATTAATAATAAAAAAGGTTATTACAGCAGGCAACCATGTTAAAACTGCTGGCTTTCCTGTGAGGCACCTCACTGGGCTCAGTGCAGCCTCTGCTCTTCAAACAGGAGACTAGGGGAAATCCTATAAACCCCTCAACTTAAAGTGTCCTCCTGCTACGTTTGCAGGATCCCCAAGCATAATCTTTAAGATCATTCTCTGTACTGTTGAGCTTGATATTTTGCCTCAATGCCTGATGTCTTCAAAATGTTACGCTGACCCTGCCTAATCTGTGCAGTTTTCCTTACGGAGACTGTGGGCGAGAAAGCTGGAAGTCAGGGCATATTTCGTGCCCATATTTTGGGCTCAGCCCATGATTCCCTGGCGCCGTGGCCTGACCTCGGCTCCGCGGCCTCCCTGGCCTTCCCTGGAGAAATGCGTCTCCTTCCTCCGAGATTTTACAGGTGTGGAGTGGCGCTGCATGGTGTTTTAAGTCATGTAATTGCCAAGTGCAGTAGGTTATTTCTGTCAGCCTTTGTTCGAAATTTTCAATTTTGTCATCAGTCAGGCCGTCTCCATTTTTCCCATTAGTGTTTTTGCTTTAAAGTTGCATTGGGGGAAGGGAAGAAATAAAATCATTCATGTCCATGCTCTGCGTGTGTGTGCGGAAACGTTGCCCTTTTTTTATTCCTGCTTTTCTTCCCGCAATGCTTCTGTGAACTTCTCAGGTGGCCTCTGATGTACATTGTCCTCTTGCTGCCCTGTCGTGCAGGGCACTGCAGCTCACTGATTAGGAGACTAATTCGGGAGAGGTAGGAAACTGCCCTGCACAGTCATGCTGGTGCTTCGCTCTGTGGGCTCGAATGGGAAATGCAGCTTTCTTAGTGTTTGTTCCCATCCAAAGGCACTGCTGCCAGTTTGAGAGGTGGTGCAGAAAGCATGGGGACAAGCACAAGCGCTGACTTACAGTCTGCAGTTTTCTAGAGACATTTTGTTAGGGTGTGAGGATGGGAAGCACCGAGGTGACACTCGAAATGCTCCTAGTTGCACGCTTTGCCTTAGGGCACCTAAAAAATCCCCATTTTGGTGCCTGGAGGTTGCCTGGAGAAGGTGCCTCGTCACTGCAGTGCGTTTCAGTCACCGGGCTCTGCCATGAGTTGGGAAAGGGCATCCTGCAGCGGTCAGGTTTTGGGCGCTATTTTGTAGTGCTGGTGACTCACTGAAGATGACGTGCAAGAGCGAGGCCTCACTTACAGGATTGGTGGGGACATCTAGTTAGACTATGGGCCCAGATAATAATCCTGTATAGCAATGTGCCTTGATTTCATACAGAAAAATAAAAATATCCTCTCTACAAACTGCTGCACATACCTACCTCTATGCCCGTATACATTTTATATATTATAAAACAAAAAGTAGTACTTGAACACTTTCACTCGTCCTGTTAACTGAGTTTGCAGTTGAAAGTGTTACCACTGGCAAACTGTGTCTTGGGACACCTCCTGAAACAGACACTAACGATCTGAAGCTTTAAAGGATCTAAAATACAAAACTATTTTTTAACATACAGTGCATTTGTAATGGTGCTTTCCAATCTGTGGATTTCATAGCATTTTAAAATCTAATCTTATAAATAGTGTTTTGCTTACGTTGCACAATGAAAGCCATTAGTCATTGTGCAGAAAAAATCAAAAGAAGATGAGCATTATACAGAGGGAGGGAGGAGCATTTCTCATCCTGTACTTCTGCAGATGCTGCAGTTAATATAAATACGCTCATGCTCGTTGCAGCACAGAGCCCAGCAAGGGCTGGCAGACCAAGCACATGCCTTGCCTCTTGGCTACTTTCTAATTTTTGCCTGGAATTTTGTGCTGCCAGATCAAAGTTCAGTCCACATGAGCTTCTTTCCGTCTCAAAAGTAATTTTAGGATGACTGTATTATTCAGATGCTAAAATGTCATTATATAAACCTATTTTATGTCATTATCTCCTCCTTGGATTCCTGTGTTTATTTTTGACTTGCCCTATATTTCAAAGAGGTGACAAGAGAAAGAAGATGCTGAGAAAACATGGTTAGGATGAGGGGGGAAAGCTTTCCTTGTTAAGAGAAAATAGAAGAGTTTGTGACTTGCTTGGGATGAAGGCAGATAAGCAGAAAGGAGTTTAGGGATGCATAAAAAATGATTTTGAGATTATAAAGCAGGTGCTTGTCTTGCCATGATACAGGAAGTTATTTACTGAAATTGCAAGACGAGAAATGTAAAACCAAAATTGTATAAATTTGGATCACTACGTAATCAGCATGTGGAACTTATTGCCACTGAAAATCCCGAGACCAAGAGAGTAGTAGATGGTGCTTTGTTTTTTTTTTTTTTAAAAAATAAGGATCACATATTTATTAAATAAAATGCAGGAATTGTCTTCAAATTAGACACAGTTACAAAAGACAACAAATTTCAAGGTTATTAGTGGCTGGCAATGAAAAAGGGAGAAGTATTCTAGAACAGCCCATCAAAACATTTCTTGAAGAGTGACTGGGGAACACTGGACTGCTCCTGGACTTTCTGAGGTCCCCTGCAATACTATAGATAGGCCAAGTGCATTTGGAGCAGACTATTTCAAGGCAAGATATATACTGAAATAACTCTTAGTGAGGCTGCAGGATGTTGGAGGGCCATTTCATCCACTGTGGAAAATAGTTATCTTGACTGGGTGGAAAACTCCGCACAGGACCATAGATGGCAGGAAAAATTGCAGGTGCACTGGAGTAAAATTGTCCTTTCAGGAATGGCAGAGGAATCTGATATCACTGCTGTGAGTAGATCAGCCCATCAAGATTTAATATCAGTCTTTAAAGACACGTGTGCAGGGAGCTGCATGAACTCCCCATTTATGTGCCTTGGAGGAGGAGGGCATCAAAATCAGCATCCAGAGTCTCGCTGTGCTGAGCGGCCCTCTGCTGCTGTTCAGCATCACTTAGAGCATGTGCTGGACCCTTGCCTATGTGTAGGCTATGTAGGGCATTCGGCACAGAGAGCCCCGTAATTGCTTCTTCTGAAAGAAACCACTTTCCTGTCACTGCTAATACACTGATCTGAGTGTCTAAGGGCGCAGTGGATCTCTTGTTGTGATATTTTGACTGACATAATAGGCACTGGCTTGTAAAAAAATTATCCAGGGTGTGCAGAGGTTGCACGGTGGTCTGCAGTTTTGACTGATTTCTTTTGATGTTTAAAAATAAGAGCTGTGTAAATGCAAATTTATTATATTCAAAAGCATCTCCCTCCCCAAAGCCTAGGAAGCAGGATGCAGCTGTTGCTTTTTGATTTGAATCGCAGTCAATTAATGTTAATGATTGGTAAATTTGAATCAGTCTCATGATTTGAATAAAATATTAGTCTAATTTTTTATTTTCATGTGTACACGATGGCAATTAAACACTATTGCCTGTGTAATTCATTGCTATGTTCTGTGACATTAAGCAACTGGAATATTTGACCTTTGCTACAGCAAATGATCAAAGATAAGTGCAGCCAAATTACAGCAGAAAGTTAAATTTGAATATTTTACCAGCTTTCTCTTCAATTTCAATAATTTATAGCAGATGCACAACTTAAGTACTGTACTTTCATACATCTTTCTTTCCCTTACCATTGATTGGTTCGCGAACAGTTGTTATATATTATTTATTTTGAAAGCTTTTCTCAGAAACCCCAGGAGACGAATCCTGTATCCATTCCTTAAGGCAAGTAGTAATACCAAATACAGTAGTAATAATAATAATGAAAAAGCAATTGCGTGTTGAGCAATGAGAAGAAAAGCAAATTATAGATTGCATGTTTTTGCTGGCTAAATCATGATTTTAAAAATCTCTCTAGAACATAATATTTTAATGTTTTAAATTTAGAAGGCAGATTAATAAGCACAGAGATAAAGTCTGAAAAAGGCTCAATGGCAGCACAAATTGCTCAACTGGTGTCTCAGTCCATTCAGTAGTAAGTTCAGGAGGACCTCAAAGCCCATTTATTCATTCACGTATCCACAGTAAAATGGTCAACCACATTTCAGATTAAGCAGCTGACTGTTTTTGTACTTGAGATATTTGTCCACTAGAAATTCAACTTTGATCCCTAGGAATTTGCCTCTTCTCTAGGCAGAGTTTAATGGAGTCTCATGAAACTGTAAGAGAACTACTACACTGAATAAAATCATCCTGAATTTATTTTACAGGTTCTGATCTTTTCTTTCATATCCCTGTTTCCTACTTACTTCTCTCCCTGGTTCATTCACTCAGCATTGATCAATATTGAATGTTAAACTCATCTTCCTCTTTCCTAACTATTGTGTCCCAACCTTGCTATTGTCCTGTTTCATTATGAATGTCTCATTTTCCTTTACCTTTTCTTTTCTTTATGAAAACCTTTGTATTTTGGATGAAGCTAAAAACCTGCTGTGATATATGAGGGCTGAGTTAAGTGAGTTAATTCATTTTGTCTCTGACTTCTGTTTGGTTCTGCTGAGCTTATGTTTACAGGCAAGAAATCTCAGCAGCCTTGCTAGGTTTTCTGAAATCCTCTGTCATTTTCAGAAGAAAACACTCTAAAATTTGTGTGTTCAGAGACTTGATATCAATGTGACCGAGTCAGCTATTTTTTTTTGTTTGTTTGTTTTGCCCTTCTGGGAACAAAACACCACAACTGTTCCAATGCTTCCCTCCGCTGGCAGTGTTCCTGCTTCTTTTCCAAAGTACTGACAACTCCTTTTCTCCTTATTTTCTGCTTTCTCCATCACATTTCTGTGTGATTCTATGTGATTTCACACTTTTTTCTTTACACAGGAGCCAAACTCGATACAGGCAGATAGTTACTGCTGGCCCAGCTTCTAAGCTAACAAACTTTTCCTGCACACCTTGTGACAGCAGCCGCTTTTCTTCCCCGAGGGCTGGCAGAACTGGTACCCATACAATGCCTCTAGGTCAGGGAGATGTCTGGCTTTATGTAGCTGCAGCCCTAGAGCTGTGTGGGTGTCATAGTTTTGCCCGAAGTGGTGGTCCAGGTACATCTGAGCTCAAACGCAGAACACAAAGTGCTAGCCTCTTCAGACAAGAATCCTGCTCTTGAAACATTTGCTCAGGATATCAACACTTAGCTCAGACTGATTTAAGATACCATGCTAAAGGGAGAGTGCTGTTCTAGTGCAAAATTAACACCTGAAAGTTAATGTGTTCGGAATGGCCATTAGCATCTGTGACTCAAAGCAAGGCATAATACTTGGAGCTGCCTTGGTTTGGGGCCTAGACCACATATTCTTTTAGTAGCAGTTGCTTACTGCTGTGTTTCAGGTGTTATATTAGCACTAAAAGAATAAGTGTGAAGAATGTGGCCTCCTGCTGAATGACGTGGGCGATGCAGTGACTTCAGCTGCAAATAATAAGGCTGAGGATGCTCAGTGCTGCCTCTCTGTGGGTCTTCACTGACCACGTCCCCCAGGCTTTTGCTCCTGGACCAGGGTTCGAGGAATAGAGAAACTACCAGTGTTGGAAGAGGACAGAGTTAGAGATCAGCTCTGAGAAGTCATGAGGACTGAGGTAAGGCCCTGAAGACTGAAGAAAGGCAAGTGTTGCACCCATCTCTAAAGGGCCAGGAATGACACCCCAGGGTTGATCAACTTCCCTCTAGTTCCTGGGAGGGCTGCAGAGTGAGTCATCCTGGTGGTGACTGGGAATGGTCAGAAGGGATTTACCAAGAGTAAGTCGTACATATCTGACCAACCTGATTGATTTCTGTGATTAAATGGCGAGGTATGCGGATGAGGGGAGAGCAGGGGGTGTCGTTTACCTTGACAGTAGAAACTATTTTGCCATTTTCCCCAGAGCATCCATTTCTGCAGTTTGGGGTAGTACTTTCCAGATGGATAGTCTGATAAAACTGGCTGGATCCCAGAGTCGAAGGGTAGCGGCTAATGGCTTGGGCTCAACACGGGCTTGTTCCAAGCAGATGAGCACGAGATGAAGGAGCGCGCTCTATCTTACAGATGACTGCCGGCGTGAGGGTGCAGTCTGTGCACATGAGGGCAGGACTGCCATCTAGAGGGGCCTAGGCAGGTGGAAGGAAATTTAACACAGAAAAATCCAAAGCCCTGCACCTGAGGTGGTCTGGTGCCCTGACTGGGCACTGGCTGAGCCGGGTAGCAGCTCTGCTGATGAAGATCTCAAGGTTCTGCTTGACAGCAGAGAAAGCAGCCTGCCCTGTGGCACAATGTCCTGCAGCTCCCGAGGCTCAAAAAACATCCAGGGAAGTTGGCAGCTGCTGGACGTAACACTGGCACGGCCGTCTCCCCATGGGAATGACTGACTGAATGGTCATCAACAGCTGAGGGTGATAACACTGTAAAATAACATTGTAAAAGACAAATAGTTTGGGGGGTGGAAGATGGGTAAAGCAATGTGAAATGTGGACTTGGTTAGATGTTTATGGTGGTATAATTGATAGGCTTTTAATGCAAATAGCTTAAAGTAAAAATAATCAATATTAAGTGATAGTTGCTGTCAAGCTTGTATTTAGCTGTTTTGTATCTGTGCTTGATGGATATGTATTCATATGTAGGTTGCAATACATATTTTCTGGCTATGAAATTGCAGCAGCAGGTTGTGAAACATGTATGAAATTAAAATTTGGAATGCATAGAGGGCTTAAAAATACAGATGGCTGTGGAGGCTTAGCTATGCAGGACGATGATGTGCATTTCCAAATAACTGGAAAAGCTCATCAGACCTTGCAAGTACAAGCAAAAAGGAAAAGAAGAATCCTTAAACTGCTTTAAAGTCTAAGCAATTTTTTTTTTTTCCTTTTTCTCCTCAGCGGTGGATTTTCTCTTCCTCTAGGCTGAGAGCTGTTTAAAGGAAGAACATCAAGTTCTCACTTTTAAGTTTGGATCCGTTTTTAGCATGTTTACATGTTATTTGATTCTATCCTTTGCAGAGCCGGTGTGGGCAGGATGGATTCTGAGGAGGAAGTGTGTGAAATACTTCAAGAAAAAGAGATGGGCCAGGTGCCCAAGAACAGCTCTTACCCTTTTTTCTTCTGCAAATAGAAACCTCTTCCTAGCTAGGAGAATCAGGATTTGGTTCAGCTGTTGATTTGAATGTCTAGCTTATAAAAAATGAAGTATTTGGTCTGGCCTTTCCTCTTCTGTTCCCTTACTGCACTTTGATGTAGAGTACTAAGAGCCCAACTGAGAAAGGCAAATGAAGAGAAAGTTGGGGACTGTGTCAGCAGTCAAGTCTCTTTGACTTGCTACTTTGCTATTAGGACTGAGTAATAAAATGTACATACAGGACAGGTAATGTCCTTGGAATTATCCCCAAGGATAATGCGGTTCTTTTCACTATGATATTTTAATACATGCTGTTTATAATGCATTACTAACTGTTTTCGCCTTTTTTTAATAACTGGGTGAAATTCATGTCTCTTCCTAAATAGATCTCTACTTTGCAACAGGTATATGGAAATCTACATCTTATGGCTGTCACGAGGATGATCACCAAAGCAATGCAGAGTTTTCAGGAAGTAGGGGGAAAAGGATATTAATTCTAGTTATTGACACTTGTATTCATAATGGAAAATAAATATTTGTTCTTCGACATGTGGAAGGAAATGACTTACCATAACTGCTGAGTTTGATAAAGGCAGCAATGTCCTCCCTACTCTGCTTGTTTTAGAGCACTGTCAGGTTGGTTAGTATGGCAGGGTGCAAGGGGAAGAAAAATCACTGTATGATTAATGTGGTTGTTTTCCCCTTCCCACTTGAAGTTGTAGTGTCCCTTATTTGTGTTGAATCTCATCTGGGGCAATATGCATGGAGATTTAAAGAAAAAAAATCTAATTATTAGTCCCATTAACAATTTTCATTTTGACTTTTCACTGCAATGAAAGCAAATGTTTTGAGAGAATACTGTAAGTACTATAATGACTCTTAGAGGAAAACAAGCCTTAATGTTGTGTGCCTTTTCTTACAGGAAATTAAAATGTATGACTGACAGTGAAACGGTTGCACCTGACTGGCCTTACTACAAAACCATTGATAGGATCTTATCCAAAGTGACAGACCACAGCGATGTGAAAATGCATGAAAATCAGCAGCCAGGTCCTTCCACATCACAGACGGAGGCCTCGCAGTCTCCATCAGCTAAGTCTACACCTCTGTACTTGCCATATAACCAGTTTACGTATGAAGGAAGGGAAGAGTGCTTTGAAGATGAACACTCAGAGAGCTCATCCAGCTTGCTTTCTTACAAGCTGAGGTACCATCTAATTCTTTTTCCTTTCTTATATTTCACAGAATGAACGATGTGCTATATAAAAGGAAGATGCTAAAGATCCTAGAATATTTCTCTCTGATGACTACTGTAACATCCCTGTAAATCATTAATGAGATAAATTGTCCAGTCTCAGCCATTTTGCTAAACTAGATCATTTCTTTTCTTCCTTCATGAGAGACTGGAAAGGAGTAGGAAGACTGGGCAAAAAGTCGTGTATTGCGAAAATGCAGCATGGATGTCACTGATCACATGAGGAGGAATATTTGTAATAGGAGTATGGACATGGCCATGCTCTAGTTAGTGTAACAGTGCAAGTCTAAGCAATTCATACTGCTTACATGTACTTTTGTCTGGATCTAGCCTTGATTTTGTTAGTGCTATTGAATTTCATGAGTGTTTAAATTTCACTGATTTCAGCTATTAAAGTGGTCAAAAAGATACAAACTAAATATTTCTGTGAACACTGGAACTATAGTACTCAAGCAGTTTGAAAGTACATTACAGTCTTTTAAATATAATTGAGAATGTCACTTTTTCAAATCAAATGCAAGTTTGAAAATACAAATTTGTGTTTCCTTTTTTGATAAGATCAGAATTCTCTGGGAAGCATAATATTAGTACAAGGTGGGGTTATACACTTGATGCAAAATTCAGACTTTACTGGTCTCATTTTTCATCCAGAATGCTGTGAAATAAGACTTGATTACAGTTTTCTGTCAGGAAAACAAACAAACAACAACAAAAAGTTGATCCTGGAGATCCTGTCATGGGTTTGCGAGCCTTTAACTATAATAATAAAATTATCTGTCAGTCATGCAAGTGAGAAGCTGTTCAACTAGAAGAAGAACCAGTTTGGATTAGTGATTTCCAGGCCTACTTTGGATGAGTAAAAAAATGCAGTGATTCAAAGAAATGGTCTTTGAATACCATATTCTGCATATTCTTGGTACCTCAGTATATATTCTTGTGAATAATTGTAGAGCTGTAGCAGCTTCTTTGTTCTCAAGCAACATTTTTTTTAATCCTAGTTCACATTAAATAGTGATATCCCTAATATATCATCTTATCTTGATTTAGAATCTGTAAGCTCCAGAGTCACATTTCTTATGCAAGGATTTTTTTCTCAAATCATAATTTTATTTCTGCTAACATTTAATATTTAACTTAAGGGTCACTTTGCTGTAAACATGAGATATATTTATTCACTAGACCATTTGTTCACATAAATAATGTAATTTTTAAAAGAAAGTTACCTCAGCTTGGGGAGAGCTCCAGGCCATCGCTGGTTTTGGTGAGCAGCAGGGGAGAGTTCTCCACAGTAGGTTTCATTACAGGGTATGCACAAATCGTCATGCAAGCCAAGCTGATCAAGCACAAGTGGGTATCCATTGGCTTTACTTGTTTGCAGCTAAAATGGGCTGAAACCACTCTCACTGAATTCTCTCCATAGTGAAAAGTCTGGAAATTTGAGGCTATAATGTATTGGAAAAGTATTTGAACTTGGCTCGGCCTGTTTGGAAACAAGCTCAGAGGGCAGCGGTACTGGTGTCCAGTGAGGAGGGCTGTGAAACCAGGTTTGGGGCTGCCTGCCCAACGGGAGCTTTGTATTTCACTGCTCCCCAGTTACTAATGCCACTGTGCTCTGACCATGTTGTTATTTGCTGTGGTTATAATTTTGTGCAATTCAATATTGTGCATCTCATTTATCTGCAAGGTATGGTTGTATTCATCAGTTCAAGTGCAGGTGTGTATTTGTGTTAAGGGAAAAAAATGAGGTGATGTTACAGCCACCACTTGAAATACCACTTGCTAGTGATATGAGGGGCTGAAATCACTTACAGCTGTCATGATAAGACAGGAAGGATGCTTCTTTTAGAGGTCATTAATGGAATGATGAGTTAAGGAGCAATTTTCAGCTTAAACAATTAGTGTGTTGCACTGTCTATCAAAAACACTTGGTAATAACGAATCAGCAAGAAAAGAATTGGCATACAAAATGTAGATACATCTTGGTTTTTGTAAGTGCCTTGTCTCTGGAAACTACTTGAATAGTCCATTAGGCTAAAAAAATTGCCTAATGACAATATTGGGATTTTGAATTGAGAAAAATGTTTCAGGTGACCAATTTCGTCCTCAATTTTTGTCTTTTATAGCTATAGATAAAACAAATATTTTGGAAAACATGTATATATATCTCTGTGAAATATAGTGCATTTTACAACTGTATATCCATTTTCTTAATGAAAAAGATTGTACACAGATTGATCAAGTATATACAATGTTTTGTTCCCATAGTAAATATCATGATTTTATGGCAACAATGGATCAGTGAACAGAACTCAAACTGTGTCTGTGTGTATGTATGTGTATATACACATGCATAATGAATACATATATGTATATAAATAATATATATATAAATTATATATATTTAGAATCTTATTACACTTCTGAAAATCTTAGTTTTGTCCCTTAACCCTTAAAAGCACTTCAGCTTTTGAGTATAAGTGTTGTATTTTCCATAGCATCCTGGAATGTCATATGAGGCTGCATAGATAAGTTACAACATAAATGACTGGATTTAATGTTTATTTGCATGATTGAGAAAGATGTCAAGATTTATGCTTCAATCATTATATATGTACTGTCAAGCTAAATATAGTTGAAACTAATTTTCTTTGCATTTTACCTGAAGTTTGAGTTTAGGAGCTTCTTGAAAAAAAGCTTACATTTTTCTAGTTAATGATAATACGATTTCCATAGGATCAAATAATTTTTAATGCAATTTCCAAATGGAAAAAAAAAAAAAAGCATTTGGAATCCGTCTTTCCCTTTAATGAGGCATCTGCTATTAGTTCAGTTTTGACCTAGCTCTGCTCTTGGGCTTCAACAATGCTTGCATTGTATTGCAACAGCCATAAAGAATGTCACAGTAATAGAATTATTGTCAGTAATATAATGCAATGTGGTGGAGTTTTGTATTGTAGCTTAAAAAAAAATTAACCCCAAATTTCTAGCAACTATATACATGACATTTTATCTAATTGAAAGCCTTTTTTTTCCCACTCTGTAAACTAATTTATAATCTTAATTATTGTCAAAGTAGTAACAGAACTTTATACAGACTTCATATATATATTCAAACACCATCCATTTATTGAATCCAAGTACTCTGACATGAAGCACAGAAGTTTTATTTCTGTGTTGTGGCAACCTTTAGTAGCGGACTGCTACACTCACAAACCCCAAGTCTCTGTTGTCCTCCACTTCTTTGTTCCTGTGATTTGTTTGCTGGAAATTTTCCACTAGATATTCCGTAGCTCTGATGTACTCAGGTTACAGAGAATCCCTATGGATCCCTATGCTTCCCTACAGAAATCTGTTCTAGTGACTGATCTCTCACTTAAAATAGTGTTTTATTTCTAATTTTGATATATTGAGATAAATAGAAGTAACACTAACTTTCACTGTATTGGAGGTTCTTTCAGTATTTTGGGCTTTTTGTCATGAGGTATTTGTAAACCATGATCCCATCTTCTTTCAGTATTCTTTGCTTTTAAAAGTCAGGTCGAGTTATTTGGTACCGGAAGGTTTATAGCAAGAATTGGTAACATGAATTAACTGAGATGTGAACTGTGTAATATAATTTGAAGTGCATTAAAATTTGCTGTGAATTCTAACTCAGGAGGTAACAGTTTTGGCAAGGCCTTTAATCTTTTTAGTATTAATCTATGGCCATTCAAAATCCCAATGGACAGCAGCTACAAAGAAATCTGAGCTTTAGGTTGTGCACATTATGTAATGCGTAACTTGTTATGCAGACTTGTTATCACAGCAAGGTGCTTTCCCATCCTCCGAGCAGTTTTCATGGTTCTTCTCTATGCTTCAAGAAAGAGTCTCATTAAATCCTGAATATGTTTGGCTGCATTGGGATGAACCTAGTTTACCAAAAGATCCAGGTTGCTCTGGTTCTCAGTTTTCACACTCTAAAGATATTTATGTCATCTCTAATATTTATTTATTGTTATCCTTAACTCCTGCTTCATTAGTTGTTCACACATGTCCATGAGATATGAGCCTTACTTGGTGAGTTGTCGGTAATCAACTGAGGAACTTTTTAATTAAACAGTAAATGAAACTGATCTCTCTCATGTGCATTTGAGCCTGTAGGCAGTTTGCCTCATCGCATCTGGTGGGTTTGCTGTGTTCTGCCTGGTCCCAGCACACACTATCAGTTCTGTTCAGCCTCCTAGGTGAGAGGGAACATTTTCATCCCTTGTTTTCCTTTGCTGGTTTGGACCTTTGTTAGGATGTAGCCTTCCAAGGTTCTGCTTGGAACTTGGTGCCAAAGCAAAGCTCTTCCATGCTTGTGTGCTCAGGGAAACATCAGTGACAGTTCTCTTGGAGACAATTGGTGTGGACATTGGACTCCCAAGAGTACCAGCAGATTGTCTTGGAGGTCTTGCATTTTCTAGACTTCTTTCTTCTCCAGACTTCAAAAACTATTCTCAGGACTGGACCTTGCATAGAATGGAAATGCTTCCTTCCCATAGGGTGTGGATGCTCTCTCAGGATCTGTTGCACCCTTCAGCATTACCCATATATTGACTGCACAGAAACACAATGTAGAAAATCAGCAGCAGGAACTGATGGGTATTTGCTACAGCAGACACTGCTCATTTTCTCTCATTCACTGATCATTCATGTTGTTCCTAGAGACTTCTAAACTGGAAGTAATCCTGAATGAAACTCTTTTGAGATATTTATACTATTGGGATGCTCAGTGCTGAATCTTATCTGCTTGCTTTTCTCCAGCCTCTCTGCTGTCAAGAGATGCTGATACTGGAAAGTGCTCTCTGGCCTGGCCTAGGAGACCTTGGACTTCTCGAGGGAAATGACTCTGTGTCTTAGGAGACACTTCATAATTCAAGTGACTCCTTCAAGAATCACTGGACATTAGCATCATTCCATGTCCCTGAGGGCTCTTTACTTGTCAATCTTTCCTTCCTTTGTAAACCTGTTCTGACGAGATCTCTTTCAAGAGCTATCTTGCCAGAAAAGAGGATTGTAAATTCCAGGTCCTTCCTACAGGCTGGTGTGTGATCAATGAAGCCCTCCCACTGATGGCCAGGGTGGCTGCAGGGGAGGTGAGGGTGTGAACACACTAAAGATAGGGGTGTCCGTTATTGATGAAGGCTGGCTAATTGGCAAGCTGTGTTTATTAACTATAATCAGAAACACAGTGAGCATTTAAGAGACCTTCAAGAATACTTCTGCCTTTTTTCTTTAAACCACAGCTTCTTTCTAGTACTGCTAGGACTAAGGATAGATATTTGCCTAGTTTCTAGTAATTAGTTCCATTGTGTGAAAAAAAAATCAAGTTCAAAAGGTGTCTTTGGCTGAAATGATGCTCTTATTTTAGAAGAAAGATCGCTCTGTCTCCTAGTGTACATGCTTCTACCAGTGTGAGTGCAGTGAGAGGAACCTCAGAATAAACAGATCTTGGGTTTTTGCAGGATGTCCAACTATGATAATCTCAGTGACCAGCTGAAGGTTTGGGCTACAGTATATGCAAAGAGCAGCATTTATTTATGTATTGACACACATATTTGATGCCCCATATCAAACATGATTGTCATGTGTGGCCATCATGTTCAAGTGACTCTTCTAAGCTTTTTTTTTTTTTTTTTTTCTCCAAGATTTTAAGAGCATTTCATTTGATCCATGTTTCTTTTTATAGACTTGATCCATGTTTCTTTTTATAGACCTCAGCGTTTTTTAGGTTATTGCCCACTTGAACGTCAGAAGGACTATGTCTTTTCATTATATTTCCAGCCTTAAGTGTTTCAGGAGCTTAGGTTGACATTTTTCTCTTGCTGAGAGACTGGAATGTCACCGTCACTATTGCACAAAGTAGCTGAGGCCAACCCAGTAGGACAAGGTACCTGAAATCATGATACAAGTCTACCGCAGCTGAGTGGCATCCCTCCCCTTCTTCACATCAGTAAAAACACTCTCCTCAGTGCTTCAGGTGATGCTGATGTCCTCAGTTAAGGATGCCCTGGCACCTGCAGGGTGTTGACCAGACACACTGCTCACAGCTGTGTTACCTCATTGCTGCATTGCCTCCAGAGAGGGTGTTGTGTTGGGCAGAACATGCCTGAGGTCACTGTGTACCTGAAGGTGCTCTGCAGCCCCTCACTGGATACCTCTGATCTTGGGGTCTCCATTTTGGAGTCACTAAAGTAATGAATAAATAAAGAGTGACATGGACTGAAAAGCAAATTGCCTCTCTGTAACTGGAGGCGTTTTTTGGTGTGTAGTTCACATACATGTCTGCTTGCTACGTGATGTTCCCCCTCCTTTATAGCCCAGCATACTGCTAGTACACAAGCATACAGAAGCAATACTTCTAGTATACAAGCGAGCAATAAGTAGCATATAAGCTACTTCTTCCTTAAATTACAGGTTGAGAGTTACAGATCTTGTGTCCTGCCTTGCACACTTTGTGTCCCTAAACAGGGAGCAGACGTGTCAATGGATTCTGCAGCAGTAAAAGCCTGTGGTCTTGCACTGTCATCCCAAGCTAGGATGGCCATGTGAACTACACACCTTGAGAGCACTCCCTGAAAAGGAGAGGGTGATAGACTGTATTTCTGGTAAATGCATTTAATCAAAAAGCTCTTAAAATGCCACTACTAAATATCTAGTATGTCATACTAGGATTGCCTCACTGGGGAGATGCTTTAAAATATAACAATGGGAGCAAATATAATAGCTAGATAAGCTAAAAATATAATAATATAATATAAATATAATAGCTTAGATAAGCTAAAGGGCTCTCCCAATACAGCTTTTAAACTTGATGTGTAATAAATGGCAAAAGAAAAATACTGTGCCTCTTTCACTGCAAGAAAAATTCTTGTTGAAAGTTAGTTTTGTGGGTTTTTTTTTTGTAGTCAGGAACTCTATACAATAGGAGGCTGAGATGGAATTTGTTGAGATACAATTTATTGAGATGGAACTTTTTTACTGATTTTTTTTAAAACAAGCCTTAGCTATAGATTGAGTTTTAGTTCTAACTTTTTTTTTTTAATGTGAATTTAACAGATAACAAATATTTACCTTTCAGAGCTGAAGAAAGACCAGTTAAGAAGAGAAAAATGCAAAGCTGCAGCTTCCAAAAGAAGAAACTAAAACTAATGGAGGCTATGTTGGAAGAGCAGAAGAAGTTAAGTAGAGCTATGGAAGAAACCTGCAGAGAAGTGCGTAGGATTCTGGATCAGCAAAACATCATTCAGGTTCAAAGCTTACAACTACAGGAAAGAATGATGAATCTACTGGAGAAAATGATCTCCAAATCTAATGTTTAGTTTCCCTTGTGAATGCCTCTGAGATTATTACTGATATTATAGACATCCCTTTATTGCACACCTTATGTGTGTCTATTGCCCTATTCCCAGGTTTTCCATGGAAATTCAAATCTTAGTGTAATCCTAGTTAAGCAAAGAGAAAAGATAATGCAGATGAGAGCTATTCAGTATGAGAAAACTAGTGCAATAAATGCCGAAGTTGACATATTTTTATACAGAAAGGTTAAGGGATGAGTAGCTCTGGGAACTTTTTCAGTACTATTTATGCCTAGGCCAGGTAGTGTTTTACTAACAGCAGTGTTTTATGTTGCTTCCAATCAAGGACTGCAGCCTGACCTGCTGTAGCAGAACAGCGTAGTGTATTTCCAAACATGCATCTTGACTTTGCAGAAGAGTAAACCCTGTTTTGAACATATGCAGTGACTGTACAAGTGACCTTCGGTTCTTGTGAAGAGCTACTTGGGACCATGAGATGTATCAGTTTAAGCTCCATACCTGATAGGAATATTACTCTTAAGATATTATAGTAAAAAAAAAAAAAAAAAAAAACTTTTGATAATAATAAAAACCTCCAACCTTACTATATACTGAATACTAAAATGTATAGAAGATACTTGAAGTTGCTTTTGATATTAAATGTATAATTTTTTCATTATTAACTGGAATCTGTTGAATTAATGAACAACCAGCAAGGAAAATTCTCATTTATTCTCTATCACAAAAGAAAAATATTGTAATGTGTGTATATACATATATATATATCTATCAAATGAAATAAAAGGAAGAACCTTATTTACTATTGCTGGGCAGACGATATGTTTTGGGACACTGCAAAATAGGGGGAGAGATAACAAAGTCTCAAAATCTTAATTTCCGATTGCTTGTACTAATGCCCAAAATATATACAAAGAACTTATATAGAAACATATAAGAAAGAACTTAGGAAGAATTTTCAACTCCTCTAATGATTGGTGTTTGCTGCTGGAACCACTTTGGTGGGCAAGTAGGTGTTTTAAGGAGTGACCAATGAAGCAGATCACCAATTATATACCACAAGAGGGAGCTGAAGGTGCAAAGGATTATGTTGAAGTGGTTAAGATGAAGTAGTATCAAGTGTTTAATTCCTTAATGAAATACGGCATTGAAATCGCCTTTAGCAGAAATTCATCAACTGAATTTCATATGTGCTATTTCTTAATGCTTGCTCTTTGAAAAACATTTCTCTTGCTTGCATTGTATTTGCAAGACTGAGTACCGAAGGTTAGATTCAGATATAGAAGAATTTAATATTAGCAGTAGGAACTCGGATGGTTTTCCATCCTCTCCGTTAAACAATGTCTTCTCTTGACTCTTTGGAGCTGTTTATATTTTCTTTATACTCTAACATATTGTTATCTAAATTAATGGTAGTGATTTAAAAAACTAGGCCTGACCAATTTATTTGCAAGTAATACCTAGTCAATAAGATAAAGGCTATCTTCACCAAGCAAATTAGTAATATGTGAAAATATTCCTTAGAAGATCCTTTATATCTGAAGAATGACACAGTGACGTTAAGAATGAATATTGTATGTAAATAAATGTGGCCCTTTCCTACAGAGTTTAAATCATGATAACCAGATGATGCAAATGAACCGGTAGAAATTATGCTTACTTAAGAATAAATGAAATAATTCTTCCTTTGCACCTTTACTAAGGTGATTGGCATTTGAAAAACAAAGGCAGTCAGGCCTGATTTTTGCGAAGGTAAGTTCAATTTATACTGTTGGCATTTAGCAAAAGTGCAAGTCCAGTATTTCCAGTATTTTTGTATATAGATTGAATTAGTTGCATCTGAGAGAGAATCATGAGACTCATTACCTCTCTGCCTCCAGAACGGTTTTGAAAGGAGGATTGTCTCTAAGGTCCTCTAGGTGATCTGCATGCCTTTAGGGACAACCTCACACATGTCTGGGGGAGGGAGGGAATATGTGCTGTGTGGTTTCTTCTTTTTAGTGCTTGGCACATTGCGGATGTAGAGATGTTACAGACTCAGGCAGACTGACATATCCATGCTGTACTGATTCTTAACTTTTATCTAAAAAGAAACTCTCCCTTGACTCCCTAGGAATTAACATTTACTCATATTATCTACTTCAATCTTGTAGCAATTAAATCCAATCAATGTACAATAGCAATGGCAACTTGCACAGCAGAGTGGGTAGCCCCACTCCTCGATTGCAGAGCGGATTATAATTCCACAGTTGTATAGACACAGGAATGCAAGAAGGCTGCTGGTTCCCTGCCTCCTACTACAAGCAACCATGTCACATAATCCCCTTAGTAAATGTATGGAATTGCAACTTAGAGTCCAGTGTTTTGTCTCCAGAACTGAGGAGAGCTGCTCTACAAATGGTGAGTTGGAATTTAGGTTTCTAAGTTTATTTCTGTTTAATTTATATCTATGTGTTCTTGATTCAGCCCTGTGATTTAGCTGTTTCTCCAGTGTTTACCCCTGAGAACCCACGAAATGTAATGCTGCTGCTGTTCTGCCAGAAGGCAGGGATTCATCTGCTGACACTCTTGCTAGTTGTCTCTTTTGAGTTCATTTTTCATAAGGATGAACAACGAGAATGACATAGTATTTCACAGACTCTGAGTTTTGTCTTACATACCTATATTAAAGGAGGTAGTGTTTATCTGCAGGCTGAGAGATTTTATTTCTACATAAAGAGACATTTATAAGTACTTCAGTTTTTTAAAAACCTCATCTCTTCAACAGAACACTTTATCTTGACCCTTCCAGATCATCTGTTACAGCCTTTTCTTTTGTCCAGGGGATGAACAAAGTACTGTTGTAAACCAATACAGTTTCACATGTTATATATGTTTTTGGCAATAGATTGAAAGAATCCTGCCTAAACATAGTTTCTTTTTGCTGCTGTTCACTTCATTTTGGTAATGCCTGGACACTTGAAAAACTGGGTAATTTTTCTGGTTTTGTTTTTGAAGGTAAAAGTGTATCTCACCTGTTTGGGACAGCTGACTGCAGGTAAAGATATCTGGATATTTGAGATGTTCAGACCAACTATTACTTGAAAGACCTGCTTTAAATTCAAATGCTTGGTAGAACTCCTGGTTTTCCAAGACTGAGGCACTGCTTTTGTATCTGTATAAGGAGCTGAGAGTGTCATATGTATTCAAGGAGAGCACATCATGGGTTACCCAAGTTTATCACTGTAACTGTGACATTAAAGCAACTCCCTTGTGGCTTCAAGGAAGTGTGATCAACAAACTGTAGCCCTGGAAAGCAAACTGGTTAATTGCAGGGCAGGAATGGGGTCACCCCAGCATGAAACCACTTTCAGGAAATTAAGAGCCTGTGTTATATATATACACATGCACAGATGGTGAAAAAAAAATAGGAGAGGAAATACAGTGCCTGAAGGCAGGTGACATTGTGTATTATATAAAACCATAATGAAAAGAAACCTGAAAAAATGAGATGTTTGGAAACATGCAAGCAATTGAGGAGAGTGGTGATGGCAAGAAAGATGGAAAAAAAAATGTGTTGGAAAAAGGGGCTTTAAACTAGCCCCAATCAGAACTAGTAATTACAGGGAGAAGAAGGCATACATTTCTTTTCTCATCAGAGAATAATGTCTCTGGACAAGTATCTGGAAGCAAATACATTTTTCAAAAATCAGTGAAATTAAGTAATTTATAAGAGAATTTCATTAAAATTATAAAGCATAAACTTATGTTGGTAGTAATAATTTTCTGGTTAAAATAGTGTGTTACTAGCTTAATATTTTTTTCTCCCTGGTTTTCAATTGGCAAATCATTTTAAGATTTCAGTTTACTTTAGGCTATGCCAAATTAAAGTTTTACACAGAAATGGGAAGTATATTTATGGACATGGAATGTCTTTTAGCATTTGCTCCATAGATGGCCATCTCTCTGGCAAAGTACAAAATCAGCAGAAAATTGCATGCACATTTTTTGTATTATTCTTATTTTTTCCAGATTTAGTCTGCACAAATCAGGGCAGGCAGGGAGAATTTATAACCCTGTAGACATACCCTAAGATGACAGCCTGGTTCTGTGAATGAAGTCTTCTGTAGTAAAGTCAATAGGACTGCTCGAATGAGTAATTTTACTGAACTGCGTACATACATGTTTGCAGGATCAGTTCCTATGCTGATAATGTAATGTGAAAGAAAAATTTGAAAAAGAACTTTAGGAACATTTGGCAGTGTTATGTCAGCAAGTAAATAGAACCATCTGGTCCCTAGATTGCTAATCTATTTCCCCTAATTTTATGGGTAGCATGCTTCCTGTGTGTGCAAGCTTGAGACTACATCATTAAACTTTTGTATTGATCTTTTTTTAGTGTTTTAACAGAAACATTTAAAACACATTGCCATTTGGGGGGTGAAATTGTGATAATATGCATAATTTTTCAGGTTGGAAATTTTTCATTTGTCTACAGATTATTTTTAACTGTTTTACTGAAATGCATTCCTAATGAGGATGATTAATTTCAGGTATATTTTTTGAAAAACAAGTCAGTCATCTATGGTGAACAAAATCCAGTTATCTGTAGCTCTTAATTGACACAATTAGAGTTTGATCCTGGTTGAAAGTTATGTCTTCTTGTGATATTTGTTATGTGCTAAAGGGTGTGCTTGGAATCCAAATCTGTTGTCCAGCACTAAAGCTACAGTTTTAAAGAAATTAGACGTACCTTGTGCAAAAGTAACTGCCTTCAATCATCTGTAATCCTTTTATCATTCCCTTTAAATTCTTAATTTCTTAAATTTAACTTTCTTAAAATATGCTTCTTCCATGAGATTTAAAAAATCTTCAAATTTTTAATAATGTGAAACATGTCTGAATTTAGATTTTTAAACTTTTCTATAATCTTTTCAATCAAAATTCTAAATTCCTCATCTGATGTTTTACCTTAGTGATAAGTGTTGGGTTGGTATACATTGTAAGAAGAAAAAATGAATTAGTGCATACAGTTAAGGGTGTAAGATTTGCTACATACTTAAATATTGAGGAGTACTTATCACAGCTTGAAGTAGGCTTGCTTCACTGAGGGAGGCTATAGGAATACCAATTTTGTAGAAATTGCACAGTAAACATATTTAGAAAATTAATTAAAACTACTTTAAAATACTCTCAGTGATCCTCATTTTTACCCCCACAAGTTTAACTATAATTTATCTTTCATTATTAAACATAATTAAACATAATTAAATCACATGCAGTCTGCTTTATGGACACATAAAGCCTTGTCCATGTGAACTTGCACAGTGTTAACATTACTTTATTTAAACAGGTACAAACAAGCCTTTTCTTGTTTTTAAGTTAACCTAGTGCGATAGCTCACCAGATAAAACTGAAATATGTCACTGTTAAATCAGTCTCCAAAAAACAAAAGAACTGTGCACACAAGATTGAAACCTGTACACTTCACCTATATATAAGGATTTAAGCTCATTTAGAGCTGGTTAATATTCAGTAAAAAGTGCAACTGAATTTCACTCCAGTTGAAATGGTATAAGACAGGTTACACCAGAATGTGTGTGCCCTTGTTTCACATCTCCTTGCTGGTTAAGAGTTGGTATGATTGGGTTTATAGACTTACACTACTAAGTCACAAAATGAAGTTTAGGTGCATTCATTTCAAATGATAGAACAGGAACCTGTATGTATAGTGACACTGCGTATGTTCTAGAGATAGAAAAGAATTCGTCTCAGTAATAAAAAATAATACAGCTCCTCTAGTGTTGACTTTTCCAGACAGTTTGTGCCTGTGCCCCTTTGCTCTTCACTCTCAGAATCCCAGGAAGTGCCCGGGCGGGCCCACATGTCACTGCAGTGGTGTCGGGCCTTGTTAGCTGAATTCCATAAGCAGAGGTTACCCCGTGATGAAGAGCGCCCCTGGCAGCTTCCTAAAGACAGACTTGGCCCGAAAGGAGCCCTTGGAGATCAAACACTTGGATGAGGAAACAGGAATATATTTGGACTCCACCTCATCACCTCCCAGGTGGGGAGGAGGTAAAACTCTAATGTTAACTGGAAGTGGAGGGTGCCTCCTCCTCACATTGATGCTTTGGGGTTTGCCCTAGAGCCAGGGCCTTTGGGAATTAAACGGGAATATGCCAAGTCACTTACTCTGCGTATTACTGATGTGCCTCAGAAGCTCGTTCTCACTTAAGCTTTTTTTCATTGAAGCCTCTTGGAGCTTGGAGAGTTTTTAACATGCTTTTCTTATGGTTTAGGGATGTGACAGACACTTCTATACTGAGATTTGTGCTTATAAATATATTTAGGCAGCAGAGTCCTGGTATGTCACCAGTGTGTGATGTCTACCTGAGAATGGCTTCAAAGACGACAACAACAACAAATACAAGAAAAATGAGATGGGAGTAGAGTACTGGGAGATGTCACTCGTGATCCAACTTCCATAAACTTCTAAGGTGCATGCATGGAACTTGCTCCTTTCATGAGAAGCTACCGCTGTATGAGATTATGGTGACCTTTTTTTTTTTTTTTTTTGGCATAGAGCCACAAGCAATTTGTGCCTGAGAGATCCCTTTTCCTTACAGCAACAAAACTCTACAATGCATCTTCAGAACATGTAAATTCAGTTGCTATCTGACTCACATTTTTGAGCCTAATAGGAGTGAAGACACTTTACTTAAATTACGCAGTCAGGCCATGGCAGGTTAATTAGGCAATTTTGAAGTATAAGAATAAAGCTCCGAAGTGCAAAGGAAAAAGAAACAAAGAATATGACCTTTTAGTGATGCCCAAAGAGACCTCTGTTCATAGCAGAAAATAGAATTAAATATATTGGATTTTTTTCCATTTTTTTGTGCATATGTGTTAAGACAATTAAAAGAAAAGGAGTTTATGACACAATATGGAATTAATAGCTTTAAATCCTTCTGGCTCAGCAAGGTAGTTCTGTTCCACAGCAACTGAGGAACATAGGGTATATCTGCTCAATCTCTTTGTCTACATGAAATGGTGGAGAGGGGTTACAGGTTTGTGTTTCCATTGACAGCAGTAAAGCCATACCCTGCTTCTTTGGTCCCTAATTCTTGGCAGAAATATATTAGAGATGCTTACAGCAATGGACTTGGAGTAGATGTTTTGGTTTTACTGGTTGGGGTTGCTCATAAGCATGAGAGCTCTAACATACACCAACCATAATCATAACTGGTCTTGGGCAAGGGGAGAAAAAATGGAACTCAATGAGAAATTGTGTCTTCTTGCATTTTGTTTCCCACACTTATGGCATACAACAAAATGCTTTATTTTATCTACATAACTGATTTGGGAAAATTCTTTAATATACCACATTCTATTGTAATTACTGCTTTTAATACTTTTATTTACATTACAGTGCTATTTGAAGGACCAGTTGTGCCTGATTTTATGCGAAGAAACATAATCTAGACTGCTTCTTTGTAAAACTACAAATTCGCAATTGTACCATCCCCATATTCAAGAAAAAGTGCACACACAAATCTTTCAGCAAAAGAATTTTTATTTTGATTATAATTTAAAATGTGTTTTCTGTGCATTTGGACATTAACTTATATGGCTTCTTGTAAGAAAAAAAAAAAAACTCCTGTAATATATGAGGTAAAGATGCACTTACAAAGCCAAGGAGATGCAAAAGATACATAGATCAATCTTGTTATATCCAAATAGGATTTGAGAAGATACATCCTCTATTGTCCAGTCTACGTCTAACAAGATCAGTATCCCTATTTAGTTCTGTTACTTCCCAGCTCTTGTAAAGAGTTTTTACTCGGGCAGGGCAGGAAACACCATCACCAAAATACAAAAAGGAATTGGCATTTTTAAAGATTGGATTAATTTGCAAAGCAGTATAGATATTGATGGTTCTGTGTTCATCTTGCAGACCTCAGTGTGGAGAATGTTAGTCACTGATCCCCTGGATTGGACTCTGATGGCTAATTGAAGAAGGAATCACTTTTGAAATTTAGAAAATAAATTCTTTAATGAGGATTTTGCTCCCGATTACATAACTGGCCAATACAAAGCTCTCCCATATGAAATGCAGTCTTCCTTGACTTTAGGAACAAAATTAAGCTTGGAAAATTGCAATGAAGTTTATATGCTGAAGAAGCATTTAATGCTGCCATCTGTATATTTCTTTTCTTTTGCATATGCTGCAGTCATTACATGAAGAAACTTAACATTTATGCAAGAATATTTCTGTATTCCTATAATAAGCCTCTTCTGGAGCAACCAAGCCTTTCATTAGTTTAATCAAGGTTATTAAACTATGATAACTAAAACCAGATTATGCATCAGGATTAAGTCTTATCTGTTGATTCCTCTTAAGTGTGAAAGCAATAATCATTATTCATTATTGTATATCTCTCCAGATCAAATCTGACCATTTTGTGACAGTCATCATTAAGCTTCTTAGGCTTATGAGCCAAAGCTTTTTCAGCCAAAAAGTCACAAATCATTACTCCTGTTTGTTTCATCCTCCTGCTTTCTATATTGTCTCCAACAGTGGTGAAAATGGTGACAGAAGTTATAGCAGAGACCTTGTGTGGAGTTTTGAGGGAGCATTAATCAACTTGCTCCAGATTCTGACAGAGTTGTTGTCAGCTTCTTTACGATTTCTAGATTCCATAAGAAATGCAAAAAGTACTAAATTGTTTCATGATTTGGATGCTTGTGACTGCATGTCTGCTGCACACCTGTTTCCAGGTAAGTCATGTGTTTAAGCATATTCCTGTCTTCTTTGTTGAGCAATACTCTCAAACATGTGGAATTTTGCTCTGCTATGGAGAATTCTTCTGTGAAGTCAAACTAACTACATACTTCTGTGCTTTAACAAAAGTCCTGTCAATCAGCTCTGTTGGCTGTCCTGGACAGAAAGTGTTCTGTATCCATGGAAGAGGAAGTAACTTGACATCCCCATGGGATAACTTGTAATTAGTGATCACTTCTTCATATCATTTTTCTTTGAAAAAACCTAAAGCAAAAAATGATTCTTTGTATTAAGTTCATAAAGGCCCAAGTAGGCCACTTACAGATACTCCCGTGGATAGTTACAATTCCTGCTTACTCTCACTGTCGTTGTGAAAGACAGATTTTCAAATTACAATAGCTTAGAACTTAAAAGTGAAGCATGTAGCTGACCCATTTGTAGACTTGTCTACTCCGATTTGTAGAGAAGTGTACAGACTAGTGTAAGTCAACATAAGGTCTGTTAAGGCAGCGTGGAAGGCAGTGGCAAAAAACAACCTTAACAACCTATCTCCCAGAGGCTGGAAATAACCTGCTTATTAAAGGAAAAATCTGGTTTTGGTTGTAGAAGGCAATTCTTGGCCCTGTAAAATCTCTCCAACCAAAGGATAAACAACTGTGGTTTGCCTGCTCAAATTTAGATCTCTAAAAAATATTTAAAAGGTAATTGCTATATCATACCTAAGCTATAACTTAAAAAGTTAAAAATCAATTTCTTTTTCCATGTTTTGGAATTTTAGTCTCTCCTAAAGGATGGATAATTACCTTAACAGGAACACACACAGCATATTTGGAGAAGTCTTGGTCTATCATCTTGTCATTTTACACTCATTTACCAAGATGTCTTCTACAAGGATGAGAAGATTAAATAATATTATTTTATTAGGGTGCTTTTCTCTCTGGAATCTTATCCCATAAAACATGGGCAGAGATAAATGTCAGGGAAATGAGAGTATCCCCTAGGTACTGAGGCTTCCTACCCCTCCTCAACCACAGTCGGAGATCACCCACTTACACTATCTAAACATATCCCCCGACTTTATCATGTTCTTTAAGAAAGTTAAACCTCTGGCTCATTCCTAACCCCAAAGCTTTCCCTTTACACGCAGTCTTGCCTGGGGAGGGGTCCTGATTCCACCTCACCTCCCTCCTCGTCCTCCTGCACCGGTTTAACGGTCGAGGCCAACGCCCGCTCCCACGTCTATCTTAACCTATAACGCCGTGAGCCCAAGGCGTGCTCCCACGTTTACCGCTGCGCTCGCAGGCTCCGTCCCCCCGGGCCGCAGAGGAAGCGCCTCCCTGCGCAACGTCCCCCTGCCAACCAGCCCTGTCCCCCGGCGGCTGCCCGGGAGCACCCGTTTCAACGGCCGCCGCTGCTCCGCGCCTGCGCACTGCGCCGCGCTCGCTGCCCACCGCGCCCCTGCTCGGGAGGAAGGCAAGGAACTACGCGCCCCAGCATGCCCCGCGCGGCCCGCCGTGCGCAGGGAGCCGCGCGCCCGCGGGGCACGCTGGGAGCTGTAGTGCGCGGGCGCGCGGCATTGTCTCTGCCCGGGAAGCCGAGGGCCACCGCGGCGGCGGGCGCGCCTGACTGACAGCCGCNNGTGGCCGGGGCGCTGCGCGGCGGCGCCCGGCGCCCGTCTCCTCGGCGACGGCGGGGCTGGTGCTCGCCGGAGCAGCCGGAGTCCTGTCCTGCGGGACGGAGGTGAGTGGGAGCCGCCACCCTCGCCGCTGGCTCTCCCCTCCCTCCCCCGCGCGGCTGGCCGGGACCCCGCGCGGGGCGGCGGGACGAGGAGGAGGATGGGGGGAGGCAGATGGGCGCCGTGAGGGGAGCGAGCGGGGGAGGGGAGCACGGCGGGGGGTGGTGCCCGTTGTCCTCGCGGCTGCCGCTTTTGCCGCTCGATTTTTCAAACCGCCCCTGCGGGCTCAGGTGCCGTTTCTGCCCTCCCGCAGCTCCACCCCCCCCCTCCCCCGCGG
>VWPW01027341.1:8504-128464 GCA_013389825.1 Crypturellus undulatus | reverse complement strand
CCGGCGCCTCCGTGCACGGCGGGACGCGAGACTGGCCCGCCCGCCCCTGCCCTGCGCGGGGCCGCCGCTCCCCGCGCAAACGCGGGCCTCCTATTTCACTTTTTAAGCACCTTCCTAAGGAAGGAGCGAGGAGCGCTGCTGCCAACAAAGTCTGTGTGCAACTTAACTTGTTGTCAGGAGGAGCTCGGGTTGTGCGAAGTAACCTGGGCGATAAACGCGCCCCGTGGCGCAGCGGCAGCGGCGCGAGGAACCTTTGTCCCCGGCCGAGTGACCGTTGTCAAACAAACGGCTCTGGTTACCTATTTATTTATATTACGTGTTATACTTTGGCTCCAGCTTGAGAAGAGACGCCTGTTAACAAGTATATATGTTCTTCTTTTAGCCTGCTGTTGTTAATTAAAGTGAGTAGTTTCCGCCGTGCTAGGTGCACCTAATTATTTTCCTGCGAAGCAATTCCTGGTGATACAGAAGGAGAGACGAGGTTATGCTGTGCCGGTTGTGCGATGCTGATAAACGGTTCTATCAAAACATTGTTCCCACCCCAGTTCTTAAGCGTCCAGTGATGTCTCCTGCTGCTCCTGCTATTCTGCTTGTGCAGCTTGCCCAGAAATGTGCAGCGCATCTGAATAGTGAGCGGAAACCCGGTCTTTTGGAACTTCATCTGAGCTTTGTAGCAGCATCAGTTGTGGAAATAGTTGCCCTAAGAGTGCAGCTCTGACACTGAAGTCTCCTTTGCGCTGCTGAATGTGTGACTAAGGGTAGGGAGAAGGTCTGTCCCCTCAGTGCGCATCCTTGCCACACACAGGTTATCTGCTCGGAGTTTCCCTCTTGACAAACAAAATGAATCCAACTAATTCCCCGCTTTTCAAAAAAAACCCACAAAAACAAACAAAAAAACCCCACACATTAGCATGGATACTGTAGTGCCAAGTATCTGCTCGTTTCCAAAGGCTTTTCAAAAGGAACTGGTGGTTAGTCTTGATTTTCACATGCTCCCTTGCTGTCCCTAACTTACACAGGGTAGTCCCTGTGTAAGTTAGGCTATAGTCTAATTTATGAATATGCCTCTTGTTTCTGTTGGCTCTTTTTGTTGTTATGAGTTAAAAAGAGCAGAAGCAGGAAACAAGGTACCTCCCTCCCCTGAAAATACATGAGCACGTACAATTTCCTTTGTGGAAAAGGGTTTGAAAAGTGACATGAAACGCCAGCATGGATATGAAAAAGAAACAATACATAAAGGAGCATGGGATAAAGTACAACCCAACTGGAACTGGTATGTGTACTTCAAAAAGTAATGGATGAAAATGGTAGACCAAAATGTGTGCTTGCAGAAAAGCATTTCTCTCCATTTTGCTATTTTATGCCAAAACTGATGAATTATGGGCAGGAGGTGCTGTTTCCCATACTTGAACAGCTCTTTTAATTGTGTGTGATGGTGTTTCTGTCTGTGATAATTATCAAGCTATATTTGTTCGTATCATATTACTAAGCTGTTGTTGATACAAATTTGCCTTTCTCAAACCTTTTACAAATCATAATAGCAATTTTATCCTTTCATTGTTTTAATAAGTATATTGAAATATCAATCATATAATTTACTTGAGATTTATTTTCTGTGTATTACAAACTTCTGCTTTTACAGGCCTGTTTCCTCCTTGAAAACGCCTATCACATCTCAACTAATACTTGCTTTTTGATATTGCACGATCTTTTTCTCGTTGAGACTTTCTCATATTTAGTGATACCAGGAAATCAAAATAAGCCTGGCCATGTCTGGTACTAGGGTGCATCATTTATAATCAAATACAGTTAGGTTATCAATTTTCTAAAATTTGGTGCTAGAATTATTGGAAGTAGTTACAGTAGTGTACAATTGGTGGGTTTGATAAGATTGAGCATTTAATTGTACTGAAAATTAGCTCATGGCTTTATCTTTGGTTATTCAGGTCATTTTTCAGATTATATCATTCATTAACAATTTCATATTTTTAGTAAAAACAGAAACATTCATAAGGTGTGTATCACTGAAACTAAAGGTCTATGTGTCATTATTTATACTATGCATTCTGTTATGTATTACAGTACACATTCAGATGTATAATTGTTTTTAGTCTACCATAAAAGCATAAAACTTGCATGATTAGGTAATTTAGTTTTGAAATCAGACTGTACTGTCTACATTTTTGCAACCAGTTTGTTAACAGTTTGTAATTCAACTAATCTGTCTTGTAATCTCTCTGGACATGAGAAACATTCTAATTTTTCAGGTAGTCCATTATACAATTCTAGTAAAACATATTTGAATGCATAGGGTAGCAGAAGAACTACTTTTATTCTTTGTCCTAGAATTTCCTAGGTAAATTCAGTGAGCTGCTATTTCTCAAGGATGTTATAGTCAAAATAATGCACAACAGTATTGGGCTAGTTTAAGTTTGTGAACCAATGGCATTTTCAGTGATGTAACATTGAAACTTTATTTTAATACTTTAATAGCAAAAAAGTCTTCGGTGTTGAAGTACTTCCTAACTTTTTGCACAAGTAGTTATGCAAATAAATAAATAGCTGGAAATCTTCACCCCTCTGGAAGCTCATTAGAGAAAAGAAATGTGGTCTAAGCAGCCTGCTTTTTTTTTAAACATGTGGTCATACATATAGGAATGATGCTTCCTTAGTAACACACATCACCTGGAATAGATGCTTGATGTAGGGGACACGGTTTAGGAAGGCAAAGAGATATTCTCTGGTGAATGAAGTTAAATAGAATCTTCTCACAGCAAATATGGAATCATGAGGTAAGAGAGCATCAAGGTTTGTCTTTTTTTCCAAGAACAGCCTAACTACATTTTCATAATATTTTTTTTTGTGCAAAACCTCCCATCTTTGATAATTATGTAGTTAGAAAATGTTTTTTTTTCCTTATCAGACCTGATAACACTACAATACTGAATCTTAAATTTTTGCAACTACTGCTTTCCACTCTCTTTTTTGATCAAATTATTTATAATCTAATACTCTAATTGTTTTCTTTCCCTTGCAAGCTAGTACCATGTTAGGTTCCAGAAATTGCTGTGCAGTACAGGTGATCAGTGTAGCAGTGCTAGAAGAGACATATTAGGATATTTTCAAGGCAATCAAGAATATCAAGAATAGAAATATTCCCTGAAAGAAATATTAAAGCATATATTTATTCATGCTCTCATGATCTTTATTTAAAGCCATGGTCTTTATTTACTATTACACTTTGCTTTTTTTTTCTTGGGAGGTTGAAGAAATTTATCCTGAGAAGATTTATTAATATTTAATTATTACTGTCAGAAAGTACCAGACTTAATTATCGATAGCAGAATATCTTAGTTTATAAGTTTAGCCTAATAGGGAGAAGGTAAACCTCTATTTAAGATACAAGATTGTGTGCAAGTTGACTGATGTCTCTGCTAGCAGTGTGTGAGTTTACATAATATTGAGGAAGCACTTCTTATTTTAGGATTTCCATCCAAAGGTTAAGTGTGAAGTTTCATTATTTTCCAAAACTAACTTATCTTCTGGAATTACAGAGAAACTGATGTTATTGAAGCTGGTTAATTGCTATTCTGAAATAATTTGCAGAGAACAATTCTATATTGAATGATCACAGCTGTTCTCTGGAGACTGTAAAAAAATGATGCCCCTTTGTTGAAAAAATAAAAGTCCCAAAGTAAAACCAACTGAATGGCCTGTGTAGTGTTTTGAAGCCCTGCCGTATTAAGGATTTGGAAGATTCCTAAAGGAATTGCCTCCTGTAGTTGAGTATTGACCTGAAAGCTTTCTGATTTAGCAGAACCATTTTTCAAAAAGTAAGAAAGTGGGAATCACTCTCTCACAGTTCTTGTATTTTTAATTTAGTAATGAAAGAACCAATGTTTGAGTAGTTAAGAATTAGATACTAGTTATATATATGTATATATACGTGTGTGTGTGTGTATTATTTTCTGTGGAATGTTTGAAGGACTGGCCCTTATCTTCAATTCTTTCCCAGACAGGAAATAAATAACGCAAATAATGTGGCATGAATTGCATCAGTCTGCATGTCTTTACGGCAGCCTTTTTTTTTTTTTTTAAATTAATTAATTCAGGACTTCAGAGCAATATCAGGGAACTTCTTGGTAAGTTTTTCCCAGCAAGTAATGGATCAGAGACCATTGATTTTAACTCTTTAAGCAGAAGTATCCATCTTTGAGAGCTAATACATACATTCATTAACGCTCAATATATATGCTTCTATCTGTATACTTGTGTAAAACAGTGCCTATTTTCAAGTATGTTATACGATTTAAGTATATTACAAGGTGATCAAGTTATGGGTAGTCCATGGTCTAGCTCAGAGCAGTAATTATTTTCAAAATAGTTCTCATTTGCTCAGACTTAGTTTATTGAAATTTTATGTAGCTGTTGTCATCCAGTAATTCGGTTGCTCATCTTCCAAATATCTGGAAGCAGGAGTTCCTATCATGAACCAGATGGATCATTTCAAAAATGGAGTAAGCTGCCATTTTTGTTATTTGTATGAAATCATTTTTAGGCATTTTAATCTGCTTAGTGAGGGAAAACCATCTAAAATAATGGAATTTACATGTTTTCATTTGGACAAGACTTCAGTGTTGACACCAATATTGAATGAAATCTTTTATTTCTATCTCTTTTTATAAAGCTGCTTCATCTTAATCATAAAGCCACGATTCCACAACTGACTGGATTAATAAAGACAGCCTGTGGAGTTTTTCTTTTTTTTTTCCCCAAATTTTTATTTAAAACATATGGATGTTGGACTGACTGGCTGAAACGTAATTTTCGTAGTGTTTGTTTTCTGATATGTCATTTTTGAGTAATTTTATCAAATTATTGTAATAGAGAAAATATGATTTTGTGTTCCCTTTGTCTAATACATAATTTGAGTGTGCATTTGATATTGCTACACATGTAAAAGAAATACATATGTGCAAATCAAAATTTGAGTTACTTAAGCTGCTTAAGGCAAAGCCAGGGAAATTTATGTCAATTATTTGAGATGATGCCTTTGTTACGTGTGCCTGTACATCGAGTAGAAAAGAGGAGTGGGCTCTAGCTGACTAGAGCAATTTAAGCTCTGACTTCACAGTGCTGGGGAAAGGACGGATGAATCTCGCCAGGCTTTTCACTGTTCTGCAGAATGTGTTGGTGTCACTACGGTATAGTAAGCCAGACATTACTGAATATTAGGTAAAATGCTGGAAAGAAGCATATGATGCAGTATAAAGACACTGGGCTGTACATCAAAAACCTGTTATTCTCCTCTTACCTTTGTCATTGAATTGCTTTGGACAGACACTTTATTTGCCTTTTATTACTGCTTTGTTATAAATAAAATGGAGATTGTAATACCTTTTCAAATTGTTTTGAGTTCTCTGTTATGTCTCTAGTAATAGTTTGCCATGGAGTTCGGGAGCAGTATTTCTGAACAGCAAAAGGAACAAAAAAACCTTAAAGTATTTCTGAAAATTCAAATGTCTCCTTTTTTTCTTTCCCTAGAGTTTCATCAGTTGAAGGAGTCATAACATATATTGTGTGAAGCATGACAAAAAGCTGGACTAATTAAAAGCTTTCCTGCTTCAGGAGAAAACCCCAAAATGTATAGACCAGGGGAGACAGTCAAACGGCGACTCAACATGCATGCTCCTCCTCGGATAAGAAGCGTGGAAGTTGCAAGAGGAAGAGCTGGCTATGGGTTCACCCTCTCCGGACAAGCTCCTTGTGTTCTTAGTTGTGTTATGAAAGGGAGCCCTGCAGATTATGTTGGACTTAAAGCAGGAGATCAAATATTTGCAGTTAATGAAATTAATGTGAAAAAAGCTTCTCATGAAGATGTAGTGAAACTTATAGGAAAATGTTCAGGAGTGCTGCACATGGTCATTGCTGAAGGGATTAGTCATATAGATTCATGTTCTAGTGATGAAGAAGTTGGGTTTTATGATGGAAAGGGCTGGCTGAAACCCAAACCTGACTCCAAAGCTCTAGGTATAAACAGAGCAGAGAAAGTTGTTGAAGAAATGCAGTCTGGTGGCATTTTCAACATGATCTTTGAGAATCCTACTCTTTGTGCTGGTAACTCAGAGACTTCGACACCAAAACAAAGATCGTTTTCAGATTCTGCTGCTATTAAATTTGAAACTGGAAATGAAAGTATGAACAATCCAAGCTTACTGTCCAAGGAAGAAATATCCAAAGTCCTGAATGATGATTCAGTTTTTAGAATTGGGCTGGAGAGCGCTGAAGACTTTGGATTAGATGCAAGCATTTTAAATGTTGCCATGATTGTAGGTTACCTAGGCTCAATTGAACTTCCTTCAACAACCTCCAATCTGGAAAATGAGAGTCTGCAGGCTATTCGGGGATGCATGAGACGTCTGCGAGCAGAGCAAAAAATCCATTCGTTAGTGATGATGAAGATTATGCATGACTGTATTCAGCTGTGCAGTGACAAGTCAGGAGTCGTGGCAGAATATCCTGCGGAGAAGCTGGCATTCAGTGCCGTTTGCCCCGATGACCGGAGGTTCTTTGGCCTGGTGACAATGCAGACAAACGATGACGTGAGCTTGGCTCAGGAAGACGAAGGGGTTCTGAGGACATCTTGCCACGTGTTTATGGTAGACCCTGAGTTATTTCACCATAAAATCCACCAGGGCATAGCGAGACGTTTTGGACTGGAGTGTACAGCAGATCCGGACACAAATGGCTGCCTGGAATTTCCGACATCATCTCTACCTGTTCTTCAGTTTATTTCTGTCCTCTATAGGGATATGGGAGAACTGATTGAAGGAATGCGTGCAAGGGCTTTTCTTGATGGCGATCCAGATGCTCATCAGAATAACAGTACAAGCAGTAACAGCGATAGTGGAATTGGAAATTTTAATCAAGAGGAGAAGAGTAATAGAGTTTTAGTGGTCGATTTAGGGAGCAATCCAAGTAAACACATTCCTAACAGTATATGGGAAAATCCAGTAGGAAGGGGACAAAATCAATCTGCCTCCCATTGGAACGGCTTCTGCCATGAACAAGAAGGAAACATTCCTTTAGAAGTAATTCAGAACGATAAATCCCAAAATTTAAGCAAACACTTAAGTCCTTCTGCTCGTATTGAAGTTCCTCTGGTTTCTGCCCGAAATTCAGTGCCCCCATCTAAGAAAACTGCTGCAGGAATAGGCAACCAGAGGTGGTTGCCTGTGCACGTGCTGCAGGAATGGCAGCACGGCCATGCGAGCGACCAGGAGTCCTACACAGATTCCACGGATGGCTGGTCCAGTGTCAACTGTGGGACTCTGCCCCCGCCGATGAGCAAAATCCCAGCTGACAGATACAGAGTCGACGGCACTTTTGGCCAGCCACAGCTAAAATCTCACAAAAATGAATGGTCTAAGAAGATGTTTTGCATGCAAAATAAGTTTGGCCCTCAGCACATTGTTAGGAAGTCTAAAGAAGATAAAAAGGTAAGGGTATGTTGAGCCTACTTATTTCAAAACAAGCAAACAACCCCTTGCCTCCAAACACATAGCTTCTGATATTTTTAACCCCGTTACAAGTGTAACGAAATTTAAACATATATACATATATGTTATTTACAATTTTTTGGGGGGGAAATAATATGAATCTTTCTCCTTTGCAAGCACTTTTGTATATTCCTGTTTAAATTGAGTGCAGCCCTGGAATTGTACTTCTGCTGGAAGTGGTGTCTGTTCCAACTTTCTCATATTTCTTCTCCTCTCTTCATTGTTTCCAAATGCTGCAGTGGCACTGCAATAAAAGGAGACATGACATTCTAGCAAGTTCGGCTCCTTTTGACCTCCAGCAACAAAAGAATGGAAACAGACTGGAACTTCAGTCTGGCTCCATATTTTTTAAAGAAGTCTGGCTTGCAAATGTTATTAGTTTAGTGATACCTACAAATATGCAGTCTAATCATTAGTCAAAATCTTATAATATAAACTTTCAATGCAGTTAATTTTATGAACATAAATATTCACTCCAGCTAATCTCTCAATAGAAGTAGGTTGCAACTGCAGCAAAGGAGAGCCGTTATATATGATTATGGTTCTGTAAGGGGGCCACAAACCTAGCACGGTACCAGGAAGCTCCATTTTGAGTTGTACTCTGGTGTATGGCCTTGTCTTTGCATGCTCTCTGTAGGCTGTTCTGTCTACTGTCAGGCTTCTATGAAATAAAGTCGGTAGATTAAAAGAATGCAGGCAATAAGTGTCCAACAAAATTAGATACATTCCCTCTGCTATGTACACTTGTCCTCTTGAAGGACTAAATTCATGGGAGGCTGTTGTTGGTACCTGGGATTCAAGTAATTAGCCTTTTACTAGAAGACTTAGTGGTGAAGAGTTATATCTTAAACATTTCCTTTTAACAGAGAAAGACAGAATCTTTTCCTCCAAATTAGTCTTCAGTAAGAAGTAGTGGAATCAGGAACTGTTGCTTACAAAATTGATTCAAGTTACCATCATGCTACCCTATTTTTGGAAAAAAAAAATCACCTGATTTAAAAATATCTAACTGCTGCTCATTGAAGAAAAAAGGGTACATGGGATTATATAAAAGGCATGACAGTAGATATTTGTTAGTTATCTGAAACTGCTATAGACAATCTTTGCATTGGGACACTCAGGCATATAGATTTTGGGGGGCAGAATGCAGAGTTTTAGAACATCTTTAGAACATGGAAAGATAAATTAATTTTTTAATGCTTTCTTACACTGTGAAGCCAACAGCTGTCACATATTCTTTTTTACATGTTGTATGCTGAAAATACTAAAACTATCTAGTATAGAATATACTAGTAATGCATTAATGTATTTTTAATATAAGCTGACTGCTAGGGTAAATGTTCTTTTCAACCCCCTGAATGTCAAGTGGTCTCGGTCAAGGTGATTCTCGTTTGTCAGAACCACGGAAATAGAAATCATTTGACTGGAAGCATTTAATTTATAAGCAATGCCCCCTGCCCCACACACCTCCCAGCCAACGCTGTTTCCTGCCCTGAGACTGGACCTATTCCGTACCCCGGGGGCCTCGTGAGCCTTCACTGCCCAAGGAAGGGCCCCAGTGACCGTGGGCCTCGTTCGGATGCTCTGGGAGTGCGGAGCCCGAATGCTCCTTGGAGGCCAGAGAGCTGCAGCTGCAAGGGATGCAGGGCAGAGCCTGCAGGGGCTGCACGGGCAGCCCCTGGCTGAAATGTGCTCCCTGACCGCACTATGGATACATGTATGTATGTGTATATATATATATATTTCAGATTTAAAGCTCAAATTATATTCAAAAGGCTCAAAACATACTTTTCATGGGAGTCAAGAGAGCATTAATGGTATTTTCTTAGAATAATTTGCACCTTAAAATGCAAGATTTGTAGTCAGGAGAGCATTAATGGTATTTTCCTTGGATAATTTGCACCTTAAAATGAAAGATATGTTATATGTGGGTAAACAGTAAAAACCTACCACCTACTGGGTCACTCGAGTTAGTATATGCCAGAATACATGTTCTTGCTGAAAAATTCTTCAATTGTTTTTCCCTTTTATGTCTGTTTACTGAGAAATCTATTATGTTTTGTTCTCTGATTAATAACCAGTTTGTTTGCAAAAAAATGCATTTCTGTGTTTGTGAAAGTCTTGAAATCATTTACAAGGGTGTATTGCAAGTACTGATCATGATTCAAAATAATTCAGAAAGATGTAGTAGTACTACGTTCTCATTTTAAATCTTTAATGAAAATAGCTATGGGATGTATGTTATTGATGAGCATACCTCTGTAAGAAAAACCTATTTTTTGTTTCTTAGAGCAATAATTCACTTTCATAATAGAATGATATTCAGAAATTCAAACTCTTGCTTTGTGTGGAGAAAAGAGGTCAAAGTGTCTTGTCCCAAGCATTATTCTGATGGGTTAGATGCTGTATTCAAGAAAATTACACATGCTCTGCTTACCGTGACCTTTTTAAGTGGTAAAGACTGATTTTACACAGCATGCTTGGGCACATTCTAGTCATAGCAGTTTATACAGTGGCCACCTGGGAGTCCATTGATATTTTTACAGCCTAGTGCTCAGTCTAATGCTTAATTTGGCAGAGCAGTCCTTAAATTGCTTTTTAATTGAGTTTTTTTTTTGTGTGTGTGTGTGTATTTTGTGTTAGTACTGTAGGGTAATATATCCTGCAAGTGGGAATGTGCAGAAGGGAGAAGAGGTAACCAGAGCTGGAGTTCTTTGGGAGGGACTCTGCACACTCACACTGCTCGCTTCCTGAGGGCCCTCATTGCATCCTGGGGAAAGGGCCCGAGTACCTGCATGCAGTTCTGGTCCGGCAAAACCGTTTGCAGCCACACAGTGGTGATCACGGCAGGTAGCACAGCAGTGTATGCAGGGTGCAGTGCTGACGGCCCCCAGACTCTTTCCTGGTTTTGTAGCTGCACCTGCAAAACATTTGTGGGTTGTGCAGAATACAGGGGTCGGTGTGAGAGAGTTGCAGTGAGCAAAGCTATTGCAGGTGGCACTTCCAGGCTGCACCTGGGAAGTGTGTGCTGTGGGCAGGAACGCAACGAGTTTGACCCTCAGGTTACAGGCAAATAAGCTATTTTTTTTTGTCCCCTTTTAGTATATGAGTTTTTGAGTTTACAAATTAGAATTATGGGTAAATTTATAAAAATTGGAACTGTTTTTTTGTAATTTTTTTTTAATATTGATATATTTTGCAGTGATACAAAACACTTTAAAGTTCTGTATAAGCAAAAACTATTGAAAGCTAAAATCACCAAATTTGATTAAATATTACTGAATAGCGTGAGGTTGTTTTGTTTCTCTTTCAGGTATTTCATTATTTAGCTATTGAGCTCTCGTGCTTTAGTAACTGCTGTATTTTTTTCATTTTTTGTAGATGTGAAATCTTTGGCTTTTAAATTATTATTTGTAGAAGGGGAAAATTGTCAGTTCATCAGAGAAATTTTAGTTCAGTTCTGATTGAGATTTACAGGTTGGTTTCTCCAACCCCTCTTCAGTTATAATTTCCTGAACTGAAGTTCATATTCCTTGTCCGTCTTAAAAGTTTCATTTGAACAGATTTCTGTTGAAGAATCTTAGGAGACTTTTTGGAGACTCTTCTTAGTTCTTGTAGGCTCTTAGAAGATGGTCTAAAACTAATCTTGGGGGTCCTGATGGTGTTATTGAGATTCACTGAAAATACGAATTGTGTCACAAAGCTTTGAATTTCAGAATGACACAATTTTTTGTAGTGAAAAGCTTCTGAATTACTATGTGGCTTGTCCTGGGTGAACAGGGGTGTGCGGTCTAGTGAAGTCTGAGCCTGAGTATGAAGGCTATGGCTATGGCTCCAGTAGGAAGGGAATATTTACTGCTCTTTTGTTTTCCCATTGTTTTTCCTTATGTGTTATCCTACTTTGCTGTTGTGTAGTTATTTCCACTTTCTTCAGCATCCCACTAAGTCTCAGGCACTCACCTATTCACGTCTCTTTGCATAATTTGGAGTGATGCAAAAGAAAAGCACTGTAAGAAATCTGAAAACATCAGGGGATATTAGGATTGGCAAGGGATTTGAGAAATTGCTGAACAGAGAAGCATTCCTTTCCCTCTGGCCTAAATTAATCTAATGCATTTGATTTTGTTCAGCCCTCATTCTCTGTTTTCAAGTTAGGGCCTGGCCAAAAATACGTCCAACTGTTACTGTTTTAAATTAAGTTTTACTGGGAAAATACTCCTTTTTCCACTGGAAAGCCTCATAACAGTCAGTTTCGATTCTGAGTTTCCTCTCCACGAGGACAGAAGCCTAGGCATTGACCTCCCACTTTTTTATTTTATTTTTTAAGTAGAAAGTCTATTTTAATGTTGTAGAAGCAAGTATAACATTTAAGATCACAGCACATTTTACAAGCAGAACTTCATAACTTTGTGTTTTTCTATTAGGTCTATTTCAAATGGATATGATAAATCCATTAAAAATAATTTATAAATCTATTTTAATTTTTGAGTATTGACTTTTAGTAAATTTTCTCATGAGTGTGAGCTTGTAAATGGATGCTATTTTTAAATCTTAGACAAGAAAAAAAAGGATAAAATCACTGTCTGGGACTCCCATTTTCTGAGGTATGTATTTTTTTCAATTTGCAGTGAATATTCTCAGATCTGTGCTTCAGGACTTTGGTTCCCTGAACAGTATAATTTGTAGCAGAAAAGGACCTTTTTTAAAAGTAAAAAAAATAGTCAGCTGCTTTATAACCATTGCGTTTTAACCTACTGTTTTTACTATTGTAAAAGCTTATAAAAACATAGAAAATGGGTGAGCAATACAGTGGGCATATTTGCTTTATAATATTTTCTAGATTAGCTTTTTTTTTTTTTTTTACTATTTTGGTCATAAGCTTAAATATAAGTATCTTAGAGTTGGTCTTTTTTTTTAAAGGAGGTGTTGCTGAAAAAAAATCTCTTGTTCAAGTTAAAAATGGAGTAGATGTTCTGTGAAAAATTTTCATTTGCTTCAAATACAAGAACTTCAGTTTTTCATGTTGGTAACTGGTTGCTGAACCAGCTGAAGTGTAGATACTTTAGATGCAAAGACAATGTTGACAAAACTGTGTGGTTCTCATATTTGTTTCTTTTTCTTTTTACATTTTACATTTCATGTTTTTTTTTCTCTTTCTTCTGCTGTTCTGTTGCTCTCTAGTTTAAGTCACTCCTTCTCAACTGTCTATAAAGCAGGATGAATGGCAGCCGTATTACTGTTCTTACACAGTACAATGTAACCTTTGGAGTTACAGGTTTTGGTGTGATCTGGGATGTATGTATATACCTTAGAGAGAACATAACTGAAATCCCAAACACCGAATGAGATCTGGGGGTAGTGCTAATGTCAGTTAATCTTCAAAGAGGCATTTGTATCAAGTATGTTCTCAGGTAAGTTTTGTTAAGTGAAAATGAAAAGCTAATAAAAGTTCAGTACTTTAATGCAGCTTTTTTCATATGTACTGTAGTCTTCTAAAATAGTGATTTTAAAAATGCACAGTTCTAGGATCTTTTAAAAATCTTAAGAGCTGGAGTGATGCTAGATGCCTTATTCTGAAAACAAAATTAGGCAACATCTGGAGAATATACGTCCTTAGAGCAATGCAGACTGAAAAATTCATTTCAGGTTTACTTGCTTAGATTTCAGATTTTTTGTTATGTAATTTCAGATTTTTTTGTTATGTCTGATGTTTAATGTTTTGTGGAACAAGTATAGGCTCGGATTCCAGTTAACCAATTAAAATAATGACGGTAAAAGGACATGCAGACACCTAAGGATTTCCGAGTTAGTTTTGAGTTGTGAGGGCAGAGGAGCAGGCAGTGTCCTGAGAAACAAAGAAGAAATGGTGCGGAGAGATTAGCACAGAATGACTTGTGAAATTAATCAAACACTTTTAAGCTGTAAAAATGAAAAGTTTGGTACTAGATATTGTAAGATTACTTTCTGGGCTAAAAATAGCCCCCAAAGTGAGTCTGTCCTGTCATATATATTATAAAATCTTCTTTGTTATGAGGCCTGTGGATTCAGGCCTTCATTCTCCACTTTATGTAGCCATAAAGACTTGGCTGACCTGTCAGTTAGTGGCAGGATGAACAGGACTCCAGTTATAAGAAACGTCTGGATTATTGTCCGAGTCTTTTAGACAATCATGTTTTGGCATCTGTTTTGTACCAACTGCATCCTGAAGAAAAATTGTTTTCACGGAGACTTCTGTGAGAATATCCTTCCATGACCTCACTAGTATGATGTTAGAAACTTTTATTTATTTTCTACTTTGAGTCCTGGCCACTCCTTCTACCTGTTTCTTCTTCTTCTAGAGTGTCCATTAGTTTGTGGCTCTTTTTCTTCCATGTTTCTCTTTTGTTTATATGTAGAAATTATATTCTTTCAGCTTTCATTTTGTTGGATGGAAGAGCTTAGTTTCCATCTTCCAGAATGTAAAGTTTTCATTCTTCTGATAATTTTAGCAGCTCTTTTTTGAAACTATGGTAATTTAATGTTTGTTTTGGTGCCGAGTGAATCAAATTTTATGCTGATTTCCTAGTAAGAGTTTTCTGTAACTGTATATGGTTTCTTTTATCTGCTGTGAATACTTCATAAAATACCTCTTTATATATAGTTTACTTCTTTCATAACCATATAATGTTGATGGTTAACATTTATTCAGTAGTCAACAAATAAGAACATCCATTTGTATCTAATGAGATTTTGAGCAATGGCCAGGAGCACCTGCTTAGACAAGGTGTGTGAGGGAGGAAGCAGGCACTTTTGAGGGCATTTCTTTCTGATTTTCAGCAATGTGTGGGTTAGGGAGACTGCATCTGCATCATCGTGTTTAGTAACATCAATCAGCCTCTCTTTTAGAATTTGTTGTTTCTTGAAGTCATTTTTTGGCATCATATGACAATAAATACCACAATTTAGCAGAGTTGAAAGAAATCGGTACATAATTGTACTACATATATTTTACATATTCTACATATATTTTCATTTCCTACCTGCTGTCATACCCTATTAATTTTCTCCTACTTGCTGGATTTTGTTTTCAACCTGAATCACCAATCAGTTATCTTCCAAGCTATTTTCCAAATTATTTTCTGCATGTTCTGCAATTCTGCACCAGCAATATTTGCACACAGGAGAGAGTGTGATGCTCGCAGATGGGAAGAAAGATAAAACGAGGTCACATCTAACTTTGCACTGCAGTAGCGAAGAGGCCACTCAACTACCAAGACCCATATTCGTCAGAAGAGGCCCTTAGGGAGGGCAGAGCTGAGGCAAGCTGGCCTGCAGAAAGATTAGGTCAAGCGGCCCAGAACAGTGTTTGAGAGCAATATTGAAGATGGCACAACATTTACATCAACTTTGTGTCATCCCAGCAGACGCTCAGTATGACTTGGTAGCTTTTGCACTGGCTATAGAGGGATTTGCTGTGGCATCCCTGTGTCTCATCCCTTCTCGGAAGGGACTGAATTAGCAGCTCTTCCTGAAGTCTTAAAGTGCGTTTTTTGCAAAGAGGAACCAACTCTCAAGACTTACCCTTCTGCTGTTTCTGCCTGAGAGAAAATTTGGCAGGTTTTGAATATCCACAGAAGTTTCAAATTATATGATTTCTGTGCAACTGTGTTCTCCATTGAAGTGCTTAGTATGCACTTTCCCATACAAATTCAAAGAGTCAAACCTGAAAGCAGAGGGTGTTTTTAAAAGCTTCAAGAGCTGGAAATAGAAGCTGGACAAATTCAAATTAGATCTTTTTACAGTGAGTGTAACTGAGCTTTGTGAAACAGAAGGAATGTAGTAAATTCAGTTCTATTTCCTAAATTGAGGCCTTTTAAAAGGTATCATTCCTTCGTGTGTGTGTGTATATGTGATAAAGCCTGTGAGTACAGGCATCTTGTCTTTAGTATATGCTTTTTAGTGGCAATTGATCAAAAATCAGTACTCAGCTGCACAGATGCTCATGAATCTTTAGTAAGGGCACGACTCATGAGCTAGGTGCCGGTCACTGGATGGTGATGACAGTTTCCCTTGCAGATCTCCTTCCCCCTAGCTGCCTTGGATGAGACTCCCCAGACTGTTTTACTGGTGAAATCCTACAATCCAGTGGCAAGTGGTCCTATATGACCATCCTGGCATGCGCATTGTCTTCTCATATTGGTTATCTTAATTTGTCAGAAGGGCTGGTGCTGTGCTTACACAGCCCAGCAGAAACAGAAAAGAACTTCTATCCACAGTATTGTGTAGCACTGGCTATACTTATATTTTAGAGCTCTTGGAATTTCATTAATGCCATGCAATTACTTTCTTATGCTTTTTTTTTTCCCCTAAATATATTTTTCACTCGCTTTGTGAACACGTATCTTGTAAGATTAAATTTCATTTTGCAACAGTGTAGAAAGTGTTGCATCTTATGTATGTGATGGGACTTGTTAGAGCACCAGCTTTTAAACTTTATTAGCTCCCCTTCTTTTTCTTATAATTTACCTCTCTCTCCTCTTCTCCTCCGTAAATTCCTGTACCCCACAGCATCCAAACTCTCTGTTGCAAAACATCCAGCCTGCTTTCAGTTTCCCTTCCAGGTCACAAATGTATGTGCTGTCCATAAAATGATTAAATTTCTGAGATCTTGTAAAGCTGGCCTTAGCCTCACCTAGTTTATCCTTCCACTTTTTTTTTTCTCTTTCTGAAATCTTGACACCAGCTCCTTGTATTTTTTTGTTGTCTAGTATCCTTGCACACCTCCTGCAAACATCTGCCCCCTTGGCCTCCTGCACTCCAAGAACCCCCACAGTGCTTTTCCTTTCCACGTTACTACCTCTCTTTCTGTTCCTCGTAGCTTGAAAGCTGAGGTATCAGAGGAGAGAAGTCTCATATTATTAATTATATTCAGATATTTGGAGGAGTGGTTATTATATAACTTTAGAGAGATATTCATTATATATGGTACAAAATGTAAATTTTAAGCTATGCTTACCAGTTGTTAAAAAGTTTTATGGTGAGTGCATTTCCTGGCACATGAAAGAGTATGATACAGCTCATTGTATAGCNTGGTGAGTGCATTTCCTGGCACATGAAATGATACAGCTCATTGTATATTTGGCGATTTCTTTAAGCTAATGGAAGATGTTTTCTAAAGGTGTTTGGTTTCTTTTGGTCCTGAATAATTGATATGGTTTCACCAATGTGCCTCCCTGCCCCTGCGCTCCCAGTGGGAGTATCACGTTGAGTGTTTTTGAGTGTTCACATTTCACATTGCGTTTCTTGGGTGGCAACGATCTGAGGGTCTCTTGCTGCTCTCAGTGCAGAGCGGGCAGAGTGACTCTTCAGTTGGTTCGATATGTTGTAAACAGAATTATTTCAGTGCTTTCAGTTGCTTATACTGTGGTTATGGACAGTGCTGGTCATTTTAAGTGAATATTTTTTCACTTACCTGTTAGCTGAGGGAAAAGGTGTGACTTTGTAATACAATTAAAAAATATGCAGACCCATGCATTGAAATACTTTTCACATACATTTACTTTCTGTGTCTCTTCATGTGAATTTGTAATTTTTATTTTGTTAGTAGAAGGTGGAATGGATTTTTAGAGCATCAGTATGTTGACCCCTTTATTTTAATACATTTGTTCTTTTCCTTTTCTATCTGTCAAATTGTAACAGGATAAAGGCTTTTAGAATTTTTTTCTTTTGAACTTTTAACCATGATATGTAGTAGTAGGACAAGTGTAAATATATTGTAACGTTTAGATTGCCTTAGTGCTAGCTTTTTTGACTGTCAGCTTGTTTTCACCCACTTCTGTGCTTTTCTTTTTGGTTTTGGATTCCTAAAATAAAGACGTTTAGCAAAATGTTAGATGAACTTTAGGTTTTTTGTTATTCTGTGATAGGATTGTAGAAATTAATGTTTCTTAGATTTCCCTTGAATTTTCTTTTTGTGTTCTGTTTTATTGATTCAACAAGTGTTTCAGGAAGGAAGTTTTTAAGACATGATAGTAAATAGTGTAGGGTTCATAGGCCATCTATACTAAGCAAGCAAAACTACCTCAACATTCACCTACCAAATCCTAATGGTTTAGTTGGGCAGCTGACTGTCAAAGCAGTATTTTGTAGACCACATAGTGTGCTGCTTTGAAATTTTATAGGTTCATTTAGTGTTTTTATTGCTGTTTAACAGTGTGATAAAGACATATAACTGTAACATCTTCTTTATGGCCAACAGACTGCAAACTTTATTTTAGTGTCAAACATTGCTCTGGCAATCTCTCTGCTCAAATACTGTGGATTTCTCCATCCATGCTGATTAATTCATTCTTGTTGCAATATCTATTCTCTTTTCAAGTTATGGATGCTTTTTTTTTTCTCTTTTTTTCCAGCTCTTCAGAGTCTCACGAAAACCTTTTGCCAAAATGTTATTGCTGTTTGCTTTGTGTACACTTTTCTTTAAGTTTTGGTGTACACAAAGTTATTTTAATTCATCTACAAAAGGAGATCAATTTTCATAGTCTAAATGTCTGGTAAGAAGTCAAGGAAGGATGAAAAGAGAAACTTCTCAGCAGCCACATCAGGAAATTAACTACTTCAGGGGACTTTTTAGTAATTTTGCAGATTTTTAATTTGATTCTTTAAAGACGAGGAGATTTCTGTAACCTGAAAATGTTTTCCTGATTAGAATTATTATCCAAAGTAAATGAGGAAATGGTTAGTTCAATGTATTTTTATATATTTTGCAACTGCTTCTTTAAGCACTGCTTTATTCTTGGAGGGGTTTTTTACTTTTATCTCTACATTTCACTCAATGCTCAGTAGTGACTTTTTTTGTGTGAAATGCCAAGAAGTGTACAGAAGAATTTTGGTTTGGTACTACTTTTATCTCTTCTACTCTCTTCTACTATTAGACAATTTCCAGTTTGTCTTTTCTCTGGTCTCGCCATTTCTCTTAGTTATTTTTCTGATGACAAATAATGAAGCCTCTTCTAAAATAGGGCTCCTAGTGATAGATTGTCTTACCTAGAATCTGGTTCTTGATGGAATTAAGTAGATTTTTCTTCAGGCAGTTTGATCTTTTTGCTCCAATTCGTAATGATACCATATCTATTTTTTTTGTATGTGTGTCCTGTACACACATTTTGTATGTATATGTACACAGTTGTATGTCTTCAATCTTTCAGAATATTAAATGTCAATCTTTATTATTTAAAGCTGTACTGGGAAACTGTTTATGTTGTTTCAGTACTAAATTAGAAAGAAAAAAGAAAATTTATTTATTTATTATCCAAAATAGACATGGATTCATGGATTTTTTTTTTTTCTCCTTTCATCGCTTGTACTTTATAGAAGATAAATACTTTTCAAAGATGCGTCTTGTTTGGGGAAATACTTGAAAGATCCTTAAGCGAATCCATTCTGTGTAATTACTTCCTTAGCTGGTTTCAGAGCACCAGTCGTACTCCGAGTAGAGGTGCCATTAATTCCACTAGCCTTACGAGCTGCTACGTTGTTCCGAGTTTGAATGTTTTTCACTATAATACACATATAAAATTCACTATAATACACATATAAAATTTAACCTTCCAAAGCTGGTATAGCTGGCATTGGTGTGAAACCTGAGAGGGACCCATTTACTCCTGTTGGTATAATAGCAGCGTACGCATATAGGAGGAGGTGGTATTTTGATCTGTTACATAATAATAGTAATGGAATCTGCTGAATTTTGTGAGGGGTTAATGTGGACTTGGCTGCTTGACAAAGGGGATTATTGCCCTAGATGCACACTTTCATTTCTGAGGGGAGAGACTATTGTGATTTTAAGATCTAAGTGTAGTGTGCAACATGTCAGCGATACCTGCTGAGATCAACAGGTGATTTGAGAAGTTGCCTAGAAACATGTGAACTGCCCTTACTCTATCAGGTGCTGTCTGAAAATTCATGGTTAGCAACTTACTTGTCTTCACGGTTGTTTGATCATTTTATCAAAAACCGCTTTCACGTGTTTATACTGCACTTCTAAATGTCTGGAAAACACTCAAAGATCTCCACAAAATCTCTGGAAGCTGCCCAGTTTGTCCCCTGCCAGCCCCAGGGGTTGCTGAGCCCGGGAGCCCGACAGAGCCGCAGCCGCAGCTTCTGGCCTCAGGACCAACCAGTAGTGATATTAAACATATGTTTAATACTTTCAAATGACCAAAATGACACTAGAATGCCTCAGAATTGAGAGAGCAGCAAATGGCATAAAAGAAGAAATAGCACAATATAATTTAACAATTATTATAGAGCTGCTATCAAACAATTATAAAGATATTAATAAATAGTTTTATTATCTTACTGCAGTAAGGATGCTGAAGCGAGATAGGAGAAAAATAACTGATTTGAGTTCTGTTCTTTTCCAAAGTGAAAAAGAACATCTGAAGATACAGAAATTTTTCCATGCACTGAATGTCTTAGTGAAATGAATCCAAGATTTCAGGCACATCATCACAAGTTTTCATGTCATAGTGAGCTACTATACATCTGCTTAGCACCAGATTTTGTCTGTGTGCCCACTCTTAGGTTTAAGTTTATATGTTGCCATTTGGCATGAATTAGATATGTACATGGTGAGTCACGGCAGCTTAGCTGACATCTGATGACTTTTTAAGGAGGAAGAATATGCTTATGGGCAAAAACAGAGAAGCATTAGATTTTTAGTTATTGCAGCACCAGTTGTAGTCTTGGGACATCAGAGTGATGTAGTTTCTTTCCTCACAATAAAAATCTAGTTCCTTCATTTTTGTAGCCTGTGATTTTAAAAAGTCATATTTTATGGTTGTAAGTCTATAAAAAAGAAGAAGAGTACGAGCAGGGCAAGTGGGAATTCTAAAAGAATGCTTTTCGAAAAGAAGAATTCCAATAGAAATTTCAAGATGAGAATTTCCTAGAAAGGACTAATATCTTGTCCATATCAGTGTTGTCTTTCTAGTATTGAGCTAAGAATCTCTTGTTTTGATTAAGCTCTATCCATAGTTCTTTACATGGAACATTCATACACATTAGCAACATGACAACTTATGTTTGCACAGTAACTTAAGGCTGAATATTTATGATACATGGCTTTAGTTTGGAAAAGCCATTTCTTTAATGATTTGAATAGCTGGTTTCCAAAGCATGTAGAAAGTTACCAATTTACATTGAAACCATGGTCCTGTTACAAGTTTGCAATCTCTCTCCTTAGAGTTCTGTACTAGCAAAGCAGTTGAGCTGGACAAAAGTAGGATATCTAAAATTCAGATGCTGTCTCTATGGTAAGTAATATACTAAATACAAATAAAATAACTGTGTATTTTCTGTTTTCCTCAGGGTGCAAAATTTGGACATCTGCTGGGATTAACTCAGGCTCCTCCCCAACGCTCTTCCGCTCGAAGATCCTTCGGAAGATCTAAGCGATTTAGTATTACTCGCTCTTTGGATGACCTCGAGGTAATTAACTTTCTCTTGAAACCTAGAAATAAGTCCTGGGGAGGAACTTACAGTATTTGAAACTGATGATAAACTAAAGAAGGAAAGCAATAGCCTTACTACAGTAGTTACTAATCTTTGTATGACATTTGCACAAGGGAAATACACATTTCATGTATTAATCTGACTTTTTTAGTGTTTCTTTAATAGTTTCCTAGTGTTTCTTTAATAGTTTCCCATTAACAGTGCCCTTTCTTTCTGTGGGGAACTTTACTTCATTTCACCTATCACACTTGGTCGTGCAAAGCAAATCAATAAAGCTTGAATTAATTCTTTAAGCAAGCAAAGAAATCAGTGTTTATCCTTTTATTTATTTATTTGTTTATTGTTCTGCTAATAGTCATTACATTGAGAAGATTTGGGGATTTTAATTTGTTGATGTTCCTGCATATGAAGTGAGGCCTCTTAAAGTAGCTTATTAAGGAATGTAGCTTATTGAATATGGAAAAGGTCCTTTCTTATAGGTCAGCAGTTGAGAAAAGGGAATACAAAATATTCCCAGTGCTGGTTAATTGGTATGGGGATCTTTAGTCTTTCTGAGTGTAATGTTATTTCACATCTGGTAAATTTTAAGACATCAGTTGCTTGGGTATGGGTGGCCAAAGCTTATTGATTTTGGTGGAAAAGAGGAATGAAAAGACCATTGAATTGAAGCTGCCTCCTCCTGCCCCAGCTCAGCTGAGCCCCTTCCTCCAGCTGTTTGAGGAAATTGTTTTTTTAAAGAACTATTATTATATTTTCTCTTCTAGTGTGCTTTCTCCTCAAAACCTGACCTGCAGAGATGTCAAAGAAAATGGAGAGTTTTTTCCTTAGCCTTTTATCATGTTTATCTGGAAGAAACTTTGTGGTAGAGGAGAAACAAAAATATGTGCAGCGCTCCTGGCATAGGAGCCGTGTAGTATGTGTTATATTGCTCTTTGGCAAGCGAGGGAAGGCAGCACACAGATTCCTCCAAGTGGGAAAGAGGAGTGTGAAAAGTGTCTGACATGAGAGGAGGAGAGAAAGGTGTTCCAAGCTTCCTGTCATGTGAAAATGTAGGAAGCAAAGAGGTTCATTGAGTCCGAGCTAAAGGAGAGGGGTTCTTGGGGAACAGAACTTATGGAAGGAGCTCCTGGCATATTCAGGGAATTGCAGGTAGGATATTTCTCAGATATTTTAAAGGAAATAGAAAGCAAGCAGTGTGCATTGTGGTCTGTTTCTGTGTTGTTGCCTGAAGGTTCTAAGTGTCTTGCTTTGTTTCATTTCTTTCTTTGCACTCCTGTCTTAACACTGTAAGTCCGTAACTTTAGCAGAGCAAGATTCCTTAGACAGAGGCACTTGAGAACTGCCTGGCTCTGCCTCTTCGCATTAGGAAGTGGTGCTTCTTCTAAGTTAAAAAGGTTGCTGGTATGTGTTACCAGTTTTGACAAAAATTTGGGACATAATAAGAGAGAACCAACCTCCAGAATATCTTAGAGCCTAATGCTAGTGATTCATGTGTGATTTAGGAAAAAAACAAAGTTTAGATCTCATTCTGCCAGATTCAGATTTCAGAGAGTTATATGAACATCTTGTATTCTGGGGTAGTCTCTTAAACAGCAAGATGGGATGGATATAATTTAATTCTGTTTTAGGAGCTGTTCCACATTGCATAAATGTTCGTTAAAATAGGGACTCGGAACTTACTCTGCGTTGTTTTCAGAAAGTTAAAATTGTCAGGGGACTCAAAAATCCATTTTTCTTTTTTTTGCATCTCAAACAATATTCAGTAACATACATAAATTGAGTAACAACAACAAGAGGGATTGAGAGGCTCTCTGAATTACACAAAGAGCTAATAGTTAGAACTGTTATTGTGGAAATTGAAATTTTAGACCATTGTTTGAATTGGATGAAGTAGAACAATCTATATTAAAAACTGTATTTAGATTAATGCCATTACACATGTAGCTATTTTGACTGTGGACTGTTCTCATAACCTTTTGCTTCTTTTCACTTTGAACAAACTTTTGTTTTCTCTGCTTTCCATAGCAGAATGACACCTACCTTCCGTGTAGTTCCACACGGAGAAATACCAATCTAGACAACAATTGCGAACAGTTAACAAGCTGAAGTAAAACAGGGTTGAATTGTTTCCCTTTTAGTTGGAACTTCGGCATTCCTGCTGCTGCACTATTCCCAATCACTGTTAAGCTCAGCGTAGCGGAACACAATGTTGTCACCACATGTTTAGATTATTTCAGGGCATCTATTTAGAGCTGCTGGAAGAGGACATAACAATACCAGGAAATTCTTAGAGACTCCACCTTTAAAATAATGATCGTGAACATATTATATATTGCTATTTAGTTGTTTTTGTCTTCTTTCCAATTAGCAGAATGGATAAGGTTTAAGAATTTAAGATGAATACGCTTTCTAAGCTTGTGGATTTCAAACTTAAAAACTGGGTTCTAACTATATCTTGTAAACTGAGCAAGATAAGTTGTTTTCCTGAGGTTATTTGCTGGGCATACGCTGCACCTGCACAGGGCTGCAGGGAAAGGGCCCGGCGGCTGCCTCGGCCTTTGGCCACACTTTCTCCTCCCTGCTGCTGTGTGGGACATACCGGCTGCTTTGCTGCTTTCTGCCAGGAGGTGGCACGGTTTCTTCGTGATTCTTTGTTTTTGAACTACATTAAACTGTACAAGCACAGAACACACGTTTTATAGGTAACAACTGATCAGAAGTTGCCTTTTCTTTCAGCCGTTATTTTATGGCCATATATACACAGAGAGTATTCTTACAAGGTTAGAATAAGCTGTAATGATACAGCTGCAACACTTGAGGATTTTCTGTCTCGGGCAGAACATGATCATCATCACACCAAAAGCATGATGTGTACACTGAGGTACATAACATATTGAGCAAATAAGTGGCAGGCTCTTAAAGCATTTTTGAAGAATCGTGTAGTTTCAAAAATCTTTTTAAAGTAAAAGCACCTTCAATTATTTCTTCTAACTAAATATCAGAACAAAAGAGATATCTTTCTACTTTTCTGGTTATCTTCTTCCTGTCTTTGAAATCTTAAGGCCGTATGATTTATGATAACGAACATCTGTTGTTTTTCAAAATTTCAGTACTGTTTTCAAATTTGGAATCTAGTATATATTCCTTACATCAGTGTAAGAAATTGTGTTTAAATGTTCTGTTTTAATTATAGCCATTATTAATGTACTTGTGTTAGTTACTGTAATAGATAATAATGCCTGAGGTATCCACTCTTGTATTTCACCAGTCAGCTGAAAACATACAACACGTTTCCTCACTAACGGGATTTTATGCCTCATGAATGATGTTTCTCTGCTGGATATTGGCTTTGGCATCTGTGGGTGGCAAAAAAACCCTAAATGCTTATTCCACTTAATAACGAGTGTTTTAGGAGGGTGCTTCTTTTGTTAAAGAGCCGGACAAAGCTTCCAAGGAGATATAATAACTTATATTCGACCCATTGGTATATCAGGAAAATCAGGCAAGGATGACTAAACATGTTGTAAACTTTTCCTAGCCTATCAATTGATCTAATAAAAAAGTATTAATTCTTATAAAACATTCTTCACTAACATCCTTAGATCATCCTAACCACAACGCCAGCACTATTGCTGGGTTAATCGAGTAATTAAAATCAGAATGTCTTTTAATTTGCAACTCACTATGTGAATATAAAAACTAAAAATAATATATAATTTGTCTTAGGTTTCATCCATTGTTTAAAGCTGCAACAGTTTACTGTAGACTGCTGGTGGGTTCCACCATTTACTGCCTTCCAGTACTGCATCTTTTTCCCTGGATTTTGTTCTAATTTACAGTCAGGGTGTAACTCTCCAATGGACAATTTTGCCCGTGCTGCTTTTATGAAGGTGTTGTGGAACAAAACTGCTTTGCATGCTGCAAATCCCCATTTCTGGTATGTAAGAGGTTGTTCTGTATCATTAACATTTTAAGTTCTTAAAGAAGTCCACTTGCTTTATATACGAGTATTCTGATATTCTGAAGTCTGAATGCTAATAAAAAACAGACCCTAATTCTGGTGTTTGGGTAGTCTTATGGATGAGTGACTAGTCCCTAAACTCTGTATTTCAGCTTTCCCTTCCTTAGGAAGTGCAGGGTGCTGCTTGCTGGAGCTGCAGCTCTCTTTCTTGGAAGGTGCCACTAGGTGTCAGCCAGTGAAACGCTGCAAAGCCCAAGGAGGGTTTGTGCGTAGTGGTTTGACTTGCTGCACTTGCTTAGTTAGTGTAAATCAGAGCTTTCATTAAATACTGATTTCTTTTCCTTGAGTTACTGCTGCATACATGGTTGTGGGGTTCATCACTGAGGCTTTTAAAGCATCCAGTGGTTTCTGCCAGGTGTTGCAGTCCTGTTGTGGTTCTGTCCAGCTGTAACTGTTATGTTACAGTTGCCCTTCTTTGCCTCCTGTGTTGCATGGTGAGTAGAGCTGTGTTGGTAAATGAAACGGTGCCAGGACACAGGTATAGGAACTGGAATCCCATGGTTTATATCATTACATTGTTGGAATTGTCACTTGTGTGGTTATGACCTACAGTATCTTGTGGCACTATTTGGTTGACACAGATACAGACAGTTTGTCTGTAGGTTGCCCTCATCTTGCTCTGGGTGATGCATGTGTCACTGTCCAGGCTTCTGGATTCAGGATAAATTGGACTTGCTGTGTGGGAACTGAAGCTTTTCATTCTGATGGCTCTAATTCGTGTGAGGCACTTTGACTTCTGAACATTAAGGTAGAATAACAACTTATGGTACTGGGGTCTACTTTTGAAACCTAGAACTTTGCTTAAGACTGGAGCTTGCTTCAATTTCTTCTGTTCTGCTCATTGATTTAAGTACATTTTTAAGGCCTGCCAGGGAGGTGAGAAGGGAGATGAAGTTATTCAGGGTAATGTAAGGATAAGAGCCATCTCTGAAGGTGAGAGTGGACTGCTTTTGTGAGACTAAAAGCCTGGACAGTAAACTGGCAAGTGAAAATGTATGTAAATAAACGTGAAGTGGTGCAAATGAGACAAAATAGGCTTAGTTTCATGTATAAAATGATACATTTATCTCTGAGCTGTTTCCTCTCAGAGGTGAGGCCTTTGAGCTGTAAAGGAGAGTTGCATGAAAACATCAGTACAGTAGCAATGAAACAGAAATCAAATGTTACAAATTACTAGAGAAGGAATAGAGGAGAAAGACATAGTGGTTCTGCTTATAAATCTGTAATTGCACACACGTGTGTTGTGGTACCTTTATTTTAAAAATGTCCTAGGATATGTTAGAAAAGGTTTATGGAGAGATAAAAAGTACATGCAAAATCATCCATGCAAAATGATCTACCCTGCCCGTTCTAATGTCACGTTTGTCAAAAGAGAGATTTTCCTCCCTATACCAGCATGTGATGGTAAAGTCCATGGATATTGACTATCCTAGCATATTCTAAAATACTTTTCTCAATAGAGTTTGCCTTAAGTCCACGATAAGTGGCTTTGTGAGGTGGGTCCATTTGAACTGTGCAGTACAGCCTGATATTCATTGTGCTGTTTTTTCTGATTTTTATTTGATATCTTTTTTCTCCATTTAAACCCTTGCCTAACTTTGGATTTTTCCTCTATCATTGTCTGTTCAGTTAACATTCTAAATTCTCTTATTAGGTTTTATGGTTGTACCTCCACATACTTTTTACTTGATTATTTATTTAAGTTGCCTTTTCCTTCCCCTCTTTCCTTTACTTATTTAATGGACCTTTGCCTTCCATTTCATTAGTTTTCCTTTACTGCTTGTGATCATTGATCTTCCTCCCATGGTCTTCCTTATATTTCCTCTTTGCATGCAACCCACTTTTGGCTTGCAAAATAAGGGCTCACTGACATAGTTCCGCCTAATGCCAATGTGAAGGGGGCATGGTTCTGCCTAATGCCAATGTATAGGGGGCATGGGAGCATATAGTGCCCGTGCTCCCCCTCTCCGAAACACCTGCTTCTTGCGGGTCGGAGCTGGTCGGAGCTGCTGCTGCAAGGTTGTTACTCACGTCATTCCAGGGTGGGGATGAGGAACTGGTGACTGTTTTGTTTTTTTTTTACGTTTCTCTTCCTCCCCTCCCCTTTCTGTTTCTGTTAAGTGATGAATCTGTTTGTCATGCCGCACGCGAACAGAAACGAGGAATCGTTTGTTCCTCCACGAGACCTGCCTAATATTGGAAAGTGAATTAAAGCTGTATTGAATGGTTTGAATTGGTGTTTCTAGATTATAGCTGCAGCTGCAGCACCAACAACAGCAGGCTCTGTTTAACACCCTGTGTTCCATGGGATTTTGGCTGGGGTCCATGGGATAAATCCTCATGGATTTGTCACTGAGGTTTTTTTTTGTTTTCGTTTTTGTGTTAAAAGGAGGAGCTACCTGTGGAGCTTCTACTCAGTGAGCATTGTTGTTCCTCAAATCATTAAATCCTCAAAGCATTTCATCTCTTCTAATACTTAAAAGCTATATAAATAAAATTCCCATCCCCTGCTTCCCCTCCTGTAGACCAAAGTTCTGCAAAATGATAGGGCATAAACTTAGAGTTTGGGCAGACAGTGTCTGCAGGTCTTTCTGAAAAGCACAGAGCGCTGCCCTGTCTGGAGCGTAGATTTGGTGTCCAAAATCCCACGAATCGGGTTTCACCTGGAACAGGATCCTTGGAACTGACAGCGTGCCGCTTGTGCCAAAGAGCATGGAGTGTTTGGGTAGGATGGGAGGGATTGCATAATGTGCGTGCATGTGCTCGTAATCACCCGGAGGCAGGCACCTACACGCCAGAAACTGAAAGAAAATTCCTTCGAGTCTCACTAGTTATAGTAGGNACGCCAGAAACTGAAAGAAAATTCCTTCAAGTCTCACTAGTTTTAGTAGTGTTTTTTTTTTTTTTTTTCTTTGCGGGGGTGAGGAGGGTGGTTAAAAATAAAGGATAGAAGTTTAGGTTATATTTTAAATGTTTTTTAATTGGGCTTGCTGACCAAGATCACTGAGATAATATGCTCAGCAAAGAAGAATGTATTAAAAATAAAAATACTTCAGAGGAGAAAATGATGTTGACTCAAGTCTTAAACAAGTTTGAACAAATATTTAAGCCCAAGTCCTCTTGGTCTTTGCCGGATGCTTTTTCCACGAGCAGATTCCTCGGCAGTGCGACGTCGTCTTTACCGGCGCCGTATTGTTACGTGGGACCTGCCCAAACAACATTTAAAGCTGCCTGTTCCTTGTGATGAGGAGATAGAGAACCAGTACTGAGGGCGGGGAATGTGCTGGGGAGGGAGGGGAATGGGAGAGGTGGCCATAGGGCAACGCTCAGAGAAGCCTCATTTTTTTGCTGGACGCTGAAGAAGTAAATATGTGTTCAGAAAGACCTTAACAACAAAGTTGAAGGGACTGTCTCTTAAAAATGAGCTATTAACTATTTATACATGGAGAAAACTTTTACTGATAGTCAAGTGTCTGTAAGTATAAACTTTTGCTTGTCTAAAGTGAACAGAAAGCAGGAATATGGTTTAATGACTAGTCTTCTGAGCTAAGAAATCTTCTCGCAATGAAATAGGATAACTAGTGCTTCTAAGGATTCAATGAGGTTATAAAGAGACAAAGTTTGTAAGTATAAGTATTTAAGTTGACTTTCTGTATAAGCTCTATTATAAAGTTAAGAATACGTGATTTTATGCACAATTTTTAATGTATCTTTTGTATTATATTGTTTGTAAAATGTGAAGTGAGTATAGTAGATGTTAAGATATTTCTCTAATCAACTTTTTTTTTAATAAAAAGTCACTTAATTTTCACTATGCTTGTGCATGTGTTTCCATAAAGCAAGAATGCCATGCTGAAGTTTTAAGCTACCTTCTAATTGTCACAAAGTTTCTCTTAAGGTGTATAGCTAAAGTGAATCTTCTTCCTTCTGGATTTTTAATCCAATAAAACAGAATCCAGATGGTAAGAATTATTAAAATAAGCATACTTTGATATGAAGTACTTATAGAATGCAGAATTTTTGGGGTACTAAGATTTCAGACCTGTTTTAACTTCTTGTTTCTCAGAAAACACACATTTTGTAAGTAAAGATCCTATCTGTATTATCAAAATTTGACACAGTCTTATTCTACATATACATATGTATCAAAGATGTATGTGTATGAATCTACATATATCTCAAAGTGTCGTTCTCTGTAATGCTCAAAGTATGTCTGCAAAATTGATATGTTTTTATAATGAAAAGGGGAAAAAAGCAGACTTAAAAGACTTAAGACTTCTTTTTTATTTANGTCGTTCTCCGTAATGCTCAAAGTATGTCTGCAAAATTGATATGTTTTTATAATGAAAAGGGGAAAGAAGCAGACTTAAAAGACTTAAGACTTTTATTTAAAAAGAGGCAGTTTTCATGTTCAGCTTAATATTGATTCCTTCAAATCTATTGACTCCCTGCGGCAGTAGGCGATTCGGAAGCAGTTCAACGCATGTGAGTGAGCTGTCACTTAATCGTGTCCTCCTTAATAAGTCGTTTAATTTTAATTTCTCATTGGCTGCAAGTCATCTTGCATCTGGGCGGCAAGTTATGCACACTCTTGATGCCTGTTTTTATTAGTGGAAGGATTTCACATGTCTTAAAACGTTGATCAAGGGAGAAATCCAGTGATGTTTCCTTTTTCGGAAAAGATTTTTGAGAGCAGTATATTCTTTTATAATCGGTTTACAATCAGACTGCATGCGTCTTTTTCAGCGTTCAAAATACGGCTTTGGGGACTAAATAGTTGTTTCCAGAGCAGGTTTCAGGGTGGCGAAGCTTTGCCCTGGAGCCTGGCCCGGCTGGCGGCGGGAACGGCAGAGGGCACCCTTTGCATCCGCCAGTTCCTTGCCACCTTTCTCGCATTGGAAGTCCTCGTATTTAAAAAGCCGAGTTTCATTTCAGTTATTTTCAACCGAACTAATTCCAAGTACCTTGGCTTCAATGGCATTTTTAAAATCGCCTTGGAAGAGGAAGGGCTTTTACCTTGAGAGCCGAGCAAGGGAAAGCAGTGCTGGGAGCCTGCACTCTCCTGCTTCCTGCCAGCCACGCGAGCCGCCCGGTTGCGTTTGAGGAGCTGACAAGTCCTTGACAGCAGTGCAGCTGCAGTGCTAATAGAGAACTTGGGGAACTGGAGATAAAAATCGTTCTTTTTGTTTAAATGTTTTCTTAATTTGTATGTAGGCTCTAATACTCTTGCCTTTTCTCTTAGTAACTAGGGTCACTGAGCTAAAGAGTATTCTTAACATATTCTTTTATTCTGTTAGAGTATTCTTAACAAATTCTTTTATTCTGTTTTCCTGCAAGTAGTTGTGCCTCTCTTTGACATGAAATAAAAAAGAAGTACTTGATATTGATGAGATTTAAGATTCCTGGCAGAACTGTTGGTGTATTGTGCCAATGTCAAATTTACTTCAGGAATTTGTGTTACTAAGAGCTGATCCAGAGGTTTATCTCTTTCTAGTTGCCTACCATTTTTTCCTTTTTTTGTATGTGTTTTCTCCTTTTAGGAGTCAGGGATACATTCATTCCTATTCATCTAATGACAGGTGAAAACTTACCCAGGTTTTCTGTTATTCCATCTTTCTCTTGAACTTTCCTGCAAACAACAGTGCCAAAGAAGAGCGAGCGGGAAGTGGAGAGGGAGTAGAAGAGAAAAACAGCTTGACCGTATCTGGGGTCTCTGCCCCTTCCCACAGCTTGGCTTCTAAGCAGATGGATGTGGGTTTGCAAATGCCGTTGTTGGCATTTCTAAATAAGGATTTTAAAGCTGTTGTGTCGTATTTTAACACTTTCCATTAATAGCTTTGCAAATTAGACTGTGGAAATGGATGGATCTGTTTGCATCTGACCTTTGAACCTTTGTTGGTTTGTGGATACGAATCTGATGCACAGAATCATAAGATTTTCTATATGGAAGCTGATGAAATAACCTGTAGAAATCTAAAGGAAAAGGATTTTTTACAAAGGGAGTACAGGAGAGTTGCAAAATGCATCTCAGCAGAGATGGTCTAGTAGATAGGGCTTATTTTTAGTGCTACTAAAGTCACTGTATGGAAAAAATGTGGCTATGCAGTGTGCAGCTTGATGAAATAGAATCAGCTACTCTAAAGATCTGTTTAAACGATGGGATTATTAGATTTATAGCATGGAGAGTGAGTGCCCAGAATGTATAAAACTTGCCCACACACAGCGTTCCTAACAGCGCTCCAATACCGTCGCTCTCGGAAACTGCTGCTCTTGCAGCCACATCCAGCAGCGTGTGGTTTTATTCTAATCATTTTCATATTCTCATGGGTAAAAAACACACCTCTTCAAATGGTGTTAGTAGAGTTGGTCTTTAAAGCAGATTCCCAGAGGACTTCGTGCTGCTGTACAGTGAGCACTGAGGTTAGGAGTCCTCTTTTTGTGGTCCCCTGAAGGGCTGTTCACAGGCAGCTCCTGCAGGATGTCTCTGATCTGCTTGGGCTTTTTATTTTGAAGATGCAGTGATTATTGTGCACTTGATCCCATGGATGTTTGTAGTAGGGCTGCTCTGTGGTTGCTGGAGGGGCTGCCCATGCAAATACTTTCCCCAGCCCACCTGGTCTAGTGTCAAGCAATAGGCAGCATTCAAACATCTCTGCCAGTGGCATTTTTTCTTTAAAAGCAGTAAATTTTTAATTCCTAAGCCTACTGTCATTATAGAGGCAAAACCATTGTTATACACAAGTATCGCAGGGGTTTGTTTCTTTAGACTTGAAATAATGGAAGATGTAATTTGTGAAGCACATTCCTTCCCGCTGCCCACTTGTTTGCTTTCATTGCTCTTCTCCGTGGTATTACAGACGTGTAAAAGAGCGTGGAGGAGGGCACTGGTGTGCCTGTCCTAGCTCAGAATGCATCCTGAAATGAATTGTGTCCCTTGGAGCAGCTTGTCTGTGTCTCTGGAGTGCTTCGAAAAGCAGAGTTCCTCCTTTTTCGTCTGTGATTAGCTTAAAATTTCTCCTCTGATCACTCTAAATTAAACAGAAGATTGAATTGTTCTGTTAATCAAGGCTATTCATCCTAAATTCTAAAACAGCAGCATCTGCAGGCTCGAGTTGTCTTCTGCAAGGCAGTCTTCCTGTGAGATTTGAGTAAAGGCTGTGATTTCTGCCTCAGTTTCTCTCTTTATCGGTTCAGAGTTATATTTGCCTGCTTCATAGGGTTGTTTTTGTGTTAGGGGCACAATCTGGGAACTGCCTGCATGGGCGGGAAACTGCAGTGCTACCTTGAAGAAGGAAGAAAATTATTTATTCCTAAATAAATTCCCTCTAGGGAAAAAACCTTGGATTTAAGGACACTCACTAACGTAAAAATGCCCCCTTCATTCTTCAGTTTTAACTCTGGTATTTGATTTTAGCAGAAAAGAAAATTGTATTTCAGTTGTTCCAAAAAACCAAAAACAAATAAAACCTAAACCCCAAACAAACAGAAATTAATGATTCCCCGCTTCTCAGATGCAGTCTCTTGAAGGCACTGCCGTAATGGGCAAATTAACCTCTTACACTACAGGTAGCTGAATTTTCTCCCTATTGCTGCAGTGACCACAGGCTTGGGCTATAAAGGAAGGAAGGGCAGAATATCCCTTAATTTCTGAAATTTCTGAAATTTCTAGGTCAAGCCAAAAATACCACGTTTTCTGTACTGCAGATTTTTACATGCAATTTACAGTGTTAATCACTGAAAAGTTAGGCAGAATAGACCGTTTGAGGTCTGTCTCTATTCTGGCTTGCATTATGTAAACCTCTGAAAATAGTGGTTTACTAAGTAAATGTTTCTAAACTAATGTTAGGGTGATTAGCTAATGTTTTGCTGCAAACTGCCGTGGGAATCTGTTTTATTGAATACAGGACTATCACAATGCAACTTCATTTTATTTTTCTGAGTTATAGGAGGTGTTTTAAAATACAATCAGCATGCTTTATACAGAATGATCCAGCTTTTCTGGTGAGAGATAATTGAGATCTAATCTGAATCCCTGACGAACCACAGCTTCCTGCATTGGCCTGTTGCTAGGGGTAACATAAAGGGAGTAAAATAGAACTTCATACGAAATGCCTTTAAACTTTACTGGCATGTACAGGCATGGAATAGGCTTGAATTTTGTACTTTAAACCTTGAGAAGCTGTTGTGCTAAGGAAATGTGTTTTCCATATTAAGTGAAGATGAATTTAGGAAGAGTCCTGTTAGGAAAAATAACTGCCGTTTCTTATGAAGAACGGGTAAGTGAGATGAATTATATTTAGCTAAGCAAGACTTCGTTGCGGTGGGGAATTAGAAGAGGGTATTGTTACTGGCAAGAAATGAGAGAGGAATATTCCCAGCTTCAGAATGCTTTCTGCTTAGCTTTCCATCTCTTTTGCTTTAAAGGATTGGAGTTCAAATTCCTTTGTAAATGCAAACCTTTGCTTTATTATCATGGAATATTTGCTTTATTATCATGGAAGAGTAAGGGGAGGCAACCTTTGTACCAACTAATGTTAAGATTTTGGGGCTGTATTTGTAAACTGTGTCAAGTATACCTAAAGCTAAAAAATCAGGATGTTTATAATCTGTGTATTTTTAATACTGAGCAAAGTATTTTGTGCATGTTGTTTTGTACCATTTATCAATATTATATCTGTAGTTAAAACTGCATATATTTTTGTGTATACCCTTATCAAAATAATTTTAAGGATGGACTTGACATTTAAGACATTGTCCTTAAATGTGATAAGATTGGGTTTGTTTGGTAGTGGAAGTTGAACATTTATTTCTTAAAGGAATTCCACGTCACATAACTTACTGTTCATATGTTGTTTTGCAGATTAAAATGTTTGACAAATAATTGACCTTCAGATAAAAAATATTGATTGAAATTATTGTTCAGTAGTTGTATATTTCTTGGGAATTCTTACGTCCATAATACTTTTGTATTAGCTATAAATGTACTTTGGCAGAGAACTAAAAAGACAAATTATGTAACAGTTCTGCTTTAAGTGACACTGTGGCAATCCTTTTCATGCTAAATACTAAAACACTAAATTAATAGCAATAGTATTTTAAATGAAGAATAACAGTAATATTACACACTCACATTGAAGTAATAAATATATTTGAGGTTTGCTGGAAGGAAGGTCTAATAGAAGCTTGTAAGTAATCTGGCTGTAATTTTGATTTCAGATGATAGAACCATGTTTATCATATTTTGAGACACAATCCTCCTTCCAGAGATCATGAGTGCTTGGACAGTGCTGTTAACACTTTAATGCATTTATAAGGATAAAAAGGACCTTGCAAGCCCTGGAGTAGTGTGAATAGCTAGAGACCTGCCTATAGTTCATACCCTAGCACAAGGAAAGTTGCTTCTGGTGATTTACTAAGAAGCTTGCTCAAATATAGATGCCAACAGTCCCCTGGGAGATAGTTTTTTTCTGAGTTTAAGTAACAAAATGTGTAAAATTGGCTGCTTGGGTTGGGTCTTTAAATCTTCTGTGGGCTGCCTCTGGACGAGCACCACAGTTTCCCCAAACTTACTTTGTATATTTAAATTGTGCGAAAGAATCAGTGTAACTGGATAAGGAATGTGATCCGAGCGTAGAGGCTTAATTTTTAAGACAGTGCATTGTGTTACATATTGTACTGTATTAAATAGTGTCAGTCTAACAAGATCTGCAGCCAGCAGCTAGAGGACTGTTTGGATGCAGCAGAGGTTGGGACCATATTAGAAGAAAGAGTGTCCAGGGCACGTAGGTCATTTTTAACCCCTTTTGCTCTGCAACTTTGATGCTCAGGAAAGAAACGGATGCTTCTGTCCTGCCTGGGATTTTTGCTGTTGTGAGGGTTGGGGGGAATTACATTTTCACTCTGATCATACTTTTTATCCCTTTCCCATCCCAAACGCAGTTGGAAATGTGGGACATTTTTGTCTCAGGAAGACACTCGCCCATGTTCTATTAATATGGATGATTTCACGTTGTTCCATGTTATTGCTCAGGCCTGGCATTTCCTAGTATGTATCACCCCTGCCAGCATCACCATTTTTTTTGCATTTCTTCTTCTTGTGTCCTCCAGCATGGCTTGAATGGAAATTTTATTTTATTTTTTTTGGAGGAGAGTAGACATTTGTGTGTTCTGTTACCTGGATAGTCTGCACACACATAGTTGCTTATTCTCTTTCCTGAGACATGATCCATCCAAAAGAACATTTTTGCATTTCCTGGCACTATGTGGCTTTCCCCAATGATGCTTTCTGTCAACCACAAGGTGCCCTTGGACTAGTTTTGTGCACACTAGTGCACACATCTAACAGGTTAGGTACAATGAAAACGAATTAGATATGATGGTTCAACCTTATGAATTGCATTCTCATAGAATCATAGAATGCCTAAGGTTGGCAGGGACCTCTGGAGGTCATCTAGTCCAACCCCCCTGCACACGCAGGGCCACCTAGAGCACATGGCACAGGGCTGCATCCAAGCGGGTCTTGAAGATCTCCAGAGGAGGAGACTCCACAGCCTCTGTGGAGCCTCTGTGGGCAGCCTATTCCATTCTCCTCTATGCCCTTTCTCTCTGGGTTATCCCATTGTTGGTATCCAGATTGTACACTGTCTTTTCCAGAGGCGAAGTTCATATACTCACATAAAGTCATCTTCTCCTATGAATTATTTTAAATGAATCCTCTTCAAGTGCATTCCAAGCAGATTATGAACACAAAAGGCTCATAGGCCCATCTGGCTTTTCTGCTTTTTAAAAGGGGAATTTTTGCATGTTCTCTCGTGCTCAGAAGTGCATGTTATCCAAGCATGCAATCCAAGTGTTTGCTTCCTTAGACCTAGGGCAGTTTGAACGAAGTGCGAAAATGGGGAAGCTGCAGCTCAGCTTGCTGGCCCTGGTGCCCACATCGCTGCTTGGATCTTGGATCAAGGGGCCAAGATCTTGCCCTGGAATGTGAGGAAGAGCATTGTGTCCTGCCTCACTGGGGAGTGTGTGTGTGTACCTGGGCTGCCCAGCCAGATGGAGGAGCAAGCAGAAATCCCAGGAAGAGATATATAGGAAGACATTTTAGTTTCCCTAAATTGGATTTTTTTTTAGTAATTTGTCACTCTCAGACTCCTGGCTTATACAGTGGGCTTTTTACTAAATTAATTTGGCTAATTTGAAGAACTAATTTCAATTCTTGTCCATGTATGAAAGGTTTGGGGATTGAGTACAATTCTGATTTTCTGCCTGAATGAGGATTCTTGTGTACATTCACAAAATGAGCACAGCTATCTCCTGCCATTTGGAATGAAATACTTTATTTATAATGTCTCCAACTGCCATAGGCTCCTACCTATCTGTGCTCATCTTTCAGAAATAGTGACATATATGAATGGTTGAATCCTGATTTTTTTTTTTAATAGGTAAGCTTTCCAATAGGTATTTCTTAATAGGAATGTGTGAAATGTTAACTTTCAAGACATAATCAGTCTTTACATGTACACTTTGTCAAATTTTGCTCAGAAGAGCTTTCAGTGGTGCTAAGAGTGAGCACTGAAGAATGAAAACCAGCCCTCAACATATAGGGAGTTTTTAAAATGAGATCATCATACAATTTAAAAAAAAATCTGGTCTTGCAACTTGCATCTGTGGACAAATCTAGACAAGATTTAATTGAACACTTTAGAAGAGCAAATGCTTTGTCTAAATGTTGACTGTATGAAATTTCTGACAGGGTTATATTAAGATTTCTAAGTAGTCAGAAACATGTTTTAAACATATGACTATAAATTCTTATATAATAATTACCAGCTGTAGCTTCCAACTGGTAATTTGTGTGAAGGTAGTTTAAGTTATGTAGATGAAATAAAATAAACATTCTTGTTATAAATTTTATTGTGTGATCTAGAGAAGTGAACTGGTACAGGCTGAGAAATGCTCTGGAGTTTTCAGTGGCACTGTTATACATAAACAAATACAATAAAAGGATTATATATTTGGCATATATCAGAAGCAAAGAGTAACACAGAGATAATTTGTTTACACTGGAAAACCATTTTTTTCTTGTCTAAATAGGTACAGATTCTCCCTTTTTTTTGGTATGTTTAAATGCAATTACCAAAAGCCCCATTTAATTTAGAGCATTTTTAAGATAATGATACATTATTGAACATACAGTAGCCAAAACCTTAAAAAAAAAAAACCCACAAAACACACAAAACCTACCTATGGTGTGTGGAAAGGTGATTTCTTTACCTGGTGTCAGCTGAGTAAAACTATGTTATTGTCCATGGCATTTAATTAAATGGCAATTTAGTGCAAGGTTTGAATTTTATTATGAAATGGTATCACGTTTTCTTTAAAATATTACTTTACAATTTTTAATTCTCCTGTGGCCAAAAAAGTAGTGTATGTAGGCTTTCCACTATCAGGAAAATCCTATAAAACTCATTTGCCAATTTCAAAACCATGAAAGTGCCAAATTTGGTGTTTGAATTTAGATTCACAAAAGCTGCTGAAGTAAACAAGGGTTCCTAAAATATATGTCTTTTGTCACATTTTTATTATTTTCTGACTAGTGTATAAATTGGTGCTATTACTTCGTCGAATCATCCTTTTCTTCATTCTTCCAGTAATGATGTTGAAATTGAGTTAATCACCCTTACTGATGATACTGATTTACAGTTCGCGAATAAAATTAGAAGCCATCTGATTTATCAAAGTGTTCAGTAGTGTAAAATGCACTTTCTAAATTACAAGCAGCAATTAAATTACAACTTCTGAACACATAACATTCTTGCTAGGTCTGCTGGTAAAATACAAATAGATAGAAATGATAAATCACCCTGAATAATGGTACCCAAAGCATCAATATTTTGATACCTGAAACAGTGCTGTTAAAAAGGAGTGAGGCCTAGGTACAGTTTCAGTTGTCCTGTTATACTTGCGTTCTGCAAAAAAGAAACAAAATAAATATATGATGTATTTTTTTTTTCATTTTAATTTTCTGCCAGCCACTTTTAAAGATGGTTAAAAATCAGCATTGCTCCTTGCAGCAGGAAGGAGTTTGGCCAGTTCATGTTGGTGGGATGAGGTTCGAGTATGTCAGCCCAGAAGCCTGGGGTTAATTTCATGGTGAGGAGTAAGCACTTGCAAGGAAGTGACAGCTGGGGTCTTTAGATTTTCTCTCTCACTTTATCTACTGCTATTAACATGAAAAAATAATGGACGCTTTACACATTATGTGACACTCAGAGATTTTAATAATTATCATGCAACTTAAGTAACATTTACTTTTCTCTTTCTTATTGCAGTCAGCAACTGTCTCTGATGGAGGTAAGCTGAAGCTTGTTTTTACTTGTATAATCTAAAAAACATCAAAGTTTCCACATTAAGCAATGTAATCCATGGTAACTGAGGTGGTATTTTAAAAGATGTCTGACCTAAATGGTGCAGAACTCTGAGACTTCTGTGGGAATTGTGCCAGAGCAAATGCTGCGAACTTACGTTCACATACTTTCCCTGATTTATTTGCATAAACGTTTTGTGGTAGATCTATATGTGCACATTTTTGTTATGACTAGGATTCTTCATTTGTAATATCAAAAAGACAGAGGTAGCAGTCTTTGATATAACTGGATCACAGATAAAATCTTTTTTTCTATTTAGTTGTCTTTTATGATCCCCTTTTGCTTTTGAAGAGAGATGATCTAGCTCATAAGTTGTAGACTGTATTGATGCATTTGTTGAGGCTGAAACTTCTTTGGTGTGGCACATTTTGAGAAAGGGGTAAGTAATTAACCTGGTAACTGTAAAATCCCAGCATGGAAGTTCTGCGGGTCAGGAACACCTCTAGAGTAAACTCCTCTGTGTGTCACCTCTGTTTGTTTGTTTGGATTTTAGCGTGGCCTTAATGCTTTACAGCACTCTCTGCTAAACATCCTGAGATGATTTCTCGGAACCTTTGAAGTTAATTGAAACAATAATAGTGTGCTTCCTTAATGGAAAAAAGGAATTAAGTGTAATTTAGGCATATAAGAGATGTCTTGCTTTACAGGAGTTGCTTCATTGGATCCTGCAAAATAACTCAACTCACTTTCACACGTTTTATTACTTACTCCTTGTAAGAAAGATTAAGAAAAGAGTTCTATTAAATAAAAAGGGGACAAAATATGTATTATGTGTACAAAATATGTATCTAATGTACTAAAATATTTTACATGGTGGGTTTTTTTATACTAAATGAAAATGTAAATGCAAAAGCAGTAAGAGCTTCACAGCATTCTATCATGCCCTAATTTCTGACTCATCGTAAAATTAAAAATACAGTAGAGAGATATAGTAGCGTTTTGGACTTAATGACAGAGCTACTTGCCCCTGCCTGCCTGACTTTGTCAGGTATTTCCTTCTCTACTGCTGTTCTGGTCTTCTGCTGTACCAGTACTTGTCCACATGAGAAGATTGACATTATAATGTACTTCTCTTTCCTACAAAGTAACAAAAGAATGAAACAGAAGATCAGTGTATGTATGCTTCTCTCTGTTTCTAAAGTATAGGTTATGTGTTCATGGCAAAAATAGGTATTTTTCCCCAGGTGTTACCTGTTTGATGTAAAAAATATGAAGGAAGGCAAAGCATGTACAAGCTTTCATTTTTACATATATTTGAATTAAATTTCATTGCTAAAGGACAAAAAGTTAAGATTGATATTTTTTCAGCTAAAAGTAGAATGTGCCTGTGTCTTGTCCCTGCTGTGTTTCCAGCTCTGCTTCCTTGCTAATTAAAATTAATGCCCAGCGACGCTTGGAGATTCCTGAAATAGGCTTCCTCTGTTGTCATATTCAAGCTTTTTATGCTTCCAATGGATTGTTTTTTAAGATCAGACTAATATTCAGCTCTTTGAATATAACTGCTGTAATTCAGTTCCATGGATGACTGTAATTTTACAGCTGATAACATAGAATTTTGTGAAGTAATGAAACCTAAGAGCTGTGTAGGTTGCAGAGGTGAAAGAAAGTACAGTAATTTGTATGTGCTTTTGATGGGTTGCATGACCTTTTCTTTTTTCAGCTGTTGCTGAAGATTTTACATGGACCCTTTCTCTTCAGTGTTAAATGCTACTTAAAGTGTAAGGGGAGGGAATAATTTATCTTAAAAGCAAAAGTCAAATTATATTGAGTAAGTACCTTTAAGTACCCGGAAAAGCAGATTGGAAAAGTAAGAACCAGAGAGAACGTAACCAGGAAAAATGAATTGAAATAAAATGCTAGCACATTTCATATAGAGCTGCATTGAGTAAAAAAGTCTGATTCATGTCTAAATTACATTTTCAGGCTTTTGCTTTTGTTGAAAATGTCACAGCACTGAAAATTTTCCAATCTCCTCTAATTTCAGTAATTCATTAATAGAGCCACAGGTTTACACATTGCAGGGCATGTTTTTATTAGTGAGATTTGGACTAGTGTAATGATTAATATGGCACTACAAACTTCTCTTTCCAGGCTAATAATACATATGTATACATAGTATAAATACTGTTATTAAGACTTAATCTCAGAAGGAGAGTTTATGTGTAAAAAGCAATAATTACGTGCTCACATACACCCTTGCAATATAATAGGAGGCGTGACAGCTTTCTGGACATTCCTTTTTCCCTCAGGTCAATGAAACCTCATGACATATGGATTTTATTACGTTCGAGCCAGGCACTGAAGGCCATTTACTCCTTGTTGCATTTATTTTAGATAGTCCCTGAGCTTGTGCAAGTCCAGCTAGGATGTTCCCATTAGCTAAACTTGTGCACTTTTGGCTATTTCAAAATAGGTAACATGTGAAGATATAGGCACTTGAATTCGTGTTATTTCCACTGATGCTGACCAGCCACAACTCTTAAGAAATAGGAATAATTGATTTGCTTAATGAATTACAATCAGAAAGCAAATAATAAAACTGTTTAGATGCAAGGCCACAGCTATAGCTTTAATAGTTCCTGGCACCTGTGGTCTACAAATGACACAAATAATTTTATGTTACTACAATTACTGCTAACTAGTGCATTTCTCCTGTTGCCCATCATGGAAATTCTGTTTCTACTTAATGTAGGGATCCTGAGTGCTGACCCAGGATGTCTTGAGCACTGTGCTGGCCAGATCATCTCGGAGATGAAACAGTTAAATTGTCATTAGTTGCCAGCTCAGGTCTTGCTTTCACCCGCACCATTGATACCTGGGTGGAGCTTTACAGAGGGAAACCTACAGGGTCAATGTCCATAGAATAAATGAGCCTCATCCCTCATCTCCTAGACAGGCAGTGGGGACCTCGGAGCTACGCAGAGTCTCTTAAGTCAGTTTTTACCTGCTGTTCCCTCCAGAGTCAGTTCCCCGAAGCTAAAATCTATTATTTCCATACACATAATGAGAGCAGATAGTATATGGGTCTTCCTCTTACAAAACGCTTAGTACCTGATGACTTTTTTTCTTTTTAGTATTCAACAGCAGGAAAGAATTTTCATAAGGGAAAATGTTCTTAAAGATTTTTTCTTTTAAAGGAATCTGACGTTCAGAATAATAAATAATGTAGAAGTGTGTTTTAAAAAGTAACTAAAGGAGGCAGAATAAAAAATCCCCAGTGATCTCCAAAACAAACCAGAACACTCTTGTTTACACTCAGTACAGACAGATTATTTCCTCTAACAGGCATATAGTTTATTTTTTAGTTATATATTGGCAGTGAGTGCCTGCTGTAGCCGTGTTCCACGGTAACATAAATAATTCAAGGTCCTCTAGAAGCAGTGGCAAAAGGTCTTTTCTTTAAATTATTTATGTACCTTTTTATAATGTGTTGTGTTAAGTATACTTTTGGTTTCCTCTGCTGGAAGCCACAAGGGTGAGGAATCAATTTGCTCCGAAGGGTGTAAAAGGCTGCCCGGAATTGTGGGGGGCGACGCGTTCGCGTCCCCTCTCCGCAGCGTTACAGAGGAGCCATGTCCCAGCCGGGAGGGCTGATCTGCACCCCATGGGGCCCGGGAGGCTGCAGCTGAGCTTGGAATGGAGGCAGAAGGATGGCTCTCGGTGAACACCTTGAAGTATTTGATTAGATGGCACCGCAGCGGTTCTTACCAGCTTTATCCAGGTAATGTCCATCTGTAGGGGTGAAGGGTATAATCTTAATTATATGAATGTCAGCGTGCTCATGGTTGTAAAGGATCGGGGGGGCTGCTCACAGTAAAGAAGAGGTACAAAAAAGTTGGCAAGTGTATGTAGATTTTGTGAAGAGATGTTTACAAAAAGTATGCTTCATTGTATTCGGACTTACTGCCTTAAATGATTTAAATCAAAACTTTCAAAGCTATCTTATCTCGAATGCTTTCAAGCTTTTAGTTGATTAGATATGTGAATTTTCTTACAGATGTTTTTTTATATAAGCCCCCAAAATACAANTCTTATCTCGAATGCTTTCAAGCTTTTATATAAGCCCCCAAAATACAGAACAAATGGGGTAAGGTCTTATTTGTGGGAGTTTTTAGGAAGCATGCGGTGTCAGTTCTGTGGTTGAATGAGGTAGTTAAATGGAATTGCAGATGTTTGTGTCGCAAATAACGGCCTTCCTCTCGAGGCCTGGTGGGTCAGGAGCAGAACAGAAACACGAGAGGTGCCTGGGATCCTGGATGCCCCAGGAAGGAGCCTCAGGCAATTTAGGATAAGTCAGTGCTTCCATATGAAGGAAGGAGGTAGAAAGACATTAGGAAGGTCTGGTTACAGCCCTTGGCTGTCTTCCAGGCACCCGAGTGGGGGCTTTCGCAGGACCTAACCCTACAAGAGTCCCTAACCCTACGAAGGGTGCTCTGCACAGGATGGGAGAGGCAGAAATCTGGGTTCTCGGCGTTTCTCATCCCCAAAGAGTTGGAGGCTTTTATTTACCAGTAGGATGACTATGAGATTAAATTCGTGAGTCGCTTGGAAGGTTTCTCGGTTCCTCCTTTCCGTGGTTGACCCTACGTGCTGGGAACGCGAGAGCCGAGGCAGGAAACCTGACCTGACGCTGGAAACATTCCTGTGCAGGGGCCATGCAGCAGAAGTCCCGTGCTCCTGTGTGTGTTTATATTTTTCATTTAAGTGTGATTTGGATAAGCTGTGTACTAGTGATGTAATTTGTTTTTTAAATCCACCTGACCTTTCTTTCTCCTGGAATCTAAGTTACGCGCTGATACACCTGCACTGGGCTGTAATGACTTTAACCGCAACTGTTCCTATATGTAGCAACAGAAAATTGAATAACTAAATCTCTTCTGGGAAAGAATCTTTTTAATAGAACCCCCTGCAGGAATCTCTACAGATTTTTAAAGAAAAATGCATTCTTGCTTCAGTGGAGAAAAGAATAGCCTCTGAGTTAATTATGAATTCAGCTGGCCCTTTCTGAAATAAGTTGGCTAAATTCAGTGAACTAGAGAGTTAGGTAAGTGCAGTTCAGCAGAACAGAGTAAGTTTATTGTGGATGAATAAACCCTTAATGCTGCTTTAAGAGCAGCCCCCTTTGGAGAGCCCACACTTTGCAGTTCCTCCCCAGCCCTGGGCACGATGACTTGTGGAGTTGGAGTTGGGCGGTTCACATGGCTACAGCTCCCTAATTTCCCCAAATTGTCCTAGTGGCCCTTAGCAGTTGGATACGTGGGATAAGTTGACGTTTCCGTTTTGGAGGGTCTAGGAAATACTCATCTGAATTTCTCCATTGTAGAAGTTCAGTGGGAATTGATCTCTGTAGCAGTGAGGCAGGGTTTAGTAACCTTTAAAACTGCTGGTGTGTAACATATAAAGACATTTCAAGTAGGTGTCTGTTCACAGCCTGGATGGTAGAATAAGATAGATCCATCTGCAGAGTTTAAGATAAATAATTCAGGTAATAAGATAATAATTCACATCAGATTCATATCAGCTTCTTTCACAATAGTTTCACTGTGGTGACATACTCTCTAACAGAGATGGGGATTGACTTGCTTCTGTTCTTTGGTGTGTGTGTTACAGGAAAAAGTGAATAAATACTTCATACAAGACAATCTGCAATTATTTGCTGATTTCTTTTTTTACTTAGATTTGATCAATAAATCCATAAGGGGAGTAGGAATATTCTTCTTAAATATTATCCTTGATTAAAATAAAATAAGAAATAGTTACTTTTGACTTCTCCCTTCCATCTTTTTCTCCCTTTCAATCTGATTCAGTATCTTTGTTGTATTTTGCTTTAAAATAGTTTTGCTTATAGAAACTGTAGTTAGCTGTTACATCTTAGTAGATATTTCTAAGCCTAGACAGCATTTAGCTTAAAAATGAAGCTTCATAAGAATTGTTTTCTTTAAATTTTCTTATCTCGACATCTTTATAACTATCTTTATAACTATCTTTATAACTTCTAGCTATCTCTGTAACTATCTTTGAATGTCCTTTTTTCCAAAGTTCATACTTTCTGGGAGGAACAATAATATTTCGTAACATAAAACGTAAGAATGCAAAGTCATTTTGGATACGTAAGGAAAAAAACCATTCTTTGAGAGATCTTACAAAATAATTTTGGTGAAATTACTTCTTGCTTACATTATTGCAGATGATTAACTGAAGAAAATAAACAATAAAAAAAATCCTGAGAAGAGTAGGCTATTTCTTGCTGAATTCTATGTTTTCAATCAGTCTGCCTTTATATTTGGTGTATGCTTTTTTTTATGCTTGGTGTAGAATTATTGAATATACCACCTGTTTATCTGAGGATTTGGATTTCTTGTGTTACTGCTTTTATTTCAAAGAATTTAATGACTGTCTTTTTCATAAAACCACTTCAGCGCAGTATCATCCAGTTTGGAAGGGACCTCAGGACATATTTAGTGCAACCAGCTGCTCAAAGCACAGTCAGAGATCAGACCAGGTGGCTCAGGGCTTTATTCAGTTGTGTCTACACAATTAATTATACCTCAGATGACATCTGTGAAGTGGGTAACTGTGAGAATTACTCTACTGACTTTGCATTTGTATGAAGTGAGAGATGGTGAGAGAAGTAATTTGCATGCAACAAATAAATGACAAGTTTGTGAATAGGACTATGTTGCACTAATTTAAAATTATCTTTTTTCTTAGAAGTCTTCTCTTTCACCTTTGCACTTCTGTGAACAAGTGGTCAATCTTTAATAATTTTTATGTATACTCTATTTACTGATTTATGATAAAGATGATCTTGGATTAATGATAAATACTTCAAATTAGTACAGTCATGCTGTTACATGTGGATGTATTTTCCTAAATTCTCTAAAGATTTTCCAAATGCAAAGTGTCTTTTTAAACATCAGAACTATCTGGTTGTTTCTCAGCTTCATCCTGAGAAAAGGCACAGGGTGAGCGTAGTTTGACACTTTTTCAGCTAGTTTTGCTTGCCAGATGTTATCAAAATCTGTTGGGATCCTGCAACTCTTGTTCTGTTATTCCTTATAGCTGTTACTGTTTTTTCTATGAGCTGGCTAATGGGAGGAATGTCATCTCAACATTGTTTTTGTTATGAATCCATAGTAGTTGTATTCTCTCACTTGGAGTATTTACGTTATTTCCTGTGCTCACTTTGAAATTAATTCTCTCCTGGTTCAGATTCTTTAGGAAAATACTATATTTAGATATGATTCTGCTAAACCAGGTTGTAACTTCTTTTGTGGTCTCTTCAGAATTTTACAATATTGCCAATGTCAAGAAGACTCCCAAAGTAATCCAGCAAGAATAGGTTGGAAAAAGGCTTCCAAAAGGCAGTCTCCTTAGAGGACTAAAGTCTGCTAAGCTGTTCTCACAAAGTCTGAGAGAACGTTGGCATGTCCAGATTATTGCAGTCTGTTGGCCCTAGCCTGGTGCAAAGTTGTAGATCTGTGTGAGAAATTCTGCTAATCAGTCCAGGGTCTATGGTTTGATGGGTCTCTCTCTTATTAACATGGGTTTTTGCCCACTCTTTGGTGAAAGTTGGACTCTTAAAGATCCACTTTCTTCAGATAATCCTCTAGAGGATTGCAATTTATGGGAACAAGAATGTAAGAAGCAAATATTATGCAGAATATCTTTTTTATTTTAAAAGAGCAAGAAAAAAACATCTCTTTTTGCCTTCCCCTTTTGCTTCTGCCATGGAATTGTTGAGACACTAGTATATTTTTCTTTGCAGTGGAATGGAAGAAAATTTTATGATAAGGGACTTTGTGGAGCCCGCAGTACTGTGAACTTTGAGCAGGTGGCATATTATGTATAGAAAAAAATGTTGTAGAAAAAAGAGGAAAGCGAATAACATTTTATTTTATTTTAACAGAGTTGAACAGCACTGATTTGAAAGACTGCATCAGTGAGAATAGCCTTAGTAGCAATGCTAGTCTTCCCAGCGTACAGAGCTGTCGGCGACTTCGCGAGAGAAGAGTTGCAAGCTGGGCTGTTTCATTTGAGCGTCTTCTTCAGGATCCTATTGGCATTAAGTATTTTTCTGTAAGTTTTGAGGGACAGTGAAAAGCCTTTCAAGGTATCAGATACAGGTGCAATTTTTCAGTTTTCTTTCTTTTCTTGACGCTGTCCCTCAGGATAGGAGATTACTGTTACACAGTTGTTACCTGAATATCTTTCCAAGTTTAACAGAACACAATTGAAAGTAAAACTTGGGATGTTGAAATTTATTCTGTGCCCAGGAGAGATTAAACAGTCTCCACTTGGCTTTAGCTGCAACCTGGACATCATAATGCCTTATAGTCTGACATGAAGGTTGGTGAGTCATGGTGCCTAAAATAAATACCTTTCAACTGACAGGTTAACATACCTTCCCTTGGGAGTCACAGAAAGCCCATAGACTGAGAAGGAACTCAGCCAAAAGTCCCTTCCAGCCAAAAGAAATTGCTGTGTAGAGATCTGCAAGTAGTCAAGCACCTTTGGAGCATGAGCGTTTAAGTCAAGATTGGGTAATAAGCATCTTGGTCCACTTGGGATACAGAATGCACAGGCATCTCCTGCGGATAGATTTGTCACAGAGCAGGAATTCCTCTTTAAGAGGAAGAGGTTTTGCATATTTTGCAAATACTCATATTTTGCATAATAGTGTGTTAATTAGAACAGTAATCCTGCAAGTGCGAGACCTGATTTCAGTTCCCTTCTGATGTGCCTCATAGCAACTTCTCCTGCTTCCCAGCAGTATATAACAGCTAATAAGCTACATAATGTTCCAACTGGGGCAGCACCATCTATTCCTGATGAAGCTGAATGGTTCAACCAGCTGTGCTAAAATCGTGAGGCCAGAAAAAGAAAAAAAGGAAAAAAAAAAAAAAAGAGAGAGAGAGAGAGATTGACTAGATTTGCAGTGAATACACAGAGCTGGGAAGTAGGCAATTGCCTTCTGGTTCCTGCTCATAAACTTGTTTGTCTTTAAATTTTTGATTATGTGTAAAATGCAAAAATGTGTCCTGACCACTGGATCCTGCTCTAGATGGTCTTTTATGCTTCTATGTGGTGAAGCATCTCCAAAGCTTTTAGGTGTATTGGGAGTAGCTAGTGTATTTAAGGTCCCTGCATTGTACTCTCAATTGCTTTCTTACATTTGGACTCCCTAAATTCCAGCTAAATCTTAAAAGTTCTAAGTATCTCTGTGGAGATTTGTCTCAGACTGCTTTCTGAGGCTGTTGTGTGCTAGGGAAGCTCGAGTGATATCAGTGTGACACCTGAGTGAAAGTTGTGGCTTGCGAGATAGTTGAAAATAATGTCTTCAGTTAAACACCAATATCTAAATTTATAAAGCGTAAACAAGCATTCCAGTTTGTGAGTCATGGGGTGATTTTTGAGAGAACCATATTGTTTTTTAAAGATTTTTTTTAAACCTACAAAACGCTTTAAAGAAACATATGCAGAGAGAATATTGGATTATGCAGATTTGAAACAAGGACAATTTCTGTTTGTAGAATTTCCTAAATCAATTGGATCCCAGTCCTTATCAGTACCTTTGGATGCTTCTATAATATAAAAGTCTTGATTATAGTATGTGGTACTGGATGATTTCATTTTTTTTTTTTGTCCTCAAGGAAAAATATTCCAGTTATAAAATATTGTTATAAAATTGTTACTAGAGACTAACTTGTTGGAGTATGTACTAGGGCACTTGATCAATGCACAGGGAAATGATTTGATCATTAATTGATTTGTTATTCTAGATTCTTTATATTTAAAAGGAAATGAAGAAAAGTACAAGCTGGAAATGAAGATAAGTTTGATTTTTAAAAAGATGAGACTCTGAAGATGAGATACTTTCATTATGCAGACTTTAATATTTGTATCAACCACTACAAATATCTTGTATAAAATAGCAAGTAACTTATTCTTTTTATGCATGTATTTATTTACTTATTTTTCCTTTAGGAATTTCTGCGGAAAGAATTTAGTGAAGAAAATATTTTATTTTGGCAGGCCTGTGAATATTTTAACCATGTACCAGCACATGATAAAAAAGAGGTAAGTTAGCATTATATTTAGAAACATGACGTTGCTTGCTAAAAAATGATGCTCCTTTGAAATTATTGGAATTATTGAAACTATACTTGATCTTAGGACTGTGATTTCACTAAAACAGGGTGGGAGTTGTTTCACTAAAACAGGGTTGTCTAATCCTCCGGGAATGCCCTGCCGCTGTTAAGATGTTGGTTGTAATTATAATTCAGTGAAGAGCAGAGGTAGCTTGATTTTTGTGCAGGATTTTTAAAGCAGATCAGGTTTACAGAGTGGAAATGGTTTCAACTTTCTAGCAACTGTTTGCTCTTTTCTGCGCCATCCTTTTTTTTTTTTTTCCTCTTATTCTGTCTTCAAACTGAGTTTTCTGAAATCCTCTTAAGATCTCTGAATTTGGCTTGGTGCAACTTCTTCGTTATTTCCAGAATGTAGGTGTTTCAAAGAAACTAAAAATAGAGCATGTTTTTAACAGTAAACACATTTACATTCTTCTAACTTCTGGAAATTTAAATTGAGATAATTTTTATAAATAGTGACTGTTATCTATAAAGTTTAAAATCAAAAATATGTACTCTCCTTCATAAGGCAGAGCATTTGATGATTTGATTGCTAACCATAATTGCAGTAAACACTGCAATTTGAAATGTGTCCAGGGAAGAGATCTAGAGAGAGAGCTGCAAAGGAAGACAGACAATTAGACAAGAGACCTATTCTTATTCAAGATCTTAAAAACAAAGCTCCTTCTTTATTATTATCAAATGCAAAATTCTTATATATTAAGGAAATTTGAAAATATTTAGGGAAATCTTAATAGAATATATTCATATAAAGATAATTGTATAAAAATATGCATGTGGAGTTGCATATAAATTACTATGGAAAACATTTCTTTTCTGTAGCTTTCTTACAGAGCTCGGGAGATCTTCACTAAGTTTTTGTGCAGCAAAGCTACAACACCGGTCAATATCGATAGCCAGGCACAGCTGGCAGATGATATTCTCAATTCTCCACATCCAGATATGTTCAAGGAACAGCAGCTTCAGGTAGCCATGGCAAATGTAACTGTTGTAAACTTGTCTTTTATCTTTCCCTTTGAAGTACTATGAATTTCTTTGTAATAGTTATAAAAGTATTTTCATTTGCTCTTTTATTCCTTACAAGAAGAAATTGGAGACATGAATGTTATAAAGATTCTGTTTGCAGTATAGAAACAGGCTGTGCAGTGGAATGGCACTTGACACTTTTTCTGCACATTTGCATATGTGTATAAAATTGCTGTAAACTAAAAAATAATTTGAAAATACAGTTATTGAAATGAAGGGTGGATGCAAGTGAGCTTGCATCCACCCTTCTTTAGTATCCACGTTTAGTCCATGTGGTACACCATTATCAATGTGGTATTTATATACAGACTTTTATACTTTATTGGACAACTGTGTACACAAATAGTGGCTGATTTTTGGTTAAAGTGGTTTGTAAAATAACCCTCGTTGAAGGAGGTATTAAAAGTCCTTATGCTTCAACATTCCAGTAACACTCTTTATGTCCTTTAGGAAGACTAGAGGAAAATATTGCAGGGATAACTACCTAACAGAGCATGGATAACAACTTTCTCATCTTTTGGTGTTAGATTGTACCTGAAGTTGATTTTGAAAAGCTTTGTTTTGGCATCCTGAAACTGTATTCAATTTAAGGCTTTGGTATTAGCTGTGCTATAGAATAGTCTATTATATTTTTGGCCACTAATTGAATTTAGTGTTAGAGTGTAGGAGGAGTGTAACCTCTGTGTGTTTCACTTTCATCAAAAAAAAAAAAGGACAAGTGAAGTACTTTGGGTTTTTAGCTCAGCTTTCCAGTGTGTAGATATGTGGACTATACTCAGTCTTACCAGTAACCTGCTATCAATGTATCTATGAGCCCCTGAGATTCAGACATTGCTTTTCCATATTTTGCACGTTTGGCAGTACACAGCAGAGTTTCTGCTCGAGTTCCCCAGTAAGAAATGTTTCAAGGCACGTACATTGTGTACACTGGGTATCTTGAGTCTTGACCTGAAGCCTGCATAGGCCCAGAAACCAGTTGCCTGTTACAAACTTTATCAGTGGATCAGAAAAGGATTGGAGTTTTCTTAGAAGAGATTCCTCTTTGTGAACAGGTTTTCAAGTGGTCAGTGACAAATACTTCATGTTTTTCTTCTTTCCCACTTAGAATTTTCTCTTTTTTATGTACATGTCATTATTTCGTGGTGTTTCCCTGTCTCAGCCTGCTGTGCCTGGCAGCAGCCTATACATGGCTGAAATCTGGCTGCTGTAGTGTTATCTTTTCGTACTCAGCTTTAAGGGCACCTCAGACTTTGTGCTGAGATATTTCAGCACACTAAGCAGGCACAGCTGAGCTCACAACAAGTAATACTTTTATTTTCATAGCTTACCATGCTGAAAATGGCTCATTAGAGCATCCAAGAAGCATAACCCTGAGCACCCAAGAGGAAATGGGAATGAATATAGGGGAGAAAGGCAAGACTCTGGAAATTAACATTTGGTGTGAATTAGGTTTCTGTGAAACTGCAGCCTGATGTTCTCTCTGCTTTAACTTTTGTTTGCCAAAAATAATCTTTGGGCTAGTAGGTGTTGAGAGGTGTTTCTGCACAGTCTGAAAAATGATTTTTATCTGCAGCTGTCACTTGGTGATGGGTTTCCCTGTAGACTCCTGGGAATGCCAAAACCAGCTACCCAGCTGAACACTAGGCTTTTTAAAAATTCTTTGCTGGTAGCGAATTTATCATATCCAAAGGAGAGGCAGTCCCAGTGTTTTTCAGGTCATGTATAATTAGTTTAATCGCTAGACAAGACATAAAGGTAAAAGAAAAGATTGTCTTAAAACACGAATGAAAAAATACAACGAAGCAGAGAAATTGTGAATAGTGTCATGTATGAGATTGCTTAGCAGTTGAGATGGAATTTTTTGCTATAGCTTTTATTTAAGACTGGCTAATTTGGTTTAAGAAGTTTACTCCAGGTCTGGTATTAAGCTGCTTCCTTACTGTGTTGTTACCTCTTGGACTCATTGTAATGTAATAGATTCTCCTCTCTCTAGTCTTTCCTGCGTCAATAATCAACCTTGCATATTCTTTGTCATTGTACAGTATTATACATAGTGATTACATCATGTTCCTGAGTTCTGGAGCATAAACTTTTTTTTCTTGTTCACAGCTACCATGAAACACACTTGTATAATTTTGCAAATCTGAAGTTATACATAGTACTGATGTAAAAATGTATTAAATGCTCTTAAAATGGATAGTTTGCTACATGTCTTGTGTAGAATGTGTGAAGATACGTAAACACAATAAAAGATGGGTATGATGATGGTGTTGCCAAGACTACAGAACATCTCTTCATCTTTTGCCCTTTGCACTGTGAAGAACATGTAGCATTCTTCTAAATCTGTGTTCAAGCACAGATACTGGCATTCTGCTAAATTTGTCCTGCTGCTTTTTAATTGGTGCAATGTATTCAGTATATCTGAACTAAATCATGCCTAATGCTGTTTCCAGGTTAATGTTCTAAGTTTTAAAGAAGTTGGCTGCTGCAAAATACTACTTTTTCTCTTGATGTGTTATTTAAACTTATGTAACAATTATTTCTGAATTTTAATTTCAGATTTTTAACCTGATGAAGTTTGATAGCTATACACGCTTTCTCAAATCCCCCCTTTACCAAGAATGCATCCTAGCTGAAGTAGAAGGTCGTCCTCTTCCTGATCCTCAGCGTGTTCCCAGCAGCCCCACTTCGAAGCACAGTATCAGTTCAGAGAAGTCCAATATCTCTACACCGAAAAAGGTTGTCTTTGTTGTCTGAAAACTATATAGTTTCTTAACGATTGTTTTTCAAATTCTTTAGTAAATCAAGGATAATGTATAAAAAACAGTATTTCAATATTCTTGTACATCCCTCTATCTGACTGTATCCCTCTAGCTGATTCTATCAACTGCATATATTTTACATGTACTACAAATATTGGTCAAGGAAGTAAGCATAGCAAAATAATGTTTATTTCCATTGTAGTAAAGTCATATCTTCTTTTAAAGGAAGTACAAACCCTCTCTAAAATGAGCAACCTCTCTTTTCTCTCCCATTCCAACTTATGTGAGTCAAAAAGTTACAGGGATTTAGATGAGAGGAAGCAAGTATAATAGAAGAAAAAAAAACAGTAAACACCCTAAAAGAATGTTGGAAGCAGTATTTTGGTAGTGTCCTTTTAAGTTACAACTGATCTTTTCATTAAATTTACAAAAAATACTATTGACATGCTTGGCTATAAAGGGAATTATTTTAATATTTTAATTTCTCTGTGGGTTATTCATATGTGCACCATTTAGATTATTTTACAAGAAGATTAATTTTTGTTTGAGGACTTTGTTGTTTCGTAATGTTCAATTCACATCATGTGTCAAGTGTAGGAAATACATATGAAAAATATAAGTGAAGTTGTGCATTTCAAAAATAAGACAAATGGCTTTCCCACAACCTCTTGCATCTTTGATCGTCTAGCAGTAACCTGTGGAGAATTCTTTCATGTTTACATGAGCTCTCCATGGTTTGTTTCAGCTCCTATGTAGTACTGCTTTACTCTGTCTATGTATTTCTTGGGGTGTCCACTGTTTGGGTGAATGGGGATAATGAAGACTGCTTTTTAGTACAGGATTTTTTTTTTAGATGATATACATACAACTGTAGTTTGACAAGTGATTTAATTGTGTTTTGTGATAGTTAAGTGGTAAATCAAAGTCAGGAAGATCCTTAAATGAAGAGTCAGGAGAGGAAGATACTGAGAAAAAAAAACGGGGAACATTTTTCTCGTGGTCGAGAAGTAAGAGTTTGGGAAAATCACAGAAGAGAAAAGAAAACGGTGATTATTCCAATGGTGAGTTTTCACGTTCCATTTCATTGCACAGTTGTTTCAGGAATAGATGTGACTAACATCATCTTGTTTAGTTTGCTCCATAGCATCTCCTTAGATGTGACAGAGGAAAGCTGTTAAACAGAAGCCCATTACCTGGCTGTGTATGCTGGCTAATATTTCTTTTAAGAAAGTGGGTGTGAAAATAAATAGATAAAAATCTGAGAATGCTTAAACTTGATTTTACTGACTTTGAAGAGATTTCCCTGTTTTACTACAACTGTAGCTGCAGCTATTTTTAAATTTCTCCAGGTACATGATCCTATTTTCTTCTTGATTGGAACTACATAAGTACATTGACTGTACAACAAACTATTCATATTTCATCCTTTCCTGATTAAAATAAAGAAAGAAGAATTAGATATGTCGAAAGAAAAAAGTGCAATATGCTATTTTGTTACTTAACTGTTTTGAAAAGTTTGAAGTGTAGAGTTCCTTAGAGGAACTCTCGAGAGGAAATGGCCTCTCGAGGAAGAGACACAAGATTCAGATAGTTCATTCTATCGAGTTGCAATGATAAAGGAATCTCATTGAAGCACCAAAGTTAGATCATATGGTTTCTGATTTTTTTTTCCTTGTCTATTTTCTGTGGATTTCTGTGCTCTTTCATTTTTCTATGTTGACTAAAGGCCCAGTCCCGCAAGAAGTTTTTATGAATTAAGTGTTCTCAATATGCTTATATGCAAGAAAAAAAGAGTGGGGGGCATTTGCTAAAATTATAAATGTAAACTTCTGAAACTTCTGCGCTCTCCTTTTAAAAAAAGTTATTTCCCTTCAAAATAGCAGAACAGATAAAATATTTTTAAAAATTCTTTAAGATTTTTAAGTGTTTGTATGTGTTTTAAAAATTATTTTCAAATAATTTTGTTTTTCTGCTTTCCAAAAAAATAAGTGGGAGTTATTGGAGACCTACATGTTCAAGAAATATTCCACCCAAAATTGTTTCATTTTTCTATGATTTCATTTTTTAGTGCATAGTATGAATCACAGAATTACAGAATGGTTGAGGTTGGAAGGGACCTCTCGAGATGGAGTCCAACCCCCCTGCCCCAGCAGGGACACCCAGAGCACGTGGCACAGGGTGGCATCCAGGCGGGTTTGGAAGATCTCCAGAGAAGGAGACTCCACAGCCTCTCTGGGCAGCCTGTGCCAGGGCTCTGGCACCCTCACAGGAAAGAAGTTCTTCCTCACGTGGAGATGGAACTTCCTGTGTTTCAACTTGTACCCATTACCCCTTGTCTTGTCACTGGCCACCACCAAGAAGAGCTTGGCCCCATCAAAGTTTGGAGGTTTTGGAGTTTTCTTTAATAAAAAAAATGCCGTTTTCTTTCTGACCAGAGGAGCTAAGGTTTTGAAAGAACTGTCTCTATTGTAACAAATAACAAAATGAAGAATGAATAATAATCACTTATTCTTTCCATGAACAGATTCCATTCAGCCCAATGGATTATCCTACAGACGGGAATCACAAGGCTCCATGTCATCAACTGCTAGTCTTGACTTGGTAATGGCCAGTTCTTAATAATGAAGAAGTAGGAGAGCAGTTAAAACAGTGATTTACTATTTTCTAAGAAGTCTGAAATTTAAAATAGTAAAAAATTGTTTAAAACAATACTTTGAGAAAGTTTTTTTAAATGATACATTTAGAGAACATGATGCAATATTAAACAATTTTAAAATATAGAAATGTAACAGTTTGTATTCATATATTGGTTCTTATTTTGTTCTTTTATGAGAAAGGTTTCTTTTCCAATATGTCTGCTGTCAATGCTAAGTTCAAGCAACAGTAAACTCCTAGAATAAATGTTTGCCTTCCTAAGGGAGCTACCTGCATCTCTTTATAATAAACAATGCTCTCCTGCTACTAGAGCTTTGAGAGCCTTTTCTGAAAAACTGCATGTTATAGCTTTTCCCACTAAGCGTGTAAATCTTGTTGAAATTATGCTTCTTGGTTTATTTTGCTTTGTACAGATTCTAAATGCTTATGCCTATTCTTGCTCTTCCCATTGGGGGTTGACTTTTTTTTTTTCCTGTCAAGTCTGAAGCCTCTAGATTACCTGCATTTGTACCAGATAAAGAGAAATCCCCAAAATACTGCTCTGTAAACCTCCCAGATGGTTCATCCAGCAAAATGGTTGTTAAATCTGGATTTTCTATCAAAGAGATGTTATCTGGACTCTGCGAGAAACATGGCATTAACATAGCTGCGGTGGATCTTTTTTTAATTGGGGGTGACAAGGTACTGAATATTCTTGTGCTGTTTTTGTTATTTTTTTTTTGGTTTTATTTTGTTTTTATTGAAGAGTTTTCAGAGTTATTTTATTAATAAGGACTTCTGATCTCTTCATAGTAAAGTTTTATCTCCTGGTTCTGCTTATAGCTTTGCACTGGCAATCGTGTATTACAACTAATAGTCAAGACCAAACAGGGCAGCCACATTACAAAAATCTGAGATAAGATTACAACAAGTATTAGCTCAGAACAATAGATTGATGTAGGTATCTAGTCAACATGGTTTGTCCAGGGGCAGGGATAATGCATACTTAATGAAAACTATCAAACCAGGAAACCGTTAGCATGTGTTAGTTAATACTTCAAAAGAAGTAAATAAACCTAAAGAGACTCAATTGTTCAAAGCTAAAACAAGATGATTTCATGCTGGAGTTAAGTTGTGTATTTTAATATAGAGGCAAGTTATCAGCAGTTTATCTTGGCAGGAGGTGGTGGGTTTCATTCCAACAGAAGTAGCTATGGTTCAGAGAAGTGTGGATGTGAAGCAGGCTGATTCTTTAACACTTGTGATGAACACTCAGCAACAAAGGTCAATGAGTGTGCAGTGTACCAACTCTTTTAAGTCTTTTAACAATTATTAATTTGCCTTATTTTCTAAAGTATTATTCTGTGTGATCACTTCTTCAAACTGAAAGGTCAAAACTTAGTTTAAAATATTAAGATCCAGAACAGCTGCTGGCTGCAGTGACCGCTGAAGTTTGGTTTTTGTCTCACAGAGTTCTGCTGCGTTAGAGCTACCCAGGGAGACCTTAAGCATGATCCTTACTGTAAATTGCTATCTACTAGAATGTATACAACTTATATTAATATTTTTTTTTCTTTCCTAGTTATTTGAAACTTTGAAAAACTTTTTTTTTTTTTTTTTAACTTTTGAAAAACTATTTTTTTTTTTTTTTGTCATGCTGCTCTTTGTTGCATATTTTGAATCTGTCTGTTCTCTGTTCTTCTGTTTCTGCCTTGGGATCTTTAGCCACTTGTATTGCACCAAGACAGCAGTATCCTGGAGTCTCGGGACCTGCGCTTAGAAAAACGCACTTTATTTAGGTAAGAGACAAAAATACTGCCTTTTCACGCTCTTTTTCAGCTCTTTTTGTAATTGGACTAATGCATTTTTTGATGTACCTATGCAGCAAAACAGCAATCAATACAGAAAAGATTTTGTCTGAATGCAATAATCCAGTTAGATGCAACACCTTAGATTGCAGTCCAGAACCCAGCATTGTGTATGTAAGATTCCTCTTCATTGTGTAGGCATGTTAGAAGAAATAGCCAGTAGTATCAAGAAAAAATGGCCTGAGGTGAAGGTGGATGACCCAGCATCTGTAACTGAAAATATTTGCTATGTCTTGTGGTTAACTCAGTTCCGGATTTTGTTAAGTATAAGCACATGTCTAGACTACAATAGTCTAGACTACAATAAAGTTTTAATCAGAGATAGGGATTCAGCATGGGGAGTTCTCTGAGTGCACAGAGGTGCCTCCTGCATAAATTCAGGCACAAGAGTCCCGTAGATTCTGAGCTAGCTACGAGGTGCTCTCTCTGTAACTGATAGTAAGATTAGGGAATTTCTAATGTATCGTTCACATCAGGACAACCAGACTAAGAATCAGTGGGAGAAATGTGAGACCCCCGGGAGCATTTCAAGTGAAATATAGTAGTGCCTAGGGATTTTTTTTGAGTGAGAAAAAAAGAAAACATTGTCTTGGATACAAGGGAAATTTAGGTGCTAATTGAATATTTAAATATTTTTATGGCCTATCGATCTTGACTGTGCAAGCAAGTGCAATTGTGAACACGCCTAGAGAAAGATCCAGAGGCCCAGAGGAAACCTTCATGGCAAAACAGACATGCCACCTATAGATTGAAACGGTATAAGAAAGAGAGGGAAATTGGACTGTGGCTCTGCTAGTCTCATTGTAAAAACACCAAGAAAAATGTAGCCTTTATGGTTAAATAGATTGTTTCTATTCCATTACCTCTCATGATGTGCCTGACTGGTACATTTCAGTAAGTCTAGCTATATAAATATAACTTCAGAGCATAGATTTATAGCACTGAATGTCAAACAAGTCAAAGCTATTTGACTTGTTTTAGATATATATTTAAATTTATTTCCATTATTATATTACAGATATATTTCAAAACACATTTTTATTTTATTCAAAATTCCTAAAACATTTTAAATATTTCTAAACTCTGAAAACTCCCACTAATGTTAGGAAAATGTTGGAATAATTTTAGGAAAAAGTTGTAAAGTAGAATATGTGTGATCATATAAATCTCTTCATACTGTTTGTTTTGAATATTTTAATTACATTATTGGCTGCATTTTTAAGGGAATAAAACTTACTTTGTCAAGCATTCTTCATTTTAGCTTCATATTTTCTATAGGAAGTAAGGCTAGTTTCTATTTAAGGGTAGTTGAAATTTATGAATATGATATAGCGCATTCAGTTTATAAATAGAAGCTAAACAGCATTTTATTAAGGTATGTGTTCAGTTGCCAAATTAAAAAAAAAATGAATAGGCTGCACCCTATGTTACTCATGTGTTAATTAAAATTTAGAAATGTTCTATATTATTTCTTTCTGTTAGTTAGTGTTAATGTTTCTATGTACACACCATATTGGGAAAAACACATAAATATTTGGAATTTTCTGTCCTTATACAAATACAATGTGGCAATACTCAGTTGTGTGAATATCTGTGGCTTCTGTGTCAACTGGCAATTAATTATTCAAGCTACTGATTTCTATTTAGTAGGTGTTGTATGCTAAAATATGAATGACAAAATTTCAGCACTTTTTATTGAAGGGAAAAATCAATAAGACTAAAGATCTCGTATTTAAGTAAATTATGTGAGAGAAAAGAAGGGGTTTGTGTTTTTATGACTGACAATCACCACTAATTCCACTGTATTTGTTCCTTTGTTAAAGATAAGAGAAGAAAAGAAAAAACTATGAAAACCCATCTCAAATAATTGAATTACAAATTGTAGGTCTGTTGTGTGATAGTGAGAAGAAATATTTTTCTTGCCTCTGTGGCTATAGAACAGGCTTGAAGTGCCTGCAAGTATTACTGGAACATAAGAGAGCAATCTCATTGGAAATGTGCAAGTGCTAGAGAGTGAATTCAGTAGGTCTAAAGTGTCACCATGTAATGTATTAGGTTGGCTCCCAACTTCATTTAGCACTAGAGGATGAGACAGTCGAGTCTTTATTTGTATTGAAAATTTTTGCGAGGTTAGCATGGATTTGTGATAGTCAAGTTACAGTATATGCAGGGTCAACAGCTTTTACTTTTATTTGGCTATACATTGCATTTATATATTTTGTACATATTATTTACTGTAATAAGTTATACTTACTGTGACACTTGCTATGTTCCAGACTGGATCTTGTTCCAATCAATCGGTCAGTCGGTTTGAAGGCTAAACCCACAAAACCAGTAACAGAGGTTTTAAGGCCTGTGGTTGCAAAGTATGGCTTAAATCTTAATGAGCTTGTGGCAAGACTAGTAAGTATCTTTTGATGTAATTCAATCTGTAGTATTTCTTCTCTGGAGAAGAGCATATGATAGTCCTAAAATACTCCTATCTTTGTAATTAGGCATTAAAATGCTTTTATATGACTATGTGCTGTGATGAAAATAGTCATAACCGTTTCACTTAAGAGTAGCTACCCTAAGGCTTTATTCTGCATCTGCTTTATCTTCTGCTTCAGAATAAATCCATCATCATAAAGAATGCAGCCTGGATGTAAATTATTCCAGGGCCAAACATTTCCATTTTTTAGCCAGAGAAAGTTGCTTGAGATTAGTTAAGATTTTTCCATTATCGCAAGAATCATGAAAGTTGCATCAAGCCTCTTTGCAGATGATTTCTGTGAAAGCAAACTGACTGCACTTGCTCACTACTACTTTTCTAGCATTTTTTCTTCCAGGAATATCTGGTAATGGGAAATACTGCTGTGGTATTTTTAGGATGTTTACTGTCTTGGCTGCAGCAATACACATTTTTTCAAATGCCCTAAAATATATATTGGTTTGTAATATGTAATTGATACATAATTTCACTTAATAAATAGGAAACTACCAAATTGGTCCATGGGCACTTCAGAATGCAGAGTAATCTCCAACTACCTCTGAAGAGTGATTTGCTGCAGACATGCAATAATAGTCTTAGATTATGTATGCATGCTTGCAAACTGATTTTGCCTGCTTGTATCTTCTTTCCCCCTAAATACCATTCTTCTCACATGAATAGTTTACATTCATGGCAATCAAGGCAATTTTACACACTCTTGCAATATACATCTTTAGAAATGTGGAAGAAGGATTCACTGGGGCTACACCAAATGTAAAAAATACTTTGCTAATTTTCTGTTAAAAAAGCCAGACTATGCGTAAAGTTGCTCTGAAAACAACTCTTTCTCTATTGTATACAAACTGTGATCCGACTTTAGAATGGTGAGCAGGAACCACTTGATCTTGGTGTCCCTATATCTAATCTGGATGGTCAGCGGGTTGTTCTAGATGAAAAAGAGCCAACAAAGGGTAGAGGTAAGTTGACTTTTATTTATGAGGTCAAAACAGTTTCATGAAGCCTGGGATTGATTAATTTCTTCTATGGGTGCAAAAGTGATGTTAGGTTTGGGTATATCACTTCTAGCATGTATTTCCAAAATGGAGTACAGTTTCTAAAGATTAAAGTCTAACTTCATCTATCAGTAACGTATTCTTTATTGTTTTAAGAAATGTTGTGCATATTATACTAATATAACAACTTGATACTGTAAAAATTAATAACTTGAATATTCTTCTTGCATTCAAGCTTAGATGCCCATACACCTCTAGAGACACAGTGCTTAATGATAACAATGGGAATAAAATACCAAATAACTTCTATGAATTTGGCAATTAATTCATTAAAGACATTCTGCATGCATAGAGCAGATGCAGTTTGGGCAGCAACTATGTATATGGTACTATGATAAACTCCTTAACAAGAAAAGTAGCAGAGCCCACATCTCCATTTGGTGTTATTTATAGAAATCATACCTTACCAAAAAGGATATAATTTGCGGTTTCTCAGGACAAAAGCATTTGTAAAATAGAAGTGAAACTAAAGTTGATTCATTTCGGATCAACCTCTCAACAGCTAGAAGACAAGCTTTTGTCACAATTAACATGTGCTAGATTAATGCAAGCAGCCTTGGGAGTAGAGGTTCACTTTCACTAGGAGCTATTTTTATAGATACAGAACACTTAGTTTTAAAAATGAAATTAGATTTGGTAAAATTAAATTGGCTAAGAGCAGAAATTCTCTTTGAGCAAAGGAGAATTATTGAGGAGAATCAGATTTGTCATTTTTCCAGGAAGCAGAACCAATTGAAATGAGACATCAATCTAAATATTCTCCAAGATAATTACTTTAAGGATTACAAGTGAAATTGTAATCATATGTGCTATTCCCAAAGCCTAAATTAGAGAGGACCATTGTGCTGGGTTGATTCTGCAGCAGCAATGAGAAAGGGGCAGGAGGGAGGAGTATTTGAGGCCGTGTCTCAGGTTGCTTTTGTTGTAGCCAGATGTCAATTGAAGGAGCTGTTTAGCTGCTTACCAGTGGCCAATGAGGATATGAGGAATGAGGATATGTCTAGGAAACAAATGGTGCACAAAACAAGGGATTCTGAGTGACCTTTCAGTAGATTTTTATGCTTGGGGAAAGCAAACAAACAAACAAACAAAAACCCAACCATTTTTTTTCTTATTTAAACTCCTGGTTTTATATTTGAGAATTACAAACTGTATTATTAGCGGAGCTTTTAAGGATTATTTGATCTAAGCAATTTAGAAAAAAATAGGAGTACTTAAGTCAATCTACAAAATCTTTGAACTTTATAAGCATTTCTAGTATTAGGAAAATTTGAAGGTGAATGGGAGGTTCTGGCAACTTTTGGTTGAAAAGTTTGTGATCACTGTTTATTTTCCAGAAATACGTTTGGGAAATTTTATAGCAAAAATAAAATCTGTTTTGTGTTTCATATTTTTATAAGACTTTAATTATTTGACAAATTACAGATGTATAGTTATAGAAGCTATGTTTGTGTTCAGTGTTTACAGATAAACAAAAAGGTGCATCAGTAAAACAGAGTGCAACTGTAACTACTTCTTCAAGAAATCAAGTATCTACTGTAAGTGTTCTGCAGTGATTTTTGTCCCTTAGATCATCTTTTATTTTCTACTGGAATCCTATACTAAAACCTGCATTCATCCATGATTTTGAATCTGTCAAATTATGTAACTAGACTGAGCATAGTTAAAATTCATCTGTTATTTTTCCACTGTCATCAATCTTTATCTTTGGGAACTTTATCTTCATGATGAATCGGACAGCTCTTTCACTGTTTTATGTTAATTATTTCTTGTCTCTTTGCTTCATCTTTATCGAAAATGATTGAATTACTCTGAAATTCAAGGGCATTTCTGTAATATTTTTTTCAGAGTAAACTATTATATTTGTATACGCATTTTGGAGAGTATTGTGGCAAATTTTTTAGCAGTAATTAATATTAAAACATTTACTGTAGTGTTGCTGGAAAAATGCTTTTCAAAATAACTTCTATTCACTTAGATATGTACAAATGATAGAACCTAAATGAAGCAGTACCTTAACTTTCCTTCTAATACAGGGAGAGGGAAGAACTCTAGGAAAGTCTAATTCTATCAAAATGAAAGGCGAAAATGGAAAAAATGCTAGGGATGTCCGGCTGTCAAAGAGAGAAGACTCAATTGCAAAGATTGGGAAAAAAAAATGTCAGAAAATTAATTTGGATGAAGCAGAGGGTATGTGAACTTTTTAGTTTATGTAATATGTAAATATTCTAGAAAAAAAAATAGTAATTCTATTTCTGTGTAGCAAAAGATACCATGTATCTGGAAAGCAATTGTGAATTCGTAGTCATATATTCATTCGTAGTCTTATATTTTCGTTTGCTATTATGTTTGAATTGTAAAGTGTTTGAAGCTAAAGGTGAAATTGTAACAACACCTAAAAGCTAGATCCTGGCATTTGTTAAGTTCCTAGAGATACACAGAGGTGCCTAGTGGAATTTTCAAATGTGGAAGTTACCTGATTCCTGGTGAAACAAAAAAGGAACTAGTTAATTAAATTTGAATATCCTATTTGATACTCTTTGTAGTTTTACAAGCCATGTAAAAACTTGCCTTTCTCTTCACCTTCAAAAGCCCCTTATAAGAGCAGGACTCTGTAGTTGCCCAGAAGACATTTGAACCTGTCTTGTAGGTCCTAACTTAGATGAGAGCTTTTGAGAACTTTTGCTCAAGTGTTTAGTAGTCCAATGTGATAACTGTGGAGGAGAACTGACGGGAAGGAGCGAGGTTGGTTTACATTCAGTAATTGATCTGGAAAGGCACTTTGAAGTAGAAATGGGCAAAGAGAATAATGAGCCCTAAAGAATTAACTGAAGCAATTGCCTATCTTGTTAGTTCCCCCATTTTGCCCAGGAGACAACACAGAGGACTTAACACACAGATTTAAATTTTCCCCCATGTTACTAAATATGCATACCTATAGTCTGGTTATGCATCGTTATACAGCATATTTATTTTTATCTATGGATAAGGGTCTACTGACTGGTATGAAATAATGCGCTAATTAAAACCTTTAATACAAGATAGATGTTTGTTAACGTGTAAGTGTTGTTACAGAATATTAGTGTATTTTATATTATTTTTTCTGTTGCTTACTCTTTTGTTGACTTGTTTTCTATATTTTAATATTTTCATTTTTCTTCCTAGGGCTGAGTAAATCATTAACATAAATTGAAAACTTCAGAATTCGAGGCTTTCACATTTTATTTTGAATTTTGTGAAATTTGTCCAAGTTTGGAAAATACTTAACAAATGTTGTAGATTGTTTTTATAAAAAAAAATGTTCTATGAAGTTTGAAATTTCAGAAAGGAACGTTTTTGTATGACACATTTCAGAATGTTGCATGTTTTAATATGCATACTGCCATTTTGCAAAACTTTGGCAATAAGAAGCACTTTGAAGCTTCCATCTTGGCACATTCAGATTTTATGGCATTTGACAAAGCATGCTAAAAAATCATTTTCACAAATATGTTGCAAAGCCTGCCAAATATCGTTATTTATGGTTATAAATAAGGTCATACAAGTGTAAATGTATGACTTTATATTATGTTTAGTTAAAATGGATGCTAATATCCAGAACTTTTTACTTTTTTTGTAATGGCTTTTGCTTCAAACAGTGTTTATAAACTGGGTTGAATGTGTTGATTTTGATTCATTTGTTGGAGATCACCTCTTAAACATGTTTAGTATTCTGTAGTCTCAGTGCTCCTTTCTTGAAAAATGAGGACATGCAGAGACCTTATATTATGAGTTAGATTTTTTTTATATATATATTTAGATGATTCGTACCAAAGAATTAGTTTATTTTTCCAATGCTTCTTTTCTGAGGAGTGGTATAATTCTTGGCTTATGACTGAAAAGTTTCTTGTTGCCAAGTTTTGAGAATTTCTTGACAGTAATAAATTATTAAAAGTATTATTTATATATAGAAACATATTAAACCATTGCGCATCACTAAGGACATGATCAGAAAATCACTTCTAATTCTGTAAAAAACTACATAAAAAGCCCTGCCCCATCACTCTTAGAAATGGCTCCTTTGGTGGCTACTTGACAATCTATTTGCTATTGATTGGTTGCAGAGTAAACTGAAATGGGGTTTCTTAAATAATCATCTGATCATGCCCTGGGATGATTAAATCTTGGAATAAAGCTACACTATGAATTGAATTTAAAACCGTGATAGAATATTATTCAACTGAGAGAAAATCAATATAACAAGGAAGTTTTCAGCATTCTGAATCTATGAACTTGCAGATGGCATGGCTATTTTTGAGTTAAGATGAGTAAAACCCATCCAGAATATAAAAAAGTGCATGCATTGTCAGCGAGAGCAGAGCCTTGCTTTGTATAAAGAATTAAAAAAGCCTATGTTTGTAAAGATTTATTAAATGCATAAAACAGGAAATAAAAATAGAAGATTTGTTCAAGGCTCAGTGAATTGCAGCTGCTCTAAACTGCAAAACTCCTCTTACAATAGCAATCCTGATGGTCTTAATTATAGTGATGCTAGTGAACATTGCTGCAATTGAAAAAGTTCCTAATTAACATGGGATCTTATTTCAAGGCAGCATTGAAAGAATTGAAGATCTTCATGGAAAATAAATGTGCTGAAAGTTTACGTTTTAATGGCATTGCACTTTCTGACAAAAACTTGTCAATTTTGGGTTTTTCCCCAATAGAATTTTTTGAACTCATATCCAAAGCTCAAAGTAACAGAGCAGATGACCAACGCGGACTGCTAAGGAAAGAAGACCTTATTCTGCCTGACTTTCTTCGTTTACCACCCACTGGGCCAGAACCATCCTCATCTACTCCAGCAGGCCCTAAAGGCCTCAGCAAGAGAGTTTCAAAAAGTGATGGCAAGGAGGGATGTACATCACCAAGTGGAAAACTGGAGTCTGTACAGAACTATAGCGAAAACTCAGTTAAGAAAATAGGTTACTCGGAAAATAAACATAAATCTGCTTTGACAGCAGTCAGCAGTCAGAAGACTTACAGTGTTCCTTTTAATACCACGTTGTCTCCAATACCGCACGCCCAGGAAAGCAGCACGACTGTGTGGAAAAGGCAGTCGAGGGAACTGCAGGCCGAGGCCATACAGACGGTGGACGATGAGAACGTGGCAGACCTGACTCTGGTGGCCGAAGGAGACATCAGCAGCCCCAACAGCACCTTGCTGCCCCCGCCGCCACCAACGCCGCCGCCGGACGGCACCAACCTCACCGAGGCCAACTATCCACCCCCAACTCCTTTTGCAGGTGATCAGGAAAAATCTGGATGTCAAAGAGCCAATGCAGGTATTTCTAGATTTTAATAGTCTTTCCTTCTACGTAAAACTCCTTTTCTCTGACACTGTTAATCAGTATTGGGCACCCATTGAAACAAAAGAGAAAGTGCTCTCTGCACCTTACTTTTTCTTATATTTAAAAGAGAGAATTTTCATTGCCTTAGTCTATGTTAACAATAAGATTTCTGGTTGCCTTTAAAAATGTACTTGTAGTCGAATTTGGCATGTGGCCAAAAATGGACACATGTCGACAAACCTTTAAAATACATCCATATGTTGTAATTATCTCATTCTTTACCCTGTGAGTACAGAACAGGATATCAGCGTTTTGAGCTGCATAACACTGGTTCATTCCAGATTTTCTGATCCATTTGTCATAATGAGATACATGATTAGGGCTTGGAAGTTGAAGTGCTTTAGCAGGAACACTAATTATGTGCTGAAAATTGCAGCACTGTTTATGATTAAAATTTGAAATGGCTAAGCCTTAATTTAAATAAGAAAAAAAAACCTCTATTTCTCTAATAAATTAGATATTTGTGGGTAAAAATAAAAATGCTAGTTTTTTTAACCCATACTTTACTACCCAGATTAATAGATTGCATTTATCACACTTTTTCCCAGAATATTCACAGGTGAAACAGCTTTTTCTATTAGATCATTTTAAAGAAAGTATGTAAATTTGTTCAGGGTGTAAGTTTTGCAGTCTAGCAATATCACAGAGCAATATTAGCCCAAGAGTGAAGTATGGAATTTCTTTATAAACATGGACTGTAATAATAATTGCCGCTACCAGAAACAGGGATGTGGAGAGGATGGGTGTTGTGACATTGACATTTTACAGTCATTGTACTGTACATTTTAATGTAAAATATAAGAAGAGGTATCTATGTGCTACATTTATTTTTGATGTTTCACACACATATGGTGCCATAATTTGTATGATCACATTTCTTTGTGATGTGGGAATATACATTTTAATTATTTATCTTTTTACACAGAGTATTTGATACTGTTCTTTATCTGTATGGCTGATGATTTGTAAATACTTCCTTGATTGTTGGATGCTTATAAATGGCAATGCAAATTATTTCATCTTCTTGGTATTTTAAACCAGATTCCTTTAGTAGTAGGATTTGAGCAATGTTCTATAAACGCTACCACTTTAATTTCTGAAACTGAATATTGGACAGACTTGTAACCAGTGCCTACAAAGACAAAACCACAAAATGTACTTCAGACTTATTGGTGTGTGTATGCATAGATTTGTGTTGGTGTCCTTTTGCTAATGTGACAAGTGTACAACATAGATATCAATTTGCATTTTTTTTCAGTGAGAACTGTTTAAAAAACCATTTGCACTTAAAAAACCTTCATGAATTTTCAGTATTTTAATGCATGCCATACATTCCTGTGTAACCACTGAACTGTAGCTTTCCTTTTTCTCACTTTCTACTTTTTACTTTGTAGAAATCTTTGTGTAGTTTTCACATGTATTTTGTATCTTTGTTCTCTCAGGAGTAATAAATTCTAGACCTAGTTATGCAAACTGGTTTTAAGCTTTGATTTTCTTCATTATTAAAAATATTAAAACAAAAACCTCTCTCAGTCCTGGATCAAGAATTCTGATTAAAATTTGTTTTCTAATAACAAACAGATTAATAGGTATGAACTAGCAATTACTGCGAGATAAAGCTGACAAATTAATTATTTGTTAAAAAATTAAATATCAAAGGGCAAATGCTGTCTTGAGATGCTGATAGGTCACATGTGAAATTCACAGCATTTGCATGTGCACCAGAAGGCAGATAAGACAGGAGATTTCTTTCAAATGAGTCGTAACAGGAACTCCTGAAAGGAGAGTCTTTTCTGTCTTTGGGTTCTTGGGCTACACTTTATTCATTACTCTTCTTCTTATTTTAAACTAAAATATTTTTTCCCTGATCTTTAAGAAATGAGCCAGCGATCTTAGCTCCTTTGGTGTGGAGTAACCACTGTAACAATCTCTTCAGCTCGTAGGCAGCGGAAGGGTGGTGGGTGCTGGAGATGGAACTGCTCTTTCTGTTCTTAGACATGGGTCCTCCATAACGACACGGTGAAACCTCGTTTTTATATAAACAGACACTAGTGCCCTGCTGAAATAATTTTAGATTTACAGATTTTGATTTCATGTACTCCAAGTCCTGGTGACTAGGTTTTATTTTTCTGGCATAGTCACCTGTGAGAGACCTTTTGAGGAATCAAATTAAACTATTTTGCAAGAGTAAAATCTTAGTGTTTCTTAGTTTTGTGACAAACCAGATTTTATCTTTTTTGATGGAATAAAAATATTATTTTAAGTATGTAAAACACTTTTCTTCATTGCTACAACCCTGTTACATGCACTAACTCTTTTTGCACTGTTTTCACAGTATATTATTTTATAGGAACTTATAGGAACTGCATTCTACTAATAAACAAACAAAACAAACCCTGATTTTAATTTGGTTTTATGTGAAAGTGGGCTGAAATAAAATGTTTCTATTTTCCTGATTTCATGGAGTTTGCATGTAACATCTATTCAAAATAATGCAAATAATCATGAGGAGGAATGCTGGGCACCATCTTCAGTGAATAATCATTTTTTAAAAACCTAAGTTATTAATAACAATTTCTTTTTTAAGTGCTTTAATGGTTCTGCATTCATAATCTCCTATCAATGGAAAATGGAAATTTTTATTTAATTGGTTTATTAAATTAAAATGTAGGGGAAGCGACGGAAGTTAATGACTGCATAAATTGAAGTGGTCCATGCTCTTGTTTTGCAATTATACAATATAATTATAATATAAAGAGAAAGGCCGTGTCTGCTTACGCTGCATGATGCGTTTCTGTATGTCGGGAAGGGGCAGGGTGAGCGGCGCTGCCGCCAGTGGTGGGCAGCTTTTAAACATGACTCTCAGTTTTCCTGAGTATGAAGTAAAACAAATATATTTATGCTTTGCTAATAGCTGCAAAGGTGTATTATTTAATGAGTTTATTATTTAATAAGTTTGTAATACAATCGTTGCTTCTAACTGAGCTACTCATCCGGTGAAAATGTCTTTTATTTTTGAATATGCCTGCTATTTCTGGCAAACATCTCTCTTGAAAATCAGGGATTTTTGGGATCAGAAGGTTAATTCTGAAATGCACTTGCTTCGTATCTCTACCTATACTGCTGGTAGTACCTGTCTGTGGAAGAAATTACTAATCAGTGTGTGGAGTAATTGGCTTGAAGCAAAGCATTCATCTTCAAAAATGTTAAATTACTAATTTTTAACTTTTGGCTTTCATTTTTTTAAACTGCACAGATACCCGTTGGTACTGTGGGTGCTGCACTCCGTAGTAATAAGTTTCTCCAGGTATCTTTGTTTTTCAAACCCATTGGCCCTTCTCAAGCGGTGAATATCAGGATAGAGGCCTTAAACTTGACTATTTAGCATATATATATATATACATATATATATATATAAATTAGTATATATAATAGAAAAATTTAAGAAGAGGAAGATGCTATGGTTAAAAGATGTAAAAATGTGCTAATTCCACCCTTCCTGGCTGCGTGCCGTTTTCTTGAAGATAACTGGGTTCTGTGTCGCGATAAGGAGGCGCCCCTGGGGCTTACGGTGCTCGGGCCAGAACGTGTTAATCCCTTTCATCAGAGATCCCTGGTTACACGTCGTGGAGATACCCATAAGCCAAGGAGAAGGAGGGAGGGATGTTCAGAATATCCGCTGGGGATGAGGATCCAACCACCCTGGAGGCAGTTGTTGGAGGCAGAGCTCCCTGGAGCCAAACGGATGGGCCCCTTGGACAGAACTAGTGATTGCAGCGCGTCTTGGAGCAGTGTTGGAAAAATTGCCACCCCTCACACAGGCAAAACGCGCATCTATTCAACAGCATCATTTGTATTTGAAAAGAACTTAATAATAATTAGTGCCAAAGCAAACTGGTAGCCCATCTAAAGTGGATTTTAGAGCTTTTAATTAAAAAAAATTAATCTTAGATTACATTAAAACTCATTTAAGGAACCAATCCGTTAGTATGTTTCCCAACATATTCCTCTTGGCAATAACTAAAGCTAGTGTTACTAACTAGAGATAAAAAAAGTAAGGAATGTGGGGAGATGGAGCTGAGCACTGAACATCTGCAGACTATTGCAGATATGTTTTGCCACATCTATTGTTTCAAAAGTATTCAGTTGAAAATTATTTCTGTTTTACTGGTAGAGAAACAAGAAAGTTTAAGCAAATTGCCTGGCGTTATTGATGAACGTGCATCTCCGTCTGGCCCGGAACTCTGATTTTTCATTCAGTTTGTTCCTGGCCTGGTCCTGACTCGTCGGTGCAGTCCCTGCTGCGGCTGCTCCCACCAGTGCCAGTTCTTGGGCTCCTGTTCCCGATCCCACACGTTGCTTGTGGGCAGCACTAGCAGCACGAGCTCCCGCAGGGCTCAGCCTGTCTTTCCAAATAACGTTTTCGTGTTTGTTCTCCTACAAGTGAGAGCAAGGAGAGCAAGTCCTGCCCACCTGAGATTCTCACCTTATCACTGCAAAGGTACTCCAGAAATTCCTGAGACAAAAGTGAGTGGAATAGCAAAGCATCTATTGTTTCTTGGTAGAAAAATCCATATCCAAGCTTGACGCGCTCGCTGTTACAGAGTCTAACTTGAAGGCACCAAGCATATGATTCAGCTGGCATTAAATCATGCAAGTGGAATACAGCACATAAAGTCAATTTTCCTCTGAAAAGATTAAGCTTAGCCGTAGATAGGAGTCCTTTTCCTCCTCAGCATTGTATCTCTTCCGTTAAGAGGCAGAAGGAAGGATATTTTGGAAAAATATTTAACATGCAAGAGTCTAAATCCTAAAAATGTTAAGTATACTTTTCCAAACTACAAGTCACTTCACAAATGTAAAAAGTCACTTTATCAATGTAAAAAAACACGTATTAACCAGTGTGTATCAATTCACAACAGGTTAGGACAGGGAGAAGGATACTTGCCAGAGTGAAACTACCAGATATTTATATTTTAGGGAAGATTGTCAGGGATAGTGAAATGGTTTCCAAAGCATCATAGAGAACACCCACAGCAGAGGGGACCTCTTCAATTCCCTAAGCTCCTCTCTCAACTCGCTGTCTCCCAGTGTGTTGCCATCTTGATCCAGGTCTGTTGTATTGAGCCAGAGGTAACAGCAGGATCTGCCCAGAGTGCAGCACTGAGGAACACACTCAAATCTAAGATGTTGGTGGCTTGAAATGACTGCTTGTTTTGGTGGTGCTAAATGGCAGTGAATCGTTCCTCGTGCTTTCACACGAGTAGAAAGTAGTCTACGAGTAGTAGACGAGCATGAGAAAACATTTCACACAGGTTNTGAAATGACTGCTTGTTTTGGTGGTGCTAAATGGCAGTGAATCGTTCCTCGTGCTTTCACACGAGTGGTAGACGAGCATGAGAAAACATTTTACACAGGTTCTAGCCCGGCCTGACACAAAACATTAACCTGAAGCTCGTTCTGGTTAGCTGGAAATCTGGGTCCCTCCAACCTCTGCTGGGTGCATGAGCAGAGCTCTCAACAGAGAACCTGGCTACCTTCCAGCAAACCTCAGAGCCATGTGTATAATAATGGTTTTGACAAAAATAATAGCATTTTAGCAGAACTGGAATACTATCTGATATAATGACTTCGATGAAATAGTGTGGGCAGAATTATGGAGTAGAACTTAATCTTATGTCATATATAAAATCTACTTGGTATGGACTTTCCAATACTCATAACTCTTCTCAATGACACTTATTTTTACAATGAAAATCACAAATTGGTCATGAATGCAAACAGAACATATATTGATCGCTTAATTTTAAACCTGCTAAATTTTAGATCTGATCTAAGTGATGCTTTATGAAGTGAATCCTAACTATAAATTGTACATACTGAAAAGAAATGGATCTAATAATTATGGCTTAGAAATAATATCACCATTTGCACTACATCCATCACCAGATAGTGTGGGTGGACCTACAAACTCAAGACATTTCCATTGGAGTTATGGTTATTTGACCCGATCATCCGCACGCGTAGTTAATTCCTGTTCTGAAATTTCTTTGTCTTTTCACTCTTTCTTTTTTGTGTGCCTGGAATTTGGTCAAATGCTGCCACAGTCTTAAACTACTTGGAAGCAAAGGTAGATATCTGGCTTAGACCTTACTGAGAGCTTGACTTTATAGAGTAGAAAAATTCTCTGGGTGCCCTTTGCCTTCCTGTGTAAAAACACCTATCACAGTCCAAATTTTAACATGAGAATGCATACACAAGTAAGTCCCCTTATTACCCAAGTAAGCTACCAAATCTAGGTATCAGGAAAGAAGAGAAACGTTGCTAAAGGAAAGCAGATCACCCCAAATCCTGCCTGACCATTACCTTTTAATAACCAGCAGACCTACCCATACTGCCTCCTAAGTGTCCCTTAGCTGTGAGTATGTAAGAGAGCAGTTCTGTAGATTGAGGGAGGCACAGCTAAGCTTTAAGGCAACTGGACCATGACTCAGGATTCAACAGGAACATATTATCAGGATCAGATGCACGAGGAAATTCCCCTAGGGAGCAGGCTGGGCAAATATGCAGAGCAGACCAGTGCACACTTCTCGTAGGCATCATTTAGCCTCTGGTGCAGAGCTTGAGTCTATTTTAAAACTTAAGGGATACACTTTTGTACAACCTGTTTCTAGGTTCCTCTCATAGTTTTTGTACTTCCTTTCTAAGTGTTTTGGATTTAAAAAAAAAAAGAAAAAACAGCCTGTTACATCACTCTTCCAGCGTAGTGGTGCTGCTCCTGAATTCACCTTCCCGTGTGACGTTGATGAGATAGGATTTTTTTCTCTGCCAGGAAAAGAGAAATCATCTGCATTTACTTATACTTTAGTAATTCCACATTCTTTAGGACCAGTATTTCAGCTAACACTTTCTAGGTTATTGTCCTGCCTCTGGTAGTAATTCATGAGGTGCTTTGGAGGGACTGTATCAGCAGCAAAAACTGCTCATCCTGGGAGCTGTTGCTACCCGACTCCTCCTCAGACGGTCTCACGGCCTGTGAAGCCTGGGAACCTCTACTCTGCTTCCGCTGGGTTCGTATTAGGCTCCTTGAAAGCCCAATTGCTCTACGTGGGGAGATGATTACACCATCGTCCCAAAACTCCAGCCTCACTTCCTATAGGCAGTTATAGAAAGACTTCGTACCTAAATACACAGAGTAACACTTACAACTTCCACCGTGTTCCTCAGCAGGAGTTTACAGGGACTCGGGGCGGTCGAACCCTGTTAATGGGGACTGTCTTTTGTGGAAATCGTTCCTGCTGAGCTCACGTCAAAATGACAGTATCTTACTCCACCAGGCAAGTTCTTTATGTTACGTTAGGTAGAAGGATATATTCTCGTAATATGATTACTATAGGAGTCATGCTGTGCCAGCAAAGTATTTGTTGTAATTTGTCCTTAATACAGCTCTACAGAAAAGAGCATCTCTTTTAAGCCAGCACAAAAGAAAACTCAGAGATGTTTCTCAAAGGACCCCGAATGGTGGATTGAAACGATCAGGGGAATCATTCACTGCATTCATATAGAATAAAAATGCTAGGATAGAGGAAAAACATTTTACACTACATCAGTTTAAACTATGCTAATGTTCTGTTTGCAGCATTAAGATATAAATGTGAAGGATAATATAGCCCCATTAGAGGTTAGTGGCTGTCTGGTGGGTTGGCGTCGTGCTGGGCTAACGGGAACAAGAAAATTTTCTGCCTTCTCTCAGCAATTGTCTGGGGTTCCATCTGGTTCCTTTGGGCATAGGAAAGGCTCGTGTGGAATAGACAGATATTTAATGCGAGGCTGCACTATAGCTGAATGGTATTGCATCCCTTAAAATACTGACTTCATGTCTTTAATAAAAAAATTAACCTTGAGCAAGGCCCAGAGTGATTTGAATGCAACAGATGAAATTTGCTTTTCTATTCCTTTTTAAATTCCATTCTAGGCATTTCCACCCTTCTCCATATCAAAAATTTCTTGATTATTATGCTAATATTTTGACAATTATTTTTTCTTAAAAATGCCAGAAATGTGCAATTCGCTTCACAGCCCAAACAGGAGCAGATTTCAAAGCCAGCTGTGCGACGTAACCTCCCAAGGTTCATGGGTTTGTGCTGCTAAATGTGCTAGCCAGCCAGCTATGTGTACTGTAGCAAAAAGCTAACTATAACTGTAGGTAAGCTATGTTATATAAAATGATATCTTTTAATAGCATAGCTGATAGAGATGGAAAGAAAACATAACATTTGAATTGGAAATCCTATTTCAGTCTAGTCTTGTGTCTTGAAAGATTTTCAAGGCCTCCCCTCCGCATCCCGGAGATTGGAGCATTCCCTCTAACGTGAACCTGGCTCTTTGCTGGAGCTCAGGGCCTCACTTCAGGGTTAACCCCAGTTACAGAAAGGATTTTCCTGTTTTACTAAGGAGAGGGTTGTATTTTTTGTGCTAGGTAAAGCATGTTGACATGGTGGCTTTGATTTTTTTTTTTTATTTATTATCTTCCAGCCTTTGCAAATCTTTGAATATCAAATCCAGTGTCTCTATTCCACGGTGCTTTTTATTGACACTGCAAAAACTGTGAAAGAGGCAGTTCAGGGAATGGGGAACACTGTGTGGACCGACGGTTTTATATGAATATTTCTGGAGAACAGACCCAAATCCTAACAAATTGTGATTTTAGAAATGCTAGACCAACAAGGGGCTTTAAAGTTAAAAATCACACATAACAGCATCAGCACTACAGTGCTGCTGAGTGTGTAGGTCTCTTCAACAAGCTAAGCTATTTCTATGTCCTGCCAACCGTAGTCCGTAGTTGCTAGATTGCAGCTCTCTACACGAGCTTCATGCCGTCTTTTGGATTTGCTGGAAAAAAGGATTTGTCCCCTGGAAAAAGATGAATCTCTAGCTGAGTAAAAGAGCTCAGTGGGGATCAGGTAGTAGAGGCCAGTTCAAATCAAGGAACGTCTCCCACTCTGTGCTCTTCTCCTCCATGTGTGGGGTTGCAACATTTTTTTGTTCGAAGGGTGGGCAAATTAATAATTATTTTTTAATGGGTGTTTTATCTATGCCAAATAATGCTAAATTAAGAAAGATACAGGTTAAGATAACATGCTTCTTTATGATCCAGTGTTGGGTTAGTTGTTTGGTATATAAATGAGTGTCCTTGGTGAGGTACAGGAATGTCCCAGCTCACTACACCTCAGAGGAGTTTGTAATAATGAAAAATGCTGAAAACTAAAAGATATCTAACTTTTTCTTTCTTTTCTTTTTAAAAAATTCTTCTGTTAGGTGCTAACCTCAAAAAGAGAAGTGGTTCACAAGAGGCTTCAGGAAAGGCCTGTGAGCAGAGCCCTCGCCAAGCGAAGAGCAGCAGGAGCGCCAGCGCTGCCGGCGCGCGGGAGAGGCCCCCCAGGGAGCTCCCTGTGAACAGGATCTTCGACGTGGATGGAGTCCAGCTGGAAGACGCTGGCACCCGCTCCTGCAGTGACTCTGATGGGAACCTCAGCTTTGAAGGCTACATCTCGGAGCTGAGGTCTTGCCAAGGGAGGATGAGGACTGGGGTTTACAGGACATCGGACCTTCCGTCCCTGATCAGTGTCAAGAGTGAGAAAAACAAGGGCACGGAGAATCAGTATAAAGCTACTTTTGTCTAAGGCTGTTTTCAGTTAAGAGCTCTGGTGTTCCTGCCTGGCGTCAGCAGCAATGGGGATTTGCCTTAGGGACATGTTTCTGCACGGTGGAAGTTGTTTTCAGTCCCCATTGCCTTCGATGAGCCTGCAGCCTGTTCCTGCGGGGCTTAGAAAGTGCAGAATGAAAAAAACAGTATTTCAGCAAAGGAGTCAAGATGTTTGTTTTTGTTCTCTTGCTGTTTCTGTGTCATTTTCCCTGTCATGATTTAATTGCATAGTGCAATTAAAATTATCATGGTTTCCACCCCTATCCTTCGGTGTCTTCAATAAAGACAAAAATGTTTTAAATTCCCCTATCCAAATTTTTATTCAGGATGAGTTCACTTTAATGTTCTAAGGGTTTTCTTGGTCTAAGAGATTCCCTTATGTTGGTAGACTTGTAAAATGGAAGTAAAATCAATTACTGTTGCACAAAGATTAGGATAATTTTGTTAATATCTTCCTACCTTTCTGAGAACAGTTGAGAAGAGGTCTAGGTGGAATTCAATCTTATTTTACGGGTTATCTGGATTGATATATGCAGGGAGACCTACGTTATGCAAGCAGGAATTGAGAAGCCAAAAAAGCTGTGAATTTCTTGTGCTGAGAAGAAATAGCTGCTCCAGTAGCCTACACAGGTGATGTTTCCATAGCAGAGATACCTATAGTAGCTACAGAGTGTGGGAGGGTCACCCAGGTCCCTGCTCAGCACTGATTTCTTGCTGTCTTCACTTCAGGAGAAGGTGGATTTTGTTACTGCTTTTACACAAGAAGTTAAGTGCACCTCATTCTTCTTGTAGATGGTAGTATTTTCAGTTAATCTTATAGCCTTGAGCAGAGCTTTGAGAGAGAAAGAAAAGTTACTACATAATAATACTCCTCATAACTCTAAACATAGCACTTTTGCCATCTTCTCCTTTTCCTCCTTTCCGTTTCTTCAGAGAGAATTATGAGTCTGGATGGGCGAGGGGGTAAGAGAGGAAATGGGAGTGTTGGGCGTCTGTTCCCCTCTTTGCAACAATCTCAGGTGTGCGCGTGCGCTGTGACCTTGGTGCCTGCTTGGAAACCACTGAGACACTCACAGAGCCCTGGTGCTTCACCCCAAGGCTGCAGACCCGCTCAGGCACAAGGTCAAAAGCATTTTGGTAATTATTCCTTAGCATTTCTGTAATTATTCATTCGTTTGTCTTTTTTTGCTGCCTTTGCCATTGCCTTGTCCTTCCAAATCCTACCAAGAACCATGAAGTTTCTGAACATCAGAGATTATTGGAGGCAGTTCCTCAAGTCTTTTTAAACTCAATTTGTGATGAGAAAGCTGTACAAATATTTATGATTTCACAACAGTAAAGTAAGATTTCTAAAGTTTAAGAATTGTCAGGCAGATATTCTAGTGATAGAAAAGGACACAGCACCCACTAGCTTTAATACTGTTGAGGAATACACTGGTTAGCATCAGATTCAACTCAGTCAGTGAACGAATAAGGGTATATACTGTGAAAACAGCTATTCTCTGAAAACTTTCCAAATTAAAACTGAATTGAGAGTCACCCTAGGATCAGGCCGGTGTTACTTAGCAGCCCGGGGAGTTTACACTGGAGGTTTGAGGCTTTCAGTTCTGTAAGGTGGATAAAAGTGTTTTTCTAAAGGCAGTGGATGAACCGAACGGGTTAGGGAGCTCCCTTCCCAGGGGAACGGGGTCTGTGGTGCCGCTGCAGGGCCTGTGCAAGCCGACGGTGCCCGTGGCACCGTGTGAGCCGCTCTGCAGCCGCTCACGCTGCACCCGTGGCCATGTAAAGAGGCCAAAGCAGAGAGGTTTTGCACTGGTTGCTCATTTTGGTCCATGGGATAGGTTATTATCTACTTTTTCATGTATCATCCATAGTGAGACACAACCAAGTTGTATCAGCACAGCACAGTGATAGTGAGAAATGTTTAAAACATCTCTGCATGTTTTTGTCATGTTTGTTTCTTAGGTTTTTTGATACTAATTCACTGCCTGTAACAGGGTATTTATTTGCACAGATAAATGGCCACATGTTTTCCTATCTTCCAGCAAATTAACTGCTTTGTTGTAATGAAGACCACCATTACATCGGTAAAACTTCAGAGGGGACTCTTTGTCCTTTGCACTGCCCTTGGGTCTTGGAAAATGAAAACCTGACTTCATGCAGGTAAAAACTTGAAACTCAATTACAGTATTTAGAGTTTGTCCTAACCAGGGTTGGTATTTTGGATGAAACAGGGCCGCTGCCCTTACTCTGGGCAAGTAAGTGCGGCGCTGGTCAGACCTTTGCCTGGCCCCCTGCATCCAAACTGAGGGATCTCCAAGGCCTCTCGGCAGCCTGAGCTCCAAAAGCTCTGCTGGGATTTCACACGGACCTTCCCTCAAAGGCTCAGGCTGGAGCCTGCAGCTCCCCGGCTTCACTTGCCAGGGAACGAGGGGAAATCCTCCCGTTTGAGCTGCCGGTGGAAAATTCAGGCGTACCAAGATCACTGAGCTGTTCAGCCCCTATAAACCCATGCTGGTAGAAGCATGAGCATAGAACTCATACACTGGAATGGGGCATGTTCACTTAAGACAGAAAATGTCTGTTTATCATGGTTCTTTCACCTTTTTGAAGGCGGTGGAATTTAATTTCTTTCCAAAAGCTGCTGAGCTCAAAAAAAAAAAAAAAGAAGCTGTTTTAAAATTCTGAATGCAGAAAATAAACTAAATTTGACTGTATAAAAGACTCATAAGGAATCTGGCTGCGTTGGAGAACCAAGCTGATGGCAGGGAAATGAAGCATGTGAAAGAACTGAGTTTTTTGTGACATAGGGAAAAATAATAATATTTAATAAAAATATAAAATTGGGATAATGTTGGAAATCCTGTAAACCAAGGGAGAGAGGAAAAATATTTTTCCATGCGCTGCACTGTTTCACTCAAAACCAAACCTGATTATGAAATGGCAATCAGTGGAATATTATTGAAAGCAGTGATTTCTTAACTAGGAAATTCATTACTTAGAATAATATTAGCTGTAATTTTCAGTATCTGGCAGAATATAAAGCCTAAACCTGCTGGAATCAGTTGCTGCAGATGGTGGAGTTAAAATGAATGTGTACGGCCTGGCTCTGGCTGATGTTTTCCAAGCTTTGTGCTCTGAGGATGTTGTCCGGTTTTAATTACTGTGTGACTTCAACGTTATAATATGATTGTAACTTGCCTCATTGTACTGTGATTTCCACTACTAATGAAATCTATTAGCAATTAAAAAAGCAGGCCTATTGAAGCATTGTTGGATTGCTTAACCCCCTCTTATAGGGGTGCAAGAGCTCCCCTATAAGATCTATCAAGTACCTGAAACTGAAACTGTAAAAATGGATAATTCCAGTGATATCCAAAAAAACATTTAGAAAATACTGCAGCATTTAAAATCTTATTTAATGCACTGATTTTCTTATCTTTTATTTGTTGTCATGGTATCTTATTTTCATGTGGTAGGTTCAGCCTTACAGTTTCAGCAACAGTTTCGTTTTGTTTTGTTAAGCCTCTGTGAAGACTGAAAGAAATAGGTGTAAGCAAACTTGAAAAGGGTCCTCAGTCAGCTCTCGGCGACTGCCTGGAAAAATAAACTAGTATTTTATAAAGACACATAAACAGGTCTGCAGAGAGACTCCGCAGAGACTTAACTGCTCTGTGGGAAGGAGCAGATACCTGGCTGTATCGGGTACTTCCTCATGCCCCTAGAAATCTTCTGGGGACCATTTGGTGTCTTGCAAAGATGAGGAGTCCTTTTGCCCTGCTTCTTGTGCTTGAAAGTTTGGGTCTGTTCTCTTGCCTTTGCTACACAGGGCTTGGTTTTACTCTTCCTTTTCTTCCCATGCTGGAATTTACAGTTCTGAACAGAAAGCCGTTAAAGGTCGAGGCTAAGCCAGGTGCTTCCTTGTCTTACTGGCATAACGACAGTTTGAGTCTATTTTGCTTTGTCAGAAGCTGCCTGGTTTTGCCCACAGGAACGGCCCTTCTTGCCCGGAGTGCTTCTCCGCGGTGGTGCCCCTGGACGCGCACGGGATGCTCGGATACGCACAGCAAACGCTGGCACTGGGAAGGGTCCCTCTGGAGGCAGCAGCGCTGCAGGGGCAAGGAGGAACCAAGGAACCACTGGTGATTTATTAAAATATTTCCTTGCTGTTGACATACTTATTTTAGAGCGACTTATATCTTATTTTTAGCCTGGATGCTTGCAGTCATTTCAGAAAGCTATTAGTTGCTCTGAAGCGCAGGATAATCAGGTATCTGCAAATTGCACCCACATTACTCCAGCTGTTAGCAAACCCGGTGTATCTCACACATGTGCCAATGTGTTTGCTAACTTGTTTGTGTGGAAGATAAGGAAAGAAAGCGGATTATACTTTTTCCTTCTAAGTGTGCTATTGCTCTGTTGCACAGTCTGAAAATGTGGTTGCACAGAATTTGATTTGTATTCTTGTTTTATTTGTGGCTTTGATTTTAGACCTCTCTGCAATGACTCCGTAATATGAGAGGGCACACTGGATTCATTTCCCTCATTGTGTCTCCCTGACGTATTGAGAAATCCTGCACCACAAAAGGATGTTATAGAATCCTAGGTGTGTCAGATTCATTTAAAATGTTAATTGTGTATGTAGTGAGTAAATAATTTATACTACTGGAACGGATGATAGTATTTCACTGACATCTAATTTCAATATGAAGGAAAATAGAAAAAAATATTTTCAGTAATTCACAAGGAACAAGTCTATTATAAAAGGCATTATATGTGAACTAAAGTTGATATATTTTTAATAGGGGATACCTATTAAACTATTAAACACCAGTTCTTTGTGATAGAGAGAGAGAGACAGAACCAGGTCCTGGCATCAAGGATGAGATGGTGCCTTTCCTCTGCTTGCCTGTGTTTTCACTCGTTTTCAGAGTTTGGCTCCTGGTAGCCTCCTGCCGTTTGAACCAAGCACAGAAGTTATATCACAGCTTTAAGGAAAATGTAAGGCAACACAAAATGATCTGAATTTTATTATATTTCATAAAGATAGCTTCTTAAACCTCGTTTACACAAATAAATTCCTTTAGAAGGGATTTTTTTTTTTGCCAAATATTTATATGCCTTAAAGATAGCTCCTCTTCTGGAATTTAATAATAGTGGATTAGATTTTTAGCCTTTAATTAATTCCTTTTGCTCCATTCTAGCAATGCAAATGGATTGCAAATCTGAGGTAAGACAGGAGCTGAATGTTTTCCAGGTATAGAGTAATATTCCCCTGGCTGCTCAGCTGCGCAGTCTTGGTGGGTTGGCCAACTGTGCAACTTCTGAGCAGAGAAAATGCACTGAAACTGCTCTACCATGCAGCAGGCACTGCTGAAAACAGTGATGCTCTATCAGAGAGCAGGAGTGGAGCTAACTGGAGGCTCAGAGGATGATTATCTGTGTACACTACCTTGAATCGGTGGCACGATGGTCCTGAAACGGTCCCCTCCTCATTCACCACCCTGTCCAGGTATACTTCTGCTGCTCTGCTGTCAAAGGAGTATAAGGAATAATTTATGTAATCCTAGAACTGATACGTATATCTGGACAGGTGACTTGTACTTTACATTGATTATGCTGGTATACATTGGTATACATTGATTATGCTGGAAGCCTAGATGCCAGCTCAGATGTAAATACTTATGCAGGAGTCAGGTGGGGTGAATCTGAGCTGCCAGTTTCTGCTGATGTGTGAACAATACCGGTGGTGACAGCTCGGATCGCTTCTGCAGCAATTACCAGGAGCAGCAATTACATTCTGCAGCAATTACAAGGAGTGGCACTGGTGGTACAGGCAAAGGAGGGGAAGAAGAGCAAGAGAGAGAAACGCAGCCGGCACACTGGTCGCATGGTGAAATTCAAGGTCTGCTCTTGAGGCTGCACCATGGTAGCAAGTGGGGCACAACCGGCTTTTGGAGTCAGAGGAGGGGGCTGCTCACTGAGAGGGTCCCCAGCCTCGTCCCTGGACGTCGGCCACCTTGGATCCCTGCCTTATTTTTGGGAGTGTGGGACGGAGGGCTAGCTAGTTTTGACAGAAGAAGACTTCTTGTTGTGATGGCTTTGCTACATTTACCCCGAGGCATGGGCTGGAGGTCCAAGGGACGTGCTGAGCCTGCATCCCTCAAGATGCTCCTAAACAAGAGCTCAGAGGCAGCAGGACTGGGCAGATAAACTGGGACAAAAGGTTGTGGAAGGAGGTGATGGGAAAAAAAAAAAAACAGATCACGGGGGGAAAAGAGAGGAGCAAAAATGGGGGGAAAGGGAGATATGAGACAGACAGGAGAAATCTTCCTTTTGAAGGGGAAGATTTCAACCGCCCTCAGCTGCAGAAGCGAAGGCACCTTCCCTCACACATGCCTGACTTATAGACCATTTTAAAGCAATGGGGGCGTCTGATATGTTAATGCTGAAAGTGGGTGGCATAGCAGGAATTTGAGCGCTGCTAAAAATGTACATGCCTAACAATTGCAAATCAGCCGGTGCTGAAGTTACCTAAACGGGCTGGCAGCAGTTGCAGGTGGGTGCCTCTACACCTCTTCTTGTCACTTTTCAGTGAGTACATGGCTAAAAAAGAAACCATACGCCTCCCTGTATGGGCCCACTGTTTCAGCCAGGGTTATCGATTAAGGTTGGTATCAAAGTCCCTGGAAAATGCAGTTTCCTGCTTTCTGCTCTTTAATCATGCAGTAGGAGGAACCTCATGCAAACACATCCTAGAGGTATGAACAGAACAAAATATCAGCTTGAAACAGGCCTCTTCTGAAATCTTGGTTAATTGGTATGAGTGAATCTGAGTTGTATAAATGAAATTTCTGCATATAGCATATTGTAGCAAAGCTACAACCACTAAAGTTGTGTGGTTAGGCGGATGCAATCATAATCTGATTTTCTTTTTGCTGCTCAGGCTCAGCTATTCCATTTTTACATTCTTATGAGTTGATTTGCACATCACAACTAGTGTTTTTTGGTTGCACGACCAAAAAACTCCCAAGTGCAGCTGCAAGTAAAGGCTCTTTTAACAGAGAGCTACAATTGTGTCGGCTGAATATGGCTAAAAATGTGATTTCCCAAGACGAGAGCAGGGAGCCGCCACAAAGTCAGCGTGCAGAGGGGTGGTCTGTAGAAAAACGGGCTCTGCCTTAAGGTGCAACGTGGCCATGCTCATTGCTTGAGGTTGCCTGTGAGCACTGGGGTGGGGAGAGGAGCAAACTCGGAAGTCCTCCTTGAGTCACAGTCTGATATTTTTAGATGAAGGTAGAGGTTGCTGAGAGGGTGGAATGAGTGGTGTGGGATGGGAAGCTCCTGCAGTAAAAAGTAAAGAGGGCCCCTCTGAGGGGTAGAAGTGACATGGGGTGAGGGGTAGAAGTGATGGGGAAGGGGATGCTCCTCCCAGTGCTCCCCAGGTGCAGCCACTTCCCTTATTGTAAAAACTTTAAAAATTCACCGGCCTTACAGCACCTATGTGGTATTATCCAGTATTTCCCAGTGAGTTTTGGCAGCTGTTCCCAAGAGCAGAAGATGGTAATGATCTCAGCAGCAGGTACAAAGAGGATCCTCAAGGGTCTCACAGCTCTGGCAAGGNCCCCCTCTGAGGGGTAGAAGTGACATGGGGTGAAGGGCAGAAGTGACATGGGGTGAGGGGTAGAAGTGATGGGGAAGGGGACGCTCCTCCCAGTGCTCCCCAGGTGCAGCCACTTCCCTTATTGTAAAAACTTTAAAAATTCACCAGCCTTACAGCACCTGTGTGGTATTACCCAGTATTTCCCAGTGAGTTTTGGCAGCTGTTCCCAAGAGCAGAAGATGGTAATGATCTCAGCAGCAGGTACAAAGGGGATCCTCAAGGGTCTCACAGCTCTGGCAAGGTTCGCAATGGTGCAGCTGCCTGTCTGGATCCCCCAGAGGGAACAGGAATGGGGGAGGTTTGCCCAGATGGCCCCAATCTTTCCTGAGGGCCGTGCTGCTGTGTAGGAGGGAGCACGGCCATGAGAGCTCTTGCATCCTGTCCCTCCTCAAAAGGTGAAGAAAAAGCTGTTATTTTTCAAACTAACTATATTTTTAATTGCCTCCAAGTTGCACATGGCCACCAGGTTTCGTAAAGGTGTCTGCAGCACAGGGTGCTGCTGCTTCTGGCAGAGGCTCTGGATGCGACACTAGTTCCTCACACTGACCATCCCGTGCCCTGAAGTTGCCTTTTTGCCCAGGAAGCTGGAATCAGACTTAATAATAATAATGTCAACTAAGGGCAGGTAATAAGATCATCTCAGGAGGCAACACTACTAGTTGGCTGCCATATGGCAGCTTCAAAAAGCAAGAAGAACCTGGCTTTGAAAGAAGAAAAGCCCATTATTTAAATAAACACAGAGGTCTGCAAAAATACATGTGGTTACTCTTTAGAAAAGATTATGATTTGTCTTCAGATTTGCAGTAATAGGATGATTTCTCAGAAAGATGAGGATAGGTCAGGAAAATTGAGAAGACCCGTGAACTTCCAGTCATATGGCAGCCTCCCCTCCATCTCTCTGATCATTTCTATACAGGTACCAACGCAAATGCATGTAGCTGTGTGTGTTTGGGCTTTTCTTTTCCATTTGTGCCTGGTGCACTAACTGATGAGAAAGATTAAATGTTATTATTTAATATTGATGGCTGACTCAATTTGCTTTCCATTAGCATTTAATAATTTAGGAAGCTTGCTACTATTGTTCCATTATTACCAAGGGGCTCGGAGTTTCAGCTTCGGCTTTTATTAATTAATGTTAAGTTTAAGGAAATAAAAATCATTGTCATATGGGAAATGACAGAAAGGCGGGCATACAAAAGGCAGCATGATGAGGATGTGCTGTCCCCCCTGCAACAAGGATCGCTGTCGCTTTCTGCTGCCTTATTGTCTGGGGATTTTTTCATTGCCTTTTCATTTTCCTGTGCCGATGTCAGTACAAAGTGAGAGCGGCTGCTCAAACTGGGGATTTCAGCCTTTGCTACAAAAGGATTACAGCCTGCAAACATGATAAAGATTTTCTAGCCTTATTTTGAAACCATTTGTTGACTTCAGCAGTAGCAAGATCTGCCTCTAAAAGCACTTGGAGTACACGCTTCCCGGGAAGGGTTCAATATTATGTGTAACAAATTTAAAAGGCGGAAGTTGCCTATCTGTAAAAGGGTATTGGTAGTTTCTTAGAAAACAAGAGCCAGCTTTGAGAGGGCGAAGGGGATTTCTCTGGTGTGGGTCCCCTTGGGGAGCTCGGGGACAGCCACTCTCGCAGCGCGTTACAGTGAGGCAGCTCTTTGGAGGGCACGTGGGACTGCCACTGGTCTGGCATTATTCGCTGCCCGGCATAAAGGGGAAGCAACTGTTTGTGCTGCTTGTGCCTTGGCCTGGGATTAGTCAAACCTGGGCTGAGGTTCCTGTAACCCACGTGAGCGCCGCTGATTGCAGCACTGCTCTGCGTGGGTAAATAAAAGCGGCTCCACTTACTGGCAGAGGCTCCGGGCTGCGCCGCTCGCTCTGTTCCCGTTCTGTGCAGTCGGTGTGTGCATTGCTCTCCCTGGAAGGCAAGAGGAGGGAAGAATGATTAAATGAGAGCAGCTTTGGGGACTGCGGATTTTCGTCTGAGCGTGTCAGCTCTCCCTCCCGAGTTTGCTCGCTCGTGTCCCCGTATGCATCCTTGTGCTGCCACCTCCACAGTGTCACTCTGATGCCACTGACCTCCGCACCTCATCCTCCATCCTCATGGGCTTCCCAGCTCCCGCTGCCCTCTGGGGTGCCTAATTCAGGATCAAAATTAAAATTCCACATTTCTGAGGAGCTGGTCACCAAGGAGATGATTTTTTTTAACCTTTAGTGTGGCTTACTTAATTTTTATTGATCTTTAGGAGAAAGGCAGACTTTGTTCTGGTTAAAGAGGGTCCACAGGGTCACCGACCACTCAACATAATTTACAGAAAATATCCTCGATTCTGCCTATGGCAATAAGACCTGTTCGGGCCTCTCTGCTGACACAGTGCAGACGGTGTAGAGCACTGAGGGATTTCTAATGACTCATATCTTTGTGAAGCCGCAAACCGCTGCTCAGCCGCTCCTCACGCGGGTATTTCCCCCATGTGGTGGTGCTTCTCCAGCAGCTCCTGCAAGCAGCTCTGGCGGCTGCTCTTTCCCCTTTGCTTTGTGCTGGGGCTCCATTGAAGCAGCTCCTGGGATTGCTGCTCCTCTTTTTCATATATTTAAATAGCAGCTTTAGCTGGAAATTTAGAGTTGTTGGTCCCTAGAAGGATGCATTTGATTCGCCCACGGAGCTGCCCCAGGCAGGCCGGTGGGTCTGGCGGCCGAGTGAGGTGGAGCCCGGGCAGGTTGGGCCCCGTGTCAGCCCTCACGGGGTGCTCGGTGTCCCCGCGGCGGGCGCTCCTCCGGCCTGGCTCTTTCGGCCAAGCCAGACACGGCTGCAGAAGGCCGCATTTTAGTAGGCTGTGTGTTTTGGCAGACGAATATGTGTTTTCTTCCTTGCTATTTTTCCTAGTCCGTTGCTTAAGGACTGTTGTCACAAGTAATTCCCGGGCAGGTAACCATCTGCCAATGAGTAATTCTTGTGCCTGACATTGGCATCGATCTGTTCCATTATATTTTGCAATATAATTCATTAATATAACGCATTTCCTGAGTGGGCTTGTTCGGCGCTCCTCGTTATTACTTACCAGGCTTTTTATGAGCTAGCGAGGGCCGAGGGATGGGAGCGTTGGATGCTACACGCGTTGTGGCTGCAGCGCTGGCTGGGTCTTCAGGGGGTGCCCCGAGATCCTTGCCCAGGCCAGGCAGGGGACGGGTGTTCCCTCGGGATCATCACAGAGGGTCGGGCACTTTGCAAACTCTTCACTCCCGTGGTTCTGGTAGATTATCTCGCTAAATGGCATTCCCATCTATCCACAAAGACATTAATCATTAACAGTGATAAGAGCTGTGCTTACTTAGAAAACTAAAATACCTTAAAGTCAGGTAAATCGCAGTCCCTTGTGAAAGCTCGTTGCTGATCCACCCTCCTGCTTCAGCACAGCCCGGCAAAGTTACCTGCGCGAGGCAAAACCCGTGTGAGAGGGAAGCGGAGATGGGAGCCGGTGCCGTCCTCGCTCTCGGCTTGGCCTTGGCTCTGAGCAGTGACTGTTCGAGGATGGTAAGTGGGGTTTTATGTTCCGGAGCGCACCGACGTGCTGCTTGGCAGGGCGCTGTGGCCTCGGGGTCGGTGCGAGGCCGACGAGCAGCCCCAAGGGAAGAGCGATTCCAGGAGGCACCGGCGCCAGGTCGAGGCTCGCAGCAGCACTGACTAAGCGCAGGCCCCATAGGGTATCCTGTGCTCTTAACGGCGCTGCTCACATGGCTGCCCTGCCAGAGAGGAAGAGCTGCAGGGAGGAAGGGGACAGGGCCTCACACAGCTGAAATACTTTGGAGAAATCCTCTGAGAAATACAGGCAGGTACCTGCAACAGCATGACCGTGTGTGGTAGCCAAACATACAGCTTGGGTAGCCACCCGCCCCTACTGCCATTTCTATGCTGTGTACTTCAATACTTTCAACTTGTGGGGTTTGTTTTGTTTTGTTTTGTTTGGTGATTGTGTCTCCTTTTTGGGTAATTACTGGGCTCAGCTCTGCTCAGTTGCTTAAGCCCAGCCACAGGCTGGCACCCGTTGTGGAAGCCCTGAACGCGCGGCCCTGTGGCTTTAGGGTTTGGATTAGCTGGATTAGCACGTGCTCTGATGTGCCTAACGGATGCTGAACGCCTAGCCAGCCGCAGGAAATACAGAAGTGTAGCCTCAGATATTGCACTTCGGAGCAGAAAAGAAGATTTATGGTGCCCAGGACAAACATCAGCCTTGGCTGGAGGCTCTGGAGACTGGGAAGCACAGAAGTTGCTTCCTCAGACTTCCTCAGCCCTCCCTACCCGTCTAAGCAACACCTTTGTCTTGTTTCTTGCTCATTATAACCCATACCCAGTTCTACATTCATGGTTTGCTGCTTCCTTGGCTGCTTTTACGATATTTTTATTTTACTAGAGCATAGCTGTCAGCACCTTTGGTGGCAGTAGCACTTTATTACCATTTTTTATTATTTCTTGTGGCTTATAGATGGGACAGCCTAGCGCTCTTTGCCTGCTGATCACTAAACCCAAATAAAGCAGAGATTGCTTTTTTAACTAAGCCCTGGGGGATACCACTAAATGGCAGGAAAGGCCAAAGTCTGGCTTATTATTTGCAACTATGAGCTAGCTCTAGAGTACTTACATGCTTCCTGCAGCAAGAAATAGGAGATGTGGCCCCTATTAACTGAAAGATACAGCAGATTTTGTGCTGTGCCGGGTTTTCCTGCTTTAACTGGGAGCTCTCTGTAGCCAGGGTTTACCTACCCTCTTTCTCCAGTATGTGCCCCAGCTATAATTACACCTAAATAACGAGCTCCTTGCAGAAGCAGAGAGTGCCAACATTTTGTGGCACTCCTGGAGGGAACATTTGCCTCTACAGAGTGATTCCCAGGGTGAATTTGTGTTTCCAATCCATGTCCTTCTCTCTGTCTTTTTTTTTTTCTCTCTCTCTTTGTAGCACCACAAATCTGGGGCACGAAGCGGCTCAAAACATGAGTTCACTCGCCCACAAGGTACAAAGTCAAACCCAAAGCGTTTCACGACAGTAACAACTCGCTGCCTGTCTGTATCCGTTCTCTGCAAACAAGTAGTAAGCCTGTCTTTGTTTCAACATGAACTCCTGGATAAGGATTACGGAATGATTATGACAATATTACTTTCTATGTAGAGAGGAATTTGGGCTTAGCTCAGGAACCTAAGGTAATTTTCCTTCAGGCGTGGATTAATGGGAAGGTGCTGATGGGATTTTACTTCTGAGCTGCCGTGGTGTATATTCCCTTACAGCGTGATGAGGCTGTAGATGGGCAACTCCCTTTATTTTAATGAGGGCTGTGTCTGTCCTGCCGCTTTCAAGTACCTAAGCTCTTTGGATATTTAGGCTCAATCTCCACCACGTCAATGCAGCCTGGTTCTTTCTGAGAGACGGACTTGAGCTCTATGTAAATCGCTCTGTTTTATTTGTTTCAATGACACCTTAAAAAGCAGCCAGCCTTGCTGTGCATGGACGTTACCCTCCCTTTTAACAGCTTTTGCTGTTATTTTGCTGTTATTGCAAGCATCGGGCCATAAGTGGTGCCTTTATAGCTTGAAGGCCTTTGGGATGAGCTGTGGCTTTTAAATTGATGTATTTGCACAACCCCTTTAGCCAGTTTTAATGGGAGGTGCAATGCAGCCAAGGTAAATATCTGAATATTTGCCCAATTAGTGTGGACAGTGACAACCAGACTTGAAAAGGGAGAGCACAGTAAGGGGCAGTAGCTGCTTCACCCAGGCAGATAGAGCAACGAGAGAGTGCAGATAAGGTGACCACAAATCTACCTGGCTCGGGAGGATTTGTACTGCAGGGCTGGGTAATTTTTCATGCACCGCAGTGCTAATAAGTGTGCTCAGCAGCTTTTTGAGGTGACCTTCACCTTCCTGGAGATCAGATCATGACCAAAGGGTCAAACCCAGGGCAAGTCACAGCTGAGCTTTGCCATGGAAATGGAAATAGGGAGTGCTGCAAGGTCCCTTGTATTCCCATCTGCTATCAGCAGCAGTGGCTGGCTTCACATTCATGCTCTTTATTCTAGAAACTGATTGCTTTTAGCATAATAGTTAAGTAACATCCAACACTCTTGCACTGGCCTTTTTTTAAATTATTTTTTTCTTATCTTAGGTCTCTTTCATTCCAAAGATTTTTTTTTCTCTTAGTCTCTTATTGCTCTTCCTTAGGCTCTTAGAACTGAGATGGTGAGTGTAGAACTGGCCCTTTTTAGAGATACAACTTGCCCAATTCCATCTATTTCTCTCCACTTAAAAGGGACTTGCCTATCCCAAAGAAAAATGATACGATCGAAGTTATCTGTCATCTGCCAACCTTTGAAACCTGTTTCTCCTGACAATTGGCACTGTTGGGTGTCTTAATCATTTTAAACTGATGTTATAGTGTGATATGGAGCCTAAAAGGATACTGCTTCAGAAATCAATTTAATATGCTGTTAACAATAATATATAATTAGAAATGATAACTGCAACTGAAATAATTGACATTTGATCTGAAAATTGACATTTGAGCTGAAATAAGCTGAGATTTTTACTCTACTGCAGAACCCATGAATCTCTGTTGATTTAGTCACTGCAGAGCAATCTAGGCCTCTTTTTACATACTAACAGTGGCAATGACACAGAATCGAAAGTACTGTTGAAAAACTTGATAGGCTTTATATCTTTAATGCTGTTTTATAAAAATGATGTGGTAAGATACAACTGCATTATGAGGTTTTTCTCCTTGTATTTCAGTGTTTACAGAGGATGGAATTTTGTGCAAATTTCCTTTTCGGTATGGTGGACGGTTTTACCACTCGTGTATATCCAATCGCTTTTCCCCAAGGGAATGGTAAGTTAGCACTGCTCACAAAAGAAGACAATGCTCAAAGAAAAAATGTATTTTTGGTTTTAGAGCTTTAACCTTGTTTTCATAACAGTTAATGCAGGCTTGCTCCCATGGCTTGCTCCCATGAGAGCAATGACATTCTCCTCCTCATGTTCATGGCCATCAGATCAGGACTCCTGCAAGGGAGGATGGAGTGCAAAAGCAGGGGGCTGCAAGGCCAATTGCAGCTCAAGAACTGCAAAGTCTTTCTGCTGGCTTTCACACTGGAAGTGCAGTTACACTGGCAGCTGTTTTGCAGAACATTATTTTACAGAATAAGCAGAAATACTGGAATCGCCTGATAGATCCCCCCTGCTCATGGTAAAGCGAGGTAGAAACAGTGATAACAAATGATGCTCTTTTAAGGAACTGCTTGACTTGCATGGGCTGTACACTTTGTATTGCAGTGCAGCATATTTTTGGGGGGAAAATGTTTTTGTTTTTTCTTGTCTCCACATTTGCATCAGGTCCCTTTTGGACAGTGCAATCCAAAGAGGTGAAGCATTACTACTGTTCTTCAGATAATGATCTGTTCTATTAAGATGCTTAAAGCCTGATCTTTTTACTTTGGGCAAAAGTTATTTCGCATATATGGAACCAGTCACCAGTATTCGTTATTCATTTATTTATCTTTATGGTTAGAAGCAGGCTGGGTTAGAGGCAGTCAGTTGGGAACCCTATTGCAGTAAGCACCAAACCAACAAGACTTTGCAGACGTACCTAATGCAAGCATATCTATGCAGACACACCTATGCAAACATATCTAACGAGCGTATTAACAGAAATCAAAGGCAATAAAGCAGGATACCAGTACCAGTAATGTGTGGGTACCAGAGATGTGGAAATAATGCACAGATAAGATACAGAAAAGCACATATATGCATTGCTAGAGATAAATTAGATCATTTTATGGAATGGACTTCACTGGAACATGCAGGAGAGAGCCCCTTTTTTTTATACTGGATTGACATTTTTTTTCCATGATGTGTATCATCTTTCGGTGATGGCACATCTCTTTTAAGTGTAAAGTGCTGGTGTAATATAAACAACACAGCACATACTTTCTTATGCAAAAAGACATAAAGCTTTGGCCTAGGAGACCACTTCAGGTTTTCCTGAACATCCATTGATAGCAGCCAGATAAGAAAAGCTTCAAGGAAACAAGAGTATCTTAACAAAAGGAAAGGAGCTGGAACAATTTTCTAGTTGGAACACTGGCTTGGCTGAAGTGTGGCCACAAAACACTTGACCTCTGGACTCTGTGGGTTTCGTGTAATCCCTAAGATGGTTCTTATTAAGACACAACATTCTGCATTTTTACTTTTAGCCAGTTACAGTACAGAAATGGAAAAGCAGTGAATGTATGGGATCCAAGGTTAATGCACACTTTAGAGCTGACCTTGGATGACTCAGAGTTGTATTTCCTATTTTTTTTGCCTGAGTAGAAGTTGGGAGACCTCCTCTGGGCATTTTTATCTGGTTTGAGCAGGGGAGTTGGACTAGACAATCTCTAGAGGGCCCTCCTGTGATTCTGTGGCTGGCACTGATGCTGAACACCTTCTTGGAGAGGTCCCTGCTGGGTGGCAGATGAGGGCCGGGCCTGGCTGCTTCCCATCTGTGAGCTGCATAGGTGGGATGCAACCTGGCTCTTTGGAGAGGATGGCAATGAAACCAGGCCAGGAGATAGTGGTGGATTGTTCTGTTCATTGAGAGCTTTCTACACACTTGGCTTAATCCAAAGGTTTCCTGTGCAGTAAGTGGCTTTCTATGACTGATCTAAACCAAAGGGTATTATTAAAGGCAGCACTTTATACTGTGGGCTAAAGCCTGCTCCCAATGGCTTTGATTTTTTTCTATGTATTCTAGTATGACCGATGACACAGCTATATTATACCATCCCTTTATATTAAGTTCAATAAAAAGTCCTTCAATATCTGTCAGAGTTCTCTCTGAAGAAACCTCGCCCTGCTTATTCCAAGAGCAGCAAGCAATCTTATATTTTTATAAACATTTATTGAAAACACAGGAGAGAAAATAATTACAGTTTGCAAATAAAAAGCTTCCTCTAACATTATCCTGTATAGCATTTCCCTTTAATTAGGATCTGTTTCCACAAATAAATACCTATTTAGCAGACTCTTACCAGCTACTAAAGATGGCCCGGTAATTTACCTTTCCTGTTCAAGTAAACAACAAGAACAATTGGAAGTGTTGCTGAAGTTCCTTCTTATGTCCTTTAAGGCAACTCAGTGCATGGACAGACAGAACAGGAGGCTGCTGAGTGCCTGTGACAGCAGATCTCATTTGCAGGGCCAGCTCTTGGAGCTGGTTTAAGCTGTGATCCTGCTGTGGGATGGAGAGTGGTGGCAGCCCCTGCCCGCTCTCTAGGGGAGGAAGACAGGGTGAGTTAGCTGATGGGGTGGAAAAAAGTGCAAAGAAGGAATAATATTCTGCTGGTCAGCCAAATGGCTGACTTCTGCTGAGGTGCAGCTCAAGGGAAGTGGTGGCATCATGTGGCTGCTGGGGTGAGAGGTAGAAGGGCAACTACCCCTTTCAGTGGCTTAGCTGGGCTTAGCCGCAGCATCGGGCTGGTCCCATAGCTGTGCCTCTTCTGGCACACCTTGCAGGTCTAACGTGGCAAATAATAATATTCCTACTGCACAGCTAGCCTTTGGAGCCGCTCCTGTTGGGAGCTCAGTCAGAATATTAACATTTGCTTCGTGCAGCCACATTTTCTAGTGAGCGGAGGCACAGGCATAGTTGAAGCAAGCCATTTTGTGGCATTAGATGTGCCAGCAGTGGCAGCACGGCTCGATAGCAGAGAGGGTTCTTGAGAAGTTGCTCCTTGCTTCTTCGACCCTGTCTCCGTGAGGTGGCCATTTTTTGTCTCAGGGCAGGTCTATTCCTTTGACTTTGAAGGTGCTGACTTTTATATTCCGGAGAAGTCTTGTGCTGTGCAAGAGTAGTGGATGCATGGGTGCTCATTGCATCAGGTTGCAGGGATGGGCTTCAGGCTGTGCAAGAAAGCTGTGATCTTATCACCCTTTCTGGAAGCAGGCAAATTTGATATCCTGGCCACAGACTGAAAACAACATTGCAAAAGAAGTCTTTTTGGCCAACTGACAGAAGGCAGAAGGAAACTGTTTTCAAGTTAGATATTTTATGCAAGTCCTGGACAGGGAAGGACCATGTTGGGGTGAGTGACAGAGTGACCAGACACCAAGCCTCAGAGTCAGGGTCTTGCTGGTGCTGATGACACCACTGCTAAGGAGCAGCATAGCCCTCTTTACTTTGCCTATTAGAGTTAGGTCTAATTTGTGATGCACCATTTTGATCCATCCTGTTCCTGATTCCATTTCTCTGTTTTTTACCACACAAGTTTAAAATGTTGTTTAAATCAGTTCCAACTAATAGGCTTTTCTGGTGTAATTAAGTGAGTATCTCTTCATCTAAAAGAAGAATAAAACCTCGTTCGGGGTTTTATTCTTTTATCAAAATTTTTATATGACGGGCTCATGTAAGACATTGATAATCTCACAGATTTAGAGAGTGGGCCAAAACACAAAGAAATAGCTCCAAGAAATGCTAAGCCAATACTTGTCAGAATGACTGCTGGAAGTAAAATCCTGTGAGGAGTGTAAATGTCAGCATATTTTTGGTTGGCCTCTCAGGAAAAAAATGATTTTTAAAGGGAATGGAAGGAGAATAATGAAGTAACTCTGAGGTCGTGCTGAAATTCTCCCAAACAATAGAAGAAGCATGGCAGGAAATAAAGGAGTATGCAAAATGTTGGGCACTGGAGCGGCAAACGGAGATCTGANAGTAACTCTGAGGTCGTGCTGAAATTCTCCCAAACAATAGAAGAAGCATGGCAGGAAATAAAGGAGGATTATATGAATATGCAAAATGTTGGGCACTGGAGAGGCAAACTGAGATCTGAGGAAAGGATTTGTGTCTTTGTAGCCACTGTGAGGTGAGAGGGAGTGAGGAGGCCGGTTGTGAAGAGCTTTGGGTGTGAGAGCTAGGGGGCTGAGGGAAGCCAGTGGAGAGCAATGTCGAGGCCTCTAATGACAGGGATGTTGAAGGTGGAAAAAGATGTAGTTCTCCATTGAATTTAGCTGATATTGGAGAGAATCCAAAGAATGTTGTTTTTGGATAAATTTGGGGTTTTTTTTCCTCCTAATGATCAGAATATGCATAAACTTTTTGTGACAAATATCCAGCTGGTTCTGCATTTAGGTGCAACTATACAGAATGTTCTTCCCACCTCCCATGCTGCTCAGAGCACTGCTGCTTGGTTATGTCAATAACTGTGTAAACCCCTGGATTCTCCCTCCCTGCCATTGGTGGCCCAAATGAGGTGTTCAAGTCTGAGGCTGTTTTGCCAACGATGACACCGATGAGAATAACTTTCAACTTATGACTCAGTTTAATCCTGTTGTGGAACAGACCATCCTTTGAAAGAGCATGATCCACCAAAAGGGCAGGGAGAGATTCCTATTAACGCCCAGCAGAGATGCATGGGCCATGATACCTGTGAGAAAACAGCCTCTTCAAGAAGGTTTTGCATTAATCTGTATTAGATTTTTGAGCACCTTTCTTTTCATCCTTGTTTAATTGAGGTCACCACACTTAATATGCATGGCCTGTTCAGACAGTCTGTAGGAATTAAGGCATTTTAAATAGCCCAAAGCCTCTGCTTAAGAAGCAAAATCAGGCAGTTAAAGTGACAGTTGTGCTCAGCAATAAAATTGCAATCTATCTAGCTTGTGAAGCCTGGGGTGAAAAGTTATCTGATAACACAACTGTTCAATGCTCAATAAAACTGAGCATAGTAAAAATAAATTATCTGGCACTTTAAATAAAGCGCACTCCTATATTGCGTAGCACCGTGTAGCTACACGTGTCCTTGCAGTGACAGCTGGTGCAGCTGGGGTTTATTATGCTGCTCTAGAGCTGGTTGGGGAGGATGCTCAGTCGGAGGGAGCGCCAAGGTGGCACGTGGACCTCCTGGGTTCAGCCGCGGCTCAGTCGTGTGCTCCTTGGGTGGCCTCAGCGAAGCCTCCACGTCTACTCCGTGGCAAAGTGAGCATGTGCTCTTGGTGCACCTGAGGAGCTCCATGAGTCCTGGAGATAACAACCTGCTGAAGGCAATAAACGTGACAGGGAATGGTCAAAATTTGTCCACCTGAGGCCTTGGCAGCACTGCACCAGCAGTGCGGTGTGCGGGATACTGCTCCCTAAAAAGAGAGGTTTTATCTGTGCCTTTGGAAACTCCCCCGGCAGTCACTTCCTCATTTTGTCAGGCCAGCTAAAAAGTAGAAATAATTTAAAGGAACTGGTGCAAAATATGTCTGCTGTTGAAAACCAGGAAAAAAGTCCCTCTGTGGACAAAGCTTCTGCCTCCACAGACTACTAAAGGGATCAGAAATGGGATGGCTCCTATTTTGCTTGTTTTGTAATGAAGAAAGGAGACGTGATTTACTTGCTTTGTTTTTGGTTTTTATTCAGTATTTCAATTTTTAATCTCAGAAATAGAAGTAAAGTCATGTTTTTCTGCAGGATTTGATGTTTTGCTTCTGCATCTCATTTTTAATCTCTCTTTGGAGAGAAACAAGACAGAGCATCTTTAACCAAAACCAAACCTTTCTCTGCCCTTTTTTTTTTAAAAAAGTGCTCGAATTAAACAGATGCTAATTAGGGGGAAAAATGTATGAATTTCAAGGAGGGCACTTGAAAAGAATGAAGACCATATAGTTTTAGTTCAACAATATATATTTGGCATCTTCAGACTGACCATAGAAAGAAGGTCTTTGGCTTCAGTGAAGCAGTGCTTTTAGGGACACAGTGGTTTGTAGCGGCCCTGAGCTTGTAAAGCCTCATGAGCATCTTCCTCTCTGCAGTTTTTACTCAAGGTAGGCAGGCCCAGTACACAGGTGGTACCACCAGCAGCAGGGGCAAAGAAGCTTCCCGGACTCATCCTTCGTGCTGGGTGATCACTGGGGATATTCCTGCTTCAATTGGTGTAATATCCAGGTTGCCTTAAGCTGCACTAAACTGTACTTTTAATTCTTTTTAGGTGTGCAACGACGCATAACTATGACCGTGACAGGCAGTGGGGATACTGTGCGTCATTACCCGAAGACCACTCAGGTAGGGAAGCCACTGCTCTTCAATATACTTTCTATTGACCAATTTGAAGTCATGCAAGGAAATTATGGTAGTGCCAATATGGAAACCTAAACTACCGTGGAAGTTGGCCACAGAGGCTGTCCTTTTTCACACAGCTTAGATGTGCCTTTTAGTTTTCTCCTCATTTAATCATTTGCTTTTACTGGCTCTTTGAGGAATTAATATTTTAGAAGATAGAGAAACATTTCCCACCACATCTGTCATTTACAGATATTCTGAAGGATAGAGAAAGGTCTCAGAGAAAAGTGCAGGCCTTCAAAAATAGCCTTCCTTGTGTTTTTGGATGGCTTTTGAGGATATAGGTGCATCCATGCTAGGAGAACTGGGGAACAGTGCAAGGATTACTCAGCTGAGCAATGACACAGCTTCACGTGGTCGTCATAGTCAAGTGCTGCAACCACCTCACTCTGACAGTGTTTGAAACAGGAAGACAAGGTCTGTGGCAACCTCTGCTTTCTCTGTAAGTCAATCTTAATTGAGTGGGTTGATTATTTTTGGAGATCCTGAGCTTGTAAAATACAGGCTACTACCTACTGTTAAGTTCCTCGTAACTTCAGTTCCTCATAACTTTCAGTGGAAATGGCAGAGGGGTCCGAAGCAAGAAGAGAACACTACAGTCTCTTCCTAGGACACATTGTGACTAAAGATAGGTTGGGAAAAACCCTTTCCAAAACCATTTACGTCACAAGACCATGGTGTCAGGATTCTCTTTTTTCCACATGGCTCAATAAATAGACCTAGAGTGCGTTAGGACAAAATAAAAGAGGCTGACTGAAAAGGGTAGAGAGCATCTTCATCCTAAAGAAATAGCCTCCAATCTGATGGGAAGGACACTTGCCGTGGATTGGCCATTTGTGAATGCTCCCAAGCTGAANAACACTACAGTCTCTTCCAAGGACCCATTGTGACTAAAGACCATGATGTCAGGATTCTCTCTTTTTTCCACATGGCTCAATAAATAGACCTAGAGTGCGTTAGGACAAAATAAAAGAGGCTGACTGAAAAGGGTAGAGAGCATCTTCATCCTAAAGAAATAGCCTCCAATCTGATGGGAAGGACACTTGCCGTGGATTGGCCATTTGTGAATGCTCCCAAGCTGAAGAAAGTATCAAACAAGAGTCCCGCAGGCAGTGCGTAAAAGCACTGAGTCCCAAACAGTTCATTGAGCAGCTTGCATCCCCATCCTCAGCATTACCTATAGAGCCAGCTCCTTTGGCTCCCCAGCTCCAATTTAATAAGATGGCTGCTTGCGGATCTACTTCAAGGCATCTAACCTAATCTATTCCTAAGAACCTATATTAATTCTAACAATTCTAGTTCTTAGTTTATATAGAGGCAGATCAGCACTGATAAGTCAGCTGTTGCACTGATCAAACTCGATACACCTAAGTCTATTTTTGGATGTGCATTTAAAGGCTGATAATCCTCTTTTCTTCCTTAAACTTTCAGATATGACCTGTCTAGTTTAGTCTGCAGGCTTCATCTGGATTCCTTCTCACTTCCAAAGGAGTATCAGATTTTTAGCATTCCCTCACAGGGCTTTTCCATTGTGTCTGGAGCCTTATTGCCAGACTGGTGACAAACTACCAGAGTGCTTGAAAAGCCAATGCCAGCTGAATCACATCAAGAGTCTAGAATTAAGTGATGTGCAGCAGCATCACTTTAAACTTAACAACTTCAAACTAATTTCCAACCTGATTTTGAAACAGATTAATAGGAGATCACAGGAAATGACTAAACCCTAGGGTGAGTAGCAATGTAAGAGCCTTTGTAATGCAAGTATGTCAAGCAGGGACCTAGGCTTTATGTACACTTTGCCCTCAAAAGAATCAAGTTATGAGGATTTCACCTATTAATGAGTGTCTTCCCAGAGATTAAAACGTTGCAGTAACTAGTGACTGCTTTGATCCTCCAGTGAAACACAGACTGTCCACGTGTTGTTTACCAGGAGGATTCCTGCCTCACTCTTGTCCCTCTCCCTTCTGTTACTTCCTCAATGTTTTTATTTCCTCCCTCCTAGGAAAGCAAGAATTTTCTAGGCTTTTTCCATTTCCCACTTTAGTCCTTCAGGTGGTGTTTCTGTTGTACTGGTTCTCTGCTGAGAGGAAGAGATGTAACCCCCCCCAGCACGACCTGCTCCTCTATGCAGCAGAGCGCAGGATTAATGCCTGGCTGTTGCACAAGTGAGAACTACCTGCCTCACTTCCACGCTGCCAAGAACTGTGTTAATGTCAAGAAAAAAAGTGCTTTGATGGGGGAGAAAACATCCTTTGGATATGAAAGGCTGGTAAGGAGCATATACACCCAGTGGGAAAAGGAGAGCTGGAGAGCAATGGCTGAAGCAGAGACTTTCTCCAGACCCTGGCTATCATGTGTACAAGAGATCTACCTGAAAAGGACACTTGGACTGATACGGAAAGAAGAACTAGAACAGTGCGGGCTGCACATGCAGGAGGAAGAGCATCATAGCATCATCTCAGACATGACTGGGGAAGAGCAGGCTCAGTTCTGGGGAAGGTGTGTGGTAGAAGTAGAAAGCTATGGTGGGAAAACTTGGTTAGAAAGATGAGACAAGCTCCCTGCTTCTTCGGCAGAGCCTGAGCGAGGTGCAAGTGCACCAAAGCAACTGTTAGTGAGCACGAAGTGTTGTTCCTTGAGAGTGGGGAGATACTGCTGGGTGGCTTTAGATGTTGTTGGAGAATGTAGAAACATGGCACTCTGCAGATCAGTGACAGGAGTCCCTGCAGGGAGGTGCAATGTGCTTGGGTGCTTAAGAAAACATCTCGGAGACATTTGTAGCCATAGGTGAGTCAAGGAAGAGTGGATGGATGCACTGGATGAGTCCAAAGGGAACAGAAAGGAAGGACTAAAAGTGCTCTCTGCAGGTTTGGTGTGGATACAGAAAATGACCTGACTGCCACTGTATTGGAAAATGCTTGAAGAACACGTCATGGTTTGAATATGACAGAGATAAGGAATACTGAATTTGCCTTTGAGGAAACATTCCAGCATTAAAAATTTCATAACTATCAAGTGGCAGGAGCAGTAGGACAGTCACTGCCTTTACATGCTCTCCTTTGATGTTATCCTGCAGTGAAACTACCTGTGAATACACCCAACGCTGGTATTTGATATCAGTTGCGCCACTGACTCTGAAGCAAATATTTGGTCTCTGCAGAGGGACCTTCACTTGCTGTAGCAAATTCAAGGATGAACCTTAAGCGCTCTGCTTCAGCTTTGCACATGAGCGTCCGTGTTTTCATACATGCATGCATGAAATTTTTTGCGTGTTTTGTGTGTGTTTTGCCACATGCTGTCGAGTCGAAGGAGCACCTGATTGCAATAACTCGGCATTTCCCCTCGCAGAGTTTGAGTAGCATAAAAAAGAGGATTCAAATGTGGACAAGCTTTTGGGCTTCAGCAGGTGCAAATGTGATACTGGGGAGATGTGCCCCCTGACCCTGCCTAATGCCAGGACTCTTACAGCTTTTGCACTGCGTGTTGCTAAGCTTCCAGCACAGCGTTGAGAGGATAGTCCTGGTAATCCCCTTCCTCTACCACTCAGTTTTCCCATGGTTTAGAAAGGCCCTTTTAAAAAGTAGAGATATACTGGGCTAGTCCAGTTTAGTCATGTTCGGTCTGATTTACTTAGCAGTGCCCTTTTTCTTCAAAACTTGTGGCTTTGTTCAACTGTCCATTCCTTTTAGAAACAAAAATCCATAGCAATATTGGCTTTTTTTTTTCTGCTAGGAATAGCTCTTTGTGTTGTTTGAAAGGGAGATGCCTAATCCCGGTTGCTCAAGCCAAAATGAGAAATCCGTGGAGGGCAGCGCTGCAGCCTCCCCTCCCCAGCGCGCAGGCACAGCTCCATCTCGTGGGCATTGGCCCCTCTCGGGCCTCATGACACTGGCAGCCCCCAGTACCTCCCCAAACCCACTAGCATTGGGCAGGTTACGCCAGGGAAGAAGGTTCAGCTTGGAGATTCACTATATGTTTATAGAAAGCTGGGTAAATAACTCTGGGTAAATATAATTGCTGTGCAGCTTAAAACAAAAACAAGTAAAATTGGTTGGATAAATATTATTCTAGCTAGATGAATAAGTGGCATCCAAATGACTGTGTATTGACCCAAAATAGTTAATGTAGCCAGGCCGACACCTGTCACAACGAAGCGTCGCTTATTGGGCTCTTATTAACAATGACCTTTCACATGGCCTCTAGATCACTGTGCAAACAGCCCTTGTCAGAACGGCGGGACCTGTTTCATCGCCCACGGCCGCCGGCGGTACCACTGTGCCTGTCCCGAGGAGTTCACGGGAAGGGACTGCGAGATGAGTGAGTATCGTCTCCCTTGAGACACTGCAACGTGAAATAAAAGCTGCTCCCTAGCAGAGCTCATTAAGGCTGGCTTGATGAAAAGGTAGCGCTGATGAGGTGGGAGAGACCACTGCGGCACACGTGTTTGTGTAGGAGGGTTTGCAAATGGTTATGACAGACAACCCATTACTGACAGAACAGCTGAAAATAGCTTGATTATACGGTCATAAATCCAAGCGTGTTCTGAGCCAGTGAGGTATTAAGCCATGGGAAGCACAAAGTGTGTCTTCCCCTCCCTTTGCGTCTTTTAAGATTTAAATATCACTTACATGTTTGGAAATGACTAACAATATCATCCAGCAAGTAGGGCGGGGAGACATGAAAAAGTAACAAAATTCCAGGTGACGCCTTGTCCCTTATGTATATGCACACATAGGACCATTAAAATGTGTATTGTGATGCCAGCTTTAAAATTGGATGGTTTCTCCTTGAGTGGATTTATTTCCAAAGGAGGTGTCAGGCCAAAAGCTTCTCCTGAGAACTGGAGAATTGTTCCTCTAGTTTTGCAGCAGTTGATGCCACTACTTGTTTACTGCACTTCAGGAGAGGAGCTGGTGTTTTATAGGGAGGGTTTGAAGCTGTGCTGACCTTTGCCTGGTGAAACCTTTTTGTTCTGCAGCTCTGGACTTCTCTCGAGTGCAAATACACCTTTCGGAGTCGTGGTACTCTCAAACACTGTCTCCATCAGCACCCATCACCCATGAGAATCAATGTGTCCAAAAGATGGGGTGCTGTGGGACAAGTGGGATTTTATTACTTGTGTTTCCTGAGTCAGCTTTTAGTAAGGTGACATTGTCATGTTCATAGCATCTTAAGTGAAAGTCCTCTGCCTGTGCAGGTACTTGGAGCAGCTGCTATTGTGGCTAAAACCATGGTGGTTAACTTATCTGAGAAGGACCAGCTGAGTATTTCTGCTCAATAAGATGAAGGGAAGAAGAGGAAATGTTGGAGATGGTGGTGCCATGGCTTGCAAGAAATAACCTCAGAAATCCTGTGTTATTTTTTAAACTGTGTTTTAGAGAAATGTTTTGATGACAGTCTCCATGAGTTCTTCGATGTGGGCATGAGCTGGTCGAGAGCCCAACAAGGAGCAGTGGAGCAGTGCACGTGCATGGACAGCCAGATCAAGTGCCAGAAAACCGAACACCGAAGTAAGGGTCCGCGCTGGCTGGTCAGGATTTTACACTATCGCCCCTGTGTCCGTGCATGAGTGGGAAGAAATGAAAGTAGGGATGTTAAAGCCTTCGGGCTGTTCTACACAGTAGTGCTACTCATGCAGCCCACGTACCCCACAAGAGGGAACATTTAACTTTGCTTTCCATGTGTGAACAGTAATGTTGATCCTGGAAATCACTTCACTATGTTGATCCCTATTTGAGGAAGCAATTAAGTGCTTTAAGTTGAATTTTAGGGATGTGCCCACATGCTTTCTTCAACAGGGATCTGATCCTGAGCTGCAGCATATAAGAATATGCAGTAGGTTATATAATAGAAGTGGCAAAATTTCTGAATTTACGAGCTGTTTCCCAGGGCTGTAACATGCCTGTGAGCTTCACCCTGCCCTGCTCTTTCCCTGCACACCTACAATCTTCTTTAATTGCCATCTCACCCCATGCATTCTCCCAAGCCTGTCTGGCTCGTGAATTCCCAGCACATGGACTATACCCACCTCCATGATCCTATTTACCCAGTGTCTGCCCCCAGATCCTGGGAGTTTTTAGGGTGACGTTCCCATCCCTGGCCAGGGCACGATGCTTCCGAGGTTTTGCGTCCTGCGGGGCACCTCCGTTTGGAAGAGGCAAGAGAGAGGCCTCCCCTGTGTATGAGCTGCACTGGGGCTACCTTGGTATGGAGTCAGACTCTGCTGACAGCTAATTAGGACTTTTGTCCTGCCCAGACTCTCAGACAGCTTGCAGTACTGCTTAAGCTGCATAAAAGACCTTTGAAATAGATAAGTGCTTTAATTCCTACTTTACAGACCTGGAAAATGAACCATGGAGGATACCTGGCTTTCTGTGACCCTTTGTGAGTTTGTGGGAAAATTGGAAAAATCACTATAACTTAATATTTCCTTTATGATTCCCCGTTATAGATCCTAGCTACCTGACCAAACTTGCTCCTAAATAACCTATTGTGAATTTTAATGCAGCCTAAGAGCAAACATTGAATTGGCAGAGTCTTCCATACAGAAAGAAATGCTAATTCCACCACCACTGGCAATAATAATCTCCCATGCATTTATAATATTTTAATAGCTATGCTGACATTACCCAATAAAAGCAAAATCAGTGAGCCAGACCTCAGTGGGTATAAATTAGCATGACTTTTTTTGTCTTCAGTTTCTGTCAACTCTGAGATGGATAAAAAGGGAAAACATTCCCCAAATCGCACATGCACAGAGGAGATATACTAAAATAAGTTAAAATGGACCATTTTTTCTTGTATAGTCTGTATCTTTTGTTTGATCTTAGTTTCTGCTTATAGGTTGTGCTCAAAATCCTTGCCTGAATGGTGGCGAATGTAAAATGATCACCTTCAGTGGGAAAATAGTCTGTGACTGCAAAGGAGAATTTGTAGGGAAGTACTGCAATATTGGTAAGTAGAACAAGCTGGGCAAGAAGGGGGCAATCCAGTCTCTTCACACGTGTGTGAAGCTGACGTTTCGCAGACTCTGTTTTCTTCTGCCCTTGCAGATATTTCATGGAATAACTGAGTGGGAGAGTTATGCAGAACGTGACACACAAGTATTTAGTGCATTCCTCTAGTGCCAAACATAGTGTGTTCATCTTTCATAAGAATGTGATTCTACAAATATTTGCTCATGTCCTCAATTTTATGGAAAATTAACCACAAAAAATTAATCCATTTGCTCATACCCATAAAACTGAGCACATGCTTCAGTTTTGCAGGAAGAGTCCCAGAGTCATATTTTAGCACAACTGTTTCTTCAGATTCATGCATCCTGTGCTGTCCCCTCATGAAGTAAGGATTTGTATTCTGACCAAACGTGTAGGAGCTGGCTCTGTTTTGGTAGCCCTAGGTTACTGTGAGCAGTAGAGAAAGATAAAAGGGCAGCACTATTTTAGTTATCCTGTATCTTAAGTTAACAGCACATTTAGCTCAGCATAGCTGATCCTATATCCTGATCCATATCCTGGTCTGCACTGATGGGCTGGGGAAGAGAAATCTTTTGGTCCTCCTTGTTAGTCCTGTGTTGCTTCTTGTTTGAGACTGCGTTGGTTTTGATGCACCTTTCCAATGGAACACGGAACATTTCTCACTGGAGGGGCTGAATCTGTTTTTAAAGCTTACATGTGTCTTCAATTTGCATCAGTGGCTACTCTTCAAACACAGTGGGCATAGTGCATAGATTATAATTATCTCACCTATTATAATATTATAATATTATAATAGGTGAGATCGATCGATGATCCGGTCAACTCTCTGGCTAAATCTTTCTGAATATGCGAATCCCCAGGATTTGATTTCAGTCCCATCAAAGACAAGACTTCCAGTAGCTGCATAGTTGGACCTGAATGTGTGCCTGAGCTTAAAACAGCAACAACAAAACCCCCAAACTAATACATATTAGTATATTAATTGGGTCTTTTGTTGCTGATGTTGTTATTCTGGTATTTTAAAAATGCTGTAGCGACCAAGGATGAATGAGCGACTGAAAGACTTATGACACGGCCTCCAACATTCAGCCTGTGCCCTAGGCCTGTGACTCTCGCAGGTCCTTGGCCTCTGGTCAGGAAGGATATTGCAGGTCTGCTTCTTTGTCCCTTAGCTGTGCCAGCAGAGGCTTGTCACAGGCTTTGCCAAGGCCATTGCATGGGTTTGGGTGGGGGCTGCAGCTGTGCAGCCCGAGTGCAGCCTGGCAGAGGGAACAACCCTGCACTGCTCATCTCCAGCTGAAAACCCTTTTCAAATTCATATTTAGTACTGATGTCCAGTGCCCAAAGATGTCCATTAAACCTCCTCAGAGCATGGCCTGGCTTATAAATATCAAGCTGACATTGCTACAGCTCTAATACTGGTTTCTGTCTCACTAGCTCTGAACAAGAAATAAGCAGGTGCGCTTTGATTACTTGCAAATAATAAAGCAAGCATTTGGTTTGCTAAACAAATGGCTTTAAACGCTTACAATTCATCTGCATTTGGCTGCCTAACTCCCACACACAAAACGGGGAGCTGAAAGAGTGTGTTTATCTGTCAGACCCTTGCAAACAAGTTTTAAAATAAAAACTCTTGCCAGGATTTAGTTATTATAAATTCAAGCAAATAAATTAGTACTGGAGTCTACTGACCTGATAGTAACTTCAGACAAAAGCAATGGCGTTCTGATGAAAGCACCAGGGGTTTTGCAATCACACAGTATGTGGAATTGATTTTTAACTATATATTGGATTAATTTATGCTTCAACCCTTTAATTTGATACTGTGAGCACAGCTGGATTTTTTCTCTGTTTTGCTCTTTGCAATCTTGTACAATTTTCCTTACCTGAGTTTTGAGCTTACCCTTAAATCTGAATGGCCTACGAGTTATTTCCTTGATTCAAGGAAAGTTACAGGATCTCTAAAATATAATTTATTCTAAGTTATTAATACATAGAGTCAAATGTAACCCCAAGTTGTTATCCAAAATTTTCTTCTCTTCCCCCAAAAAAAGCAATCAATGTAGTAAATCCCAAAACGTTACTGGGCTGTGATGTATCTGGGATCACAGTGGTGTCTTTTACTGGACATTTGTAAAGAATAGCCACTCTTCATATTTTTTGAATAGAATAACAGCTGTTTTTCTTGCCATCACATTCACAAGTATTAATAGATGAAGTGCCATCCTGGGTAAGATCAAAAGTCTCATTTCTGTTGAGGTTCCAGTACGGGCAAAGTAGAGAATGACCAAGGAGTAATGGAAGTAGTGGGAAATGTAGTGGGAAGTGCTCCTCTCCATTGGAGGATTTTCTCAGGAGATGGTTGGGCCATTCTAGTTCATAAACATATACCTGTTTCTCACAAATTTGTCTGAAATCTCTAGCGCTTGTTTATGCTTTGTCCTTTCATGGCTTGCTGTGTCAAGAAGTTCCAGAATTTAGAAAGCTGTGATGAGGAGCAACATTTTCTGCTGTTAGCTCAAAACCATATCATTTCCCCCTCACTTTGTAATGTGAATAACTGAGCTTAATCATAACTTCTGTGATTGTATAGGTCTCTACCTGTTTGTTCCCTGTCTCTTTCAGACTACTGAGTTGCAAAGCTGAAAATCTCTTCCTCACTCTTCTTCTAATTTCTTGCAAGCAACCACTAGCACCAAGCTCTTCTTCCAATGCCTGCACAATTGAAAAGCTATGAGCTACCTTGAAAAGTACGGGAGGTGACAAGTATAACACAGTAAATACAAGTAACAAAGAAGACCTATATGCAAAAGACTCTATTTCTATTTCTATTCTTTGTAGCAATACATTCTTTTCTAGACCTTAAAGAAGCCTTCAGTACTAAAGGAAGAACTGTGATCTCAAAAATGTTCTAATACAGTTTAGGTAAAAGATTTCAGTGAAGCAGAAATCTAAAGGAAATCAGATACTAGACATTAGAATTAGATACTAGATGTTTGAATTGGATATGAAAGAACCCTCCAAAACAGATGTCATTCAATATTTTTGCAAAGATCCATTTTTAAGTTTAATTCACGATAATTGCACTTAAATATGTACTTGTACATTTTCAGAAATAAATCGTTTTTATATGAAGAGCAACTTCTGAGACACAGCTCTTGATGAGGGAGCTCTGAATCCAGGGTCTAAGTGAAAAACTTGAAATGAGTTATCTAAGAAATGGCAATACATGTATTATTTGTAGTGACAGAGTTTCCAAAGAGCCTGGCCCAGCCACAGGGCAGTGATATGCGTGAGGAAGAAGTGATAGGTGTGAAACATGACGAGGTGATGCTCCTGCCCCTGGACCACACTGCTGTGGTCCTCCTTCCTGTGGAGTACTTGCTTTGGTATTGTTTTTTTACATGTGGGTTGCTAGTTAATCTGGAGATCCTATTTTTGTTTTTAGCTTTATTCTTGATTTACTGAGGGTTATGTTAGTAGGATTTATTGATTCTGTTTCTTTAGTTGCCAAGCCTTTTCCTGAAACATGTAGTCTATATTCCTAACTTTGTTGTGTTACTGGTGATTGAAAGAATAGCTGGTAGTTACCTGTGGGTAACCGAGGGGGGTTTAGCTACTTACTTGGCTTTTGTTCTGGAGAATTATGTTATTAATAGGGAGGTACAATGCTCTTGATTGCTAATTGGGGGCTTGGGGGCTGTTAGAATGGATTTAGCAGCTACTCAGGGTGTTTTCTGGAGGAACTATTTACTAAATCAAGGTAGATGGGCAGAGAAAATTGTTGGAATTGGTGAGTTGAGAGTATTTCTCAGTGCTTTTTATGCTTAAACAAATGATGAGGTGGAAAATGAGTGTAGGAAAATCTTGGTTTGTGTCACTATGGTTGTGTGTTGCAGGCTTGAGGGTACAGGGAGGATGGCACAGGGGATTATGTGTTTTGAGGTCTCTTTGGGGTAAGATTTAGGTAGAAGTAATGTGTTTTTTTCTCTAGTATTTTGTTCATGAAGTTGTTGGGGGATATTTTTGAAAAAACTTCATGCTTTCAAGTGTTTGCTAGTTAGGCTATGGGTGACGGGATTAAATGGATCATGTAGCTTTAAAGAAAGCATGGGTTGGGATGCTAAATATGGGAGATGTATGGTTATATAAGGAGATGAGTGTTGTTTTATTTCAGAAATAGGTTGGAGATTTTTAGAAAAGTAAGATGAGAGAATTGATGAATATATCATTACATACAGGAAAATAAATGCCTTGGCCACATCTTTGAGGGTAAAACTGGAGGAGTTTGATGTAATAAAAGTAGACCAAAAAAGACAGGGAACCCACCTTCTTTGCATTTATATTCATTACTGAAATAGGGTGTTTGCAGTCTTCTGCCAAAAAGGGTATTTTAGTAGAGGAAATCCATCTCTGCAGGCAGGAGGAAAGGCTTACATCTTTCCCTTCTGAATCTCCAAGAAGTTCATGAATCTAAACTTTTTGGTTTATGTTTACTAAAGTTAGGTATTTTATAATCTATTAAAATGCCTTCAGTTTCATGTTTAATTTTGTATTTTCTAGCATCCCAGTGAATAAGAAAAAGTTAATAGGGTGAAGTATAATATCAAGTTGAGTTGGCTAAAAGTAATAACTTAAACCAGCTGATTCCCCATTACTTATCCCCTGGATAAGTAAGTCTACTAATAATTGTTGAAGAGGATATTTAGTTAGGGTATTTTAGTTAGGATATTTTGTGCTGTTTGCATGTGTGGAGCATTGGGATTGGTAATAAAAGTAGGATGGAAGGTAATAAGGTTGATACATTGCCAGGGTTGTTAGGGACTGCATATAGATGTCAGAGCAAATAAAAAGTATTGCATAGTTTGATATGGTTTGGAGAAGTGAGTGGAGGAGGTGGTTTGCAGGGGTAAAGTTTTATGGGATTTTAGCACATTTTGAGTTGTTGGGTTGTTAAAGCTGGTTCCATGAAGGCAAAACTAGGTGTTAATCCAACAGCTGTAATGATAAATGATAGGAGGAAGTGAAAGGCAGAGAAGTGGGCAAGGATAGTGTTTCCAATTGAAAACCCACCTAGGATTCCTTACAGTAAGACAGTGCCAACATAGGGGTTAACAGAGAAGAGATCAGGAATAACTGGCTTCTCAAAAACAGTATTTATAATGCATGGTCTGTGGAGATGGTAGATGTGAGCACTTGGTATTGTGCTATCTGGTGCCTCAGATTTCTTTATGGAGGTAGGAAGTATAAAATCCTTGTCTGATAAGGAGGAAGACCCAAAGGCAGGAGCACTGCTTGTGTGGAAGTTATGGATGAGTCACCCACAATGGACATCTCAGCAAACTGGAGCTAGAGAGGAGAAAACGACCAAGATGTCAGTGCTGTAGGGTAGAGAAAGGAATAGCTCGGTGAGGATGGAGGATAAGGCAAATAGCAAGGAGTCCGCAAAAATTTCTTCAGTTAGAGATAAGTGTAGGAAGGAAGTCAACAGAAGGCTTGTTTATTTTTACAAAAGAGTGGTTTTTCTTTTTCCCCAGGTATTTCTGTGGTTAAATATAGCAGAGCATTTTTAGATCACTTTTTTTTTTTCTTTTTGCTGTAATCCCAGTGTAAGCGAGTGTGATTTGTTGGCTGTTCTTTTTTTTCCTGAATTATGTTTCATTTCAGGACCAGTAGCAGCTGCTTAGACCTTATAGTTAGCATAAGGTCCTTGGATTGGCAGCCATATGGTCCTTGGCCATGACTGTAGTTTTAGCTTTGTAATTCTGGCTTTGTTTAAGAAATATGACAGGGGTATCAGTTAATTTTTAATTAGTTTTAATAGAGGATATGCCTTTTCCTGAAATGTCAGATGATTGACATCGTTTAGCCTGTAAAATCTGTTTAGCTGTATAATTGTTAATTAGAGAGGTGGTTGAAAGGGAGATGTGGTAGACTTGTGATACGGCAGCTCACAGGCTTGCAACGCACCTCTTCCTATTTTTCTGGTTCACGTTGCATTACTTTAGTCTACAAAATTGACTTGCTCTTGGGACCATATTCTTTAGATCCAAACACGAAGACCGACAGGTATATTCAAAAGAGTGGCAGCTTTGAATGGAAATGAGGCACTCGGATACTTTTGGAAATCCCATGAGGTAAAACACGCAAGAGGTAGTTTCCTTGTCAAGGTAATGGCACTTGGATCTGTTTGTGTCTGCTAAGATTTCTTTTGCCTACGTATCGACAACCTATTTCCTGAAGATGTTGCTCCTTTTCAGTCTGTATACCTGGATTATTTTATTGCCTCCATAAATCATAACCGTTGTGCTAGAATTCAAGATTGTCACTAGAAAAAATGAAATGGAAAAAAGAACCAGTCTTGTTATTGAGGATATTGCTCTTCTGAGCTATAATAGAATGCCAGTAGAGGTTATAGGTTTCTGGACTGAAAACTTTAAGTGAAAGGCTTCAGCTTACTAAGAAAGGAGAAGGTGAATTTGTGCAGTAGCTTTTATGACAAACACAACTCCTCAATTGTTCCTCCGTTCATCTTATAAGTATTTGCAAGTGCAATGATAGGAAATACTTGGTAGGAGTACATTAATAAGTCCCGCTGTGATGAATGGAGTGTGCAATCTCCTGGAGTTATGATGCAATTTAAAAAGGTCTTTTATGCTTTACAAATCACTTTGTTTTCCCAGGACTAAAGCCGTTCTTGTTTTGCATGTTGAGTTTCTATTACATTTAATTCACTACAAAGGGATGCCAACTTTTTTCCAGTATTTCTGCATAGTTTTTGGCTCAGACAGATTGTTTATGTGTTTCATAACCAGGTTGCAGTTCCAGCAGGGATTTATTTCAATGTTAGGTGCTGTCAGACTGGAGGTTATATTGTTATTCAACAAACTGGTAAGCAGCACATAATATGAATTAGTTGTTTGTTAGAAATTAGTTACATTCATTATTTGCTGTTGTACTAAGTCATAAGACCACATATAAATACTAAAAAATATATTTTATATGCATATGTATAGATACGCACACATATACATACATATATATATTGCAAACAAATTGTAAGATTACCGAGTTTATTCTGAAGATAAACCCAATTTTCCTTTGGGGAGGTGATTAAGAGCAGTGCTAGGTAAATGCAAATGTTTCTCAAGACTCTCAGTGCGGTGGCTTTTGCATCTCACACGGGAGAGTCTTGCTGCCCTCGTGCCCTCAGAATACCTGAGGGGGTTGAACGCTTTATGCAGTGAAGCCCGACGCCTGTAGGAGCAGTCTCGGGAATGCTGGAGCCTCCTTCCCGCTGCGCGTTCACGGGCAGCTCAGATGGGTGGTTAGTTGGGCTTGCAGCTGGGCAAGTGGGAGCCCAGCTGTGGTCCACCCAGTTACACCAAGACTTGAGTTTAATGACTTTCTAAAGAGCTTTCTCACCTGGACAACTGGTAATTAAGACACTGGGGAAGATCTCATACAAAGGAAGCTGTGAGGAGACAAAGAACTTTTGTTGTTATCCTCTTCCCCCTTCCAATACAGACTAGAAATAAAGCTAACATGGTGTTTAATAAAAGCATCACGAGTCTACAAGTGTGTCAGGGATAAGACAAGACATTATGCAAGAATGAAAAGGTTTCTTGAGACTGTCCTGCCCCCGAATTAGCACCAGCAGAGAAAAAAAACAAAGGAAAAAAAAAACAGAACCCACATGCATTTCTATTAGTAGAATGAAACAGAATATATATCTGTAGCTGGGAAAAAAAAAAAAAAACAGTCAAGGCTCACAAACATGAGCAAAATGCTTGATGGGATGTTTGGGAGAAAGCAAAACAAAACAAAGATGCATTGCTTTCTACAGAAAAAAAATCCAAAAGTTATTCATAAAGTGTTCAAGTACATAACTACAGAACTTGAGACACAATCTGGTGGCAGAAAGATCTTGTCAAATGTTTTCAGGAAGTCAGCAATTAGAACTGGTTGGATAAGTTTTATTTAAATTTGCTTTTAATTTGGCTTAAGGTCTGGAAGTGCTTTTTACTGAAAAATCAACACAAAAACCTGGTATGATATTCTGACAAAATATGCCATCTCAACACAATGAAGATATTTGATGTCTGATGTCTCTATTCTGAGATTATCAAAATAATACATAGAAAAGAATTATTTCTAGTTTTACGTCCTCTTTTTTTATTTTAAAAATAATTTTTTATTTTAAAAAGAAGATATTGACCTCGATCTGCAGAGTAACTTGCAGCTAGATTTTGGTGAAATCAAAATGTCTTCTGAAATTTTAGACCATATCCACTCTACCGTTGAGCGGCAGTACCAAAGAGAAGTGAATGGACAAGAAGGATATGCATCGTCCATAACTTTGCATAAGAAAATAAATATGTTTTGGAGTTATTAGAAGCTGCTGAAGCTATAAAGACTGTGGAAAGAACAATTCCCAGCCAGAGCAACCCATTAGAACTGCTGAAAGCAGAGCACCTACATACATCTTCTGACAAAGGGGGAGAGGAGGTTTTTTGTTACTTCAACAGTAGGCAAGAAGGATATGCATCGTCCATAACTTTGCATAAGAAAATAAATATGTTTTGGAGTTATTAGAAGCTGCTGAAGCTATAAAGACTGTGGAAAGAACAATTCCCAGCCAGAGCAACCCATTAGAACTGCTGAAAGCAGAGCACCTACATACATCTTCTGACAAAGGGGGAGAGGAGGTTTTTTGTTACTTCAACAGTAGGAAAAAAAAANCTGACAAAGGGGGAGAGGAGGTTTTTTGATACTTCAACAGTAGAAAAAAAAAAAAAAAAAAAGAAAAACTATTAGAAGCAAAAGGGCTATGGAACTGCAAAAATTGACAAAGGGGGAGAGGAGGTTTTTTGATACTTCAACAGTAGAAAAAAAAAAAAAAAAAAAGAAAAACTATTAGAAGCAAAAGGGCTATGGAACTGCAAACATTCCAGAGTTTTTTTTTTTTAGGAACTATTTGTCCTCTGTTACAGACAATGATATGTATTAGGCTTTGCGTATTTTTTTTAATAGCCTTTAATACATAATGAGGTGCTCTTTAATAATGTGTGCTGTGGATCTAGGAGTGCTTCTGCAAGCTTGTCACATGCGGGTTGCTGGAGAGAAACTCAGACCGAACTCAGACCAGACTCAGAAACTCAGACTCATGACTGAGTTAGCCAGAGTGTTTCTCCACAAGTTTTGAGATGAAGTTGCTGTGTTCCTAAAATACTCCTTAGAAAACCAAAGACAAAGAACCATGTGAGAGCTATTCTTGTTGCTCTCAGCAAGCTCAGTACACGAGCCAAACTTCTTCAATACAGGAGGAGAACATGAGGGATGACTTAGAAAGGGGCCAAAATTCTCCAGTTATAATCTCCTGGCAGCTGCAGCACTGACTGGCAAACTTGCAAAAACAGAGATACATTGGATTTTAAGGCTTACAAGGTTGAGCACAACTTGTAAACACCATCTGCAAGATGTCCAAGTCATTGGTGTTGCCCTGATCCTGCATTGAAACAGAATCTCGTTTCATCCTCCCAATGTAGGCAACGCTAAATCATTTTGGAATGTAATAAATACAGTACAAATAAAAACAGCACCTGGCATTTCCCTGGATAAATGAAAGAATTTAGCATACAGCATGATGGTGGTATTTTCATGACAGGCAAACAGAGCCTCTTAACTTGCAACTTGCCCAGAAAATAAATGGCAACGTTGCCAAGAAATGGTTGCTATTACTAGAGATGCAAATGGAAGACAGCTCTTTTCAGTCTGCTCTGTTAAGAAAATGGTTGTTAAAATATGTGCTTGTTTTTAAATATTATGTTCACCCTTATTGAAATAAAAGGAATTTGACTTAAAGGATCAGAAAAGGTTGTCCCACCATCTCAGAAGTGTCTGCCAAGCCAGGTGAGAAAGGCAATTTTGCCACCTATTTGTCTGCTAGCTCACATTAAACTCCTGCACCAGTGTCCTTGACATCCAGCTCTCAAATTTATGCCATGTGCTTGCTTGTAATTTTGAGATCTGTTGCTGCACTGATGACTGGGAAGGATAATCAACCTCAGCGGTTTATTGCTGCAATTCACTTGTTCACTGCTAGTTACATGCCCCATTTCCCACGTCACCTTATTCTGTCAAAATAAACAGATCTTTGGCAATAGCTGTCCACACTGGGGTTGTGACAGCTCATCCTCGCAGTTTGTTTCTCAACAGCCAAGCAGCATTATGGTGTTGTATATTTAAGCATGTTTATATGTTTAAAGAAACATTACAGCAGTCTTGCAGATGTCGTGGATAAGTCACACTGACATGGCTGGGATAAGAAACCCTCTGGGGCTTGCTCACTATTAATCCTCTTTGTACATTAGATGGTTTTGTGTTTCCTTTGGGATAATCTGAGCTGTGTTTTGAGGGTAGGCTTTCTGCTCAGTGCAGCTATTTGTACACAAATGCATCCCCATATGCTTTTCAACCATAATGCTGGTGTGTGCTGTTGACAGATCTTGGCAGCTGAATATACAGGTCATAGAATATATATGTGTGAGACCTATCTGAAGAAATACCCTATGTACAGGTAATAAAGAAACAGGTTTTGAATAAGGGAATTCAACCGACTTGCTTAACTTTTGTGAAATTGGTGTATTTGTAATATGTATGTGTGTAAGCATGCATGTGTGTGTGTATATATATATTTATGTGTGTATGTAAGCATACATACACATGTATACGGGTTTTTTGAGGCTATTAAAAAAGTCTTTATCCAAAATCAGACTTTAAAACATTTGCTGGCAGGACAGGATTATTTTGGCTACTTTATACATTAGCCATCTCTGTGTGAGTTCCTTGACTTAAGTTCCCTCTATTGTCAATGGGAAACCTGTTCAACGTAGTCAAGAGTATATGGTAAAATTCATCTCATCTTTAAAAAGTTGCCTAAAACAGGCTAGATCAGTTTTGCTCTGGAAATGCCTGTTTCCCTGAATTGACTGAGAAGGGAGTCTCCAGTATTGAGCTGAGTTGAAAGTGCCTAAAATTAGTCTAGATGAATCCCAACCATATTGCTGACTTTGCTGCAGATTGCTGACTAACTCTTCCATACACAGTAAAAAATTTAGGTCGAATTCTCTTCTGTATTGCATGTAAAGTTATTTGTGCATGTGTGAAATGGGGCTAGCTAACTTCATTTTAAACAGTATTTTAAAATGAACTCACATTTTTTTAAGTTCTTATTTGCTGGAACAAATTCCTGCGAAAGGTAGAAGGCACTATAGAATTGGGCCCATTGGCCCTCTTTGGGGGCCTTGGACAAGAGAGAAGGTTTTTTTTCTAAGCTGGCCAGAAGTTTTTATTTAAGCTGATCAGAAGTATTTATTTAAAATGACCAGTGTGCTCTGTCCTGCCAGTTCCCATCCATCGATGCTACCTTGGCAATGGTACAGAATACAGAGGTACTGCGAAGACGACAATTTCTGGACACAGCTGCTTGCCCTGGAATTCAGATTTACTTTACCGAGAGCTTCATGCTGACAGTGTTGAAAAAGCAATTCTCTTAGGCTTGGGACCTTTCTCTTACTGCAGGTGAGGAAAGTGTCTGTTTGCTCTGTGCTTTGTAAGCCGAGGTGGATGTATTGAGGGAGCAGCTTTGGCAGGGAGGAGGACCATGAATATCCAAGCAGGTGTTTTCCATACCTTAGACAAGCCAGACTTTAGCAGCTTGACACCAGGGATGTATGTGTGGAGAAGACCAGATTGGCTAGATAGGCTAGATCAAAAGCTGGGTCTCCCAAGAGAAAGCTAGTCACCATTTCCCCCCCTTTTTTTTCCAAATGGCACCATGCCTCAAATATTTTGAAGTTGTTCATCACTATATATTCACAAGGAGAAAGAAACATACCATCCACACTGAAATGGTTAATTTTTTATTTCAAATTCTTAAGTTGTGAACTACACAATAGGAAGGAAAAGAAAACTATTTTGAAAGTGAAAAGTTATTTCAGAATGAGAAATCAAAACACTTTACTTACATAATGTCAAAATGGAACATCAAATTTCTTTCTCAGGTTTCTTCCAAAACTAAATTCTTGCAAAATACAATTTCACAGTCTTTTGATCTTGATGGATCTTCACAGATGAGAGATTACATTTTTACTCAAGCTTTCTGCACAGTTATAATGAAAAGGTGATATATAGGCTTTTCCTCCTCGTTTTATGCTCCCCCAATCTCTGAGATCTTCATAATATCAATGGATATCCATAAATAAAGAAAATATTTCCATTTAGATGAAATTCTGGTGATGGGCAAATGTTAGAAAAGGCGAGGTTTAGATGCTTCTCCATAACTTACTGGCTGATCTGTATTTGGTGTGTGTATAGAAGGCAAACTCGTATTTCAGGAAGATCAGAATGCAGTGCACTACGTTCCTACTTTGTCTGATGGTAAAAAACACAAATGCTCAAAGAAGCTCCTCTTCTCTGTGATCTAAAATAAGCTAATGAACAGTTCCTATAGCCTCTCTAAATCCAGACTGGCTTAGTTTCCAGCGCTCGTGCCTGACTCAAGCACTTAAGTATGAGTTTCACAGTAACTCTGTAGAGCGTGGCAATTTATGGGGCACATATTTCATGCTCTGAGAAGTCCTGATCCCCTCAGCTTGCACCATATTCCCTTGCAGATTTGAAATGCAAAGAATTAAATGGTGTTGGAGCTGATGTTATCATATTCTGTAGAGCTGAGAAAAAAAAGCTTTTCACTTTTGTCACTTTCTGGGGCTCTCTCTGCTATACTATATAACCCAGCAGAGATCTCCTTCTTCAAATAGTCTAATTTAGAAACATTGTTGGTGGAAGATGACTCAACCTGTATTGCTTCTTCAGTTCTCAAAATGTGAAATTGCTTTAATCTTTTTCTGAATAGCAATCAGATTGGAAAGGAGAAAAAAAAAAAAAGAAAGAAGAACCTTAAAATAACAGATACTGCTTCCAACTGAAATTAGAATTACTGTTTATCTGGAGCCCTGAATTACCTTGTCTATTTTTTTGGTCATACTGAAGATCCTACTGGGTCTTCAAAGTTTCCTTGAGTTAGTAACTTCAGTAAGTAAAGTGGGCAAATTTCTCATTACCTATTTTGCAGCACTGGTAAGGAAAGTTTTGCTATACCATAGAAAAAAAACAAGTAGAATCAGATGAAAAGATCCATTTTGCAAAAAAGGGAGCAAAGAGCTAAATTGATTCTGTTTTTTCTTTTTCCTCCTCCTGAAATTGCCTTTGAGAAATGTAATATTTTCTTGAAGTACTCTTGTGCTTCCACAGACTCTCCAGGGAACATGATCCTGAACATCTCTCTTTTTTTTTTTTTTTTTGCTAGTTATTCTTGTTATGGATTTTTTATGAATCTACCTGTGTTGGAATTTCCTCATTTTAAAAAATCATCTTAAAAAAAGGAATCTCCCCCATGGGATTTAGTCCTGAAAATAGATGATTTGAAATCTGCTGAATACTTCAGTGTGGGCTGCAACTGAACCATGTGAACATTCCTGTGCATCTAAATACTTGTAAGAAAATTTTATTGGTGTTGAGTCATGTGTCTACATTTTAGGCCCTGAACAACCTTAGAAATCTGGCCTCTGACCACATGCTTAACCAGCTTATTTCTAAGCATGAGTAACCCTACTGAGAGGCTACTTACCCGTTTAGGGGAGCTTCTTTAGGTCAGGTTCAGAGGGCTCAGCGCTTGGCCATCCTGTCAGCCCTCTGCCCGGTCCAAGAGAAATCACAGAAAACATCTGGGAGTGTGGGACAACGTTGTGGTTAATGCTTGTAATTCCTTCTCCCCTTGAATTAATCAGAAATCCAGATGAGGATGAGAAACCATGGTGTTACATCATGAAGGACAACAGTTTGTCTTGGGAATATTGTAACATTCGATCTTGTGGTATGTAAAGGTTGTCTTAAAATCTATGTTGTGAATTAATGAAGATTTACTAATAATAGAACAAGCTTTCACTGTGTAATTTTGAATATGATATGGCCCTCAGTATGTTTAGTATTTTGCTGTTTGCAATAAATCAAATTTTACTGTGTGCAGTAAAAGACCGAAGCAAGCTGCTTTTGCATGTCTGATATCATGACAAAACATGATTTTTTTCTCCTGTACAGCAGTGTCACACTACCCCGTCACAGTTCAGTGACCAAAATCATCCCAGTATTACCAGAATTTCTGCCAGAACACATAAAACTTCAGAGCTGAATGATGTTTTGATACAAACTGCACCTACTCAGAGAAGTAGGCTCAGGGAAGGGAATGGGCCTCTGTGAGAGGGCTGCATCATGATGGCATATGACATAAAGAATTCTAATCCCAAAAACTAAAGTCTGCTCTTTGCCTAGATTGATATTTAACTGTTGTTAAAGCAGGCCTTTGGAGCTGCAATCTGAAAAGGCAGTCCTTTTATTCCACATTTATGATTTAAATACACGTGAGTGATGACATTAACTCAGTCGTGTTCATTCTTGCCATCAGAATGACAAAGCTCAGTCCAGCATGTGAAAACGAAGATGTGCTGTTTTGTGTATTGTGTCTCTGACAGTCATAAAGGTTATATGTGTACTGGTAAATGAAACCGTGCCTGATTATACATTCCCAGGGACATTTAATTTATGCAAATATACCTGTAGCCAAAGTGTTTGGACGAGACATAGATTTCAATCTTGCAACTCTCCTCCTGAGTGATACTCAGTTGCATGTGAACATTTAATGATAATTTAATGAGTCTTTATTCTAAAGACTCCTATGGAAGCTCCTTAAAAATCCTGGAAGTCCTTAAAAATCACTGGGATTTACTGTTTGATACCATATCCATTTATATTTCAGCAAGCAGGGAAAGGAGGCCACCGGCTCCAGATAATGTGGAAAATTTTGCAGTTGTCAGAAGACCATGTGGGAGAAGACACAAAAAAAGAAGTTTTGTGAGACCCAGGATTGTTGGGGGGTCTTCATCTTTGCCTGGATCTCATCCCTGGACAGCAGCTATATACATTGGAGACAGTTTCTGTGGTGGAAGCCTTATTCAGACTTGCTGGGTGGTGTCGGCAGCACATTGCTTTGCTAACAGGTAAACTCCCCCATTAGTAGGTCCCCTCCTGATAGTCACAAACTGCTTGTGAAAAACAGCAAACCTGAATTGTGACAATAAGGAAGAAGAGATTATGTTTCAAAGCATTTACTGACAGTATGAGTGCAATTCATAAACTGACAAAGGCCTTGGAGACTTATTCTCCCACTCGTTTTAACTAGCTCCTTGAGGATCCTTGGTGAAGTTAAGTAAGTGATCCGATTAAAGGGATGAGGTAGTGCTGGGTCTGAGGATGGCTGAGTGTGGAACAGGAGCTTGCACACACCAGTGTCCATGGTGAGGAGGTGCCTATTTCCCTTCCTTGCACTTACCTGACTGCATGTTCATGCCTGCCCTGAGGTACAACAGAGATGCAAGAGGCCTACTCTCATTGCTGTGTTCTGTTCAGAAAGGCTGAAGCAGCCAAACAGTGATTTATTAGAGACAATAAATTACTGCTGGTTAACAGAAATAGAATGGCCTGTGTTTTTCCAAGTGCTAAATGGAAGATTTGAAGCCCTGCTGAATTGCAGCAGGATTTTGGAGACTAAGTTCTTTGAGAGATTTTTTTTTCTCCAAGCTATAGGACACTGGAGAAAACTTTGGCTATAGGATCCTCATATTTTATTCCAAATATTTCTTTCTCCCCACTTTTCCTGATTTCAGTTTGATCATTTTGATGGTGAAAAAATATTACATCATTTCATACCCATTGTTCCTTTGCACTGTAAAGAAGCCAAGAGAAACAGAAAACCTCATGCCGGGCTACATACCCTGATAGCTGGTAGAGCTAATAATACCACTGTGAATGCCCTGCTCAGGCATTCGCAGCTCCAGCCACAATGCATTTGTTGTTCAAATGTTGTGAAATAGCTACTAACTTTGGCAGCTATTCAGGACATTTCCACCCACTTACAGCTGGTGGTTTCGTACATACAGATTTTCCCTAATTGCTGCACTATAATTTGCATTCTTCTGCTTGGGTAGCACCTCTGAGTTAGCCACAGTTTCAACTATTTCCGCTAGGCGACAATAGATACCTGTACAACTAACTTTTTGTTTTGTTCCTTCTTTGTAACCCCTCCTTATTTTTTCTCTCTCTTCCTGAATGATTCACCATCGATTCATAGTCAGTCATAGCAGTGCCTTTACAATCTATTCTAAGCACTATCTTGGGAGGCAAACTTCCACTTTGTTTTACAGGCCTCAAATTGTTTTCAAAGCTATAGAGTTGGCTACTTTTCCAAACTTCCTGATTTTTCCCAAATTTGCCTTTCCTCTCAGCACTTCTACTGATTTCTATTAGTTGTCCATCCTGGGATAGTGGATATAACAGTACTGTAGTCTTTTTTTTTAAAGTCAACAATCAACAATCAACAATCAATTGAAAAAATGGCTGAAAAAATAGAAAGAAAAGGAAAAGAAAAGAAAAGAAAAGAAAAGAAAAGAAAAGAAAAGAAAAGAAAAGAAAAGAAAAGAAAAGAAAAGAAAAGAAAAGA